>ML675623.1:18209132-18292138 GCA_007922155.1 Mesoclemmys tuberculata | reverse complement strand
AACATCCAGAAGGAGTCCACCCTCCATCTTGTGCTGCGCCTGAGAGGCGGCTGTTAGTTATTGTGGAGTGTGCTTTGCAAGATTGCCAATAGCATATGTTTTTTGCACTGTAGCCCTTTAATGTCTTAATATTGTAAGTTAAATGCAAGTTTCAGTAACTGCTGAACAGTCTGTGAATGCTAATAAAGACTTTTGTTGCACATCACATGGTGGTCTTTGATAACTCTGTAAAATGTACTGTAGTTTCATAATCTTCACAAATCTTGTTCCATGGAGGAGTGGTGTGGGGAGGCTGATGTTGATCTTGCTTTTAACATCAGGATTATGCAAAGTAAAGTGGTAACACTCCTCTAGATTTCTCTGCTTAGTACAAACTTCCATTATGTTTTAGGAAGCATTAATTTCTGTACTTCTTTCCTATCTCAGAATCTGATTCCTCTTTGACTATACACAAGCGAATGAATGCACTGTTAGTAATGCTTAGCAGAAATGTTATGCCCACTTCAAAAATACAGCATGCTGAAGCTAGTGCTATTGCATACGTTTGTTTCTTTATTTAAAAACACAAGATTAGTGTAATTCTTGCTGTTTAAATTTGAATTAAGCTGCTTTACTATGAATAAAGGAGTAACAACTGAGGGTCTCAACAGTTCTTTACTGTTTCTTGCTTTCTGTCTGTAGATGACATCCACAGTACTGAATTAAAGAAAATGCTTCACTGGATGTTTTAGTTTACTAACCAAAAATCAATGAAGGTGACTAGACCACTCAACACACAGGGTTTTAAGCACACAAACATGAAAATTTGGCTGAGGTATTGAGCAGAGATGCAGTCTTCCTGGGTAGGTAAGAGCTAACACTATCATGGGTTTTCAAGTGAACTCATTTAGCCCTTTTAATAGTTACACTTAATAAAATAGTAATATTGCATAAAAAACAAATATTGAGCTTTAGCTTTAAGCTTAGGTATCATTGATCAGCTGGAGTTTCTGTGCCCCATGGTTTACCTCTCCATACCTCTGTGTAAAGCACTTTCCTTTTTCATCAAAGGGGAGCTGAAAAGTGCTATTAGAACTACAGCAAATGTGGGTGTTGAAAAGATACCATATAGCACCTCAATATTTTGTGGTTTATAGGTGTGTGTATAAATACACAGCTAAAGTAGAAGCTTACAGAATATATGTAACAGTATCTACTGCTCCTCTAGTTGAGGAAACGTTTGAATTTCTGGGGTTTCATAAAGAATAGGTTGAGGGTATTGCAGCATTAAAACACTTCTAGGGGATGTTGTATTACCAATATGTCAACAGCAAAGGGTGGTGTTCCATTAACAAACACTTAATGCATACTTTCAGCCTACAGACTTCTAAAGTAACTCTGCCAAAGGGTAAAACAATTTGACCTGATTCCCTTTGTAAATGGTTTCTATCTAAATAAAACATTTTACACAATAGTATGGGCCAAATTACTAAGGTTCTTTTCTACAGAAGTAAACAACTTAACTGAAAATGGCTTGGTCGGGGCATTGTGATGCTTGGTTTATTGTATGTTCTTGCCAGTGACTGCTGCATGAAGTTCGGTGAGTCATTTTAAGCCTTGTACCTCTTTCCCTATAAGTAAAATGGGGATAGTGTTTCGTGTGTAAAGTGCTTGACTGCCAACTAGCAGCCCGATATGGCTCTTGTGTTGAATTCATAGCAAAACTGACTTCCTAACCACAATAGATCACTTGCAAAAGATTCCTGCTAAAAAAGATGGTCTCTTCAATGTTTCTATACACACAGCTACAGGTAACTGAAAACAGTCTTATATTGGGAAGTGTTCAGGCACATTAATGCTAGCAGTTCCATATATACTACAGATTAATTGTTCCCAGAGCCCAGCTGTAAATTAGAATAGTAGGCTAAATTGAGGACAAGATTAGTAGACAAACTCTAAATTTGCCTTACATATGTCAAAACCTTAATTTTTAAACTAACATTAAAAAATGGAATATTCATAAAGCTCCCATATAAACAGGCTCCAATAACATCTTCCCTGCTGCAAACTTGGCTTTGTAATGGGCTGCTGCATTTCTTCTGAGAGCTGCAGTTAATTTCTCTCTGTTTTTGATTGGGTTCTGGAATTTCTTCTGTCCTGTGTGTTTATCTGGTGACCAAATACTTCAATCTATTAAGGCAAAAAAGGAACTCACAATATTGTGTCTCCAATTTAAATTAGTCATATTTAATACTTTACATCTTATTCGTCATGAAGCCTTGGAATTGCAGAAATAGTAAAACTGACTTTTAAAAAAAGATTGTGGAAACATCTAAAGACTTTTACTATTCTGTAACAATCCCAAAATGTAATCAAATTTTTGACAGTCTAGCTGCTTCTTGCTTGTCAATACGAGTAGGCTATTAATACGGATTGTTTAACTCTTAGGCTACCAGCTCTCCCATCCAATCATTAATTTCCTAGTGCAATATTCTTTAAATAGATATCAAATCTATATTTAAATTAAAAATGTAACCCTACATTGTTACTTTGCAGACCGGACATGGTATTAAGATGCAGATTTTTTTTCCTGATCTTATTTTTGGGCCATGTGCTTTTTCCTGGGTTACTTTCCCCATCATTTATGATACTTCTTCAAGGCTCTGTGTTGTGATAATTCTACATCATCCAAAGATGACTGAGTGAGTCTCCCTCCAGTGCCATTCTTAGGCTGTCCACTATTTTCAGTAAAACAATCCACTCTTCAAGAGCTTAATGCACTGCCTATCTAGTGCTTCCAGTCTAGAGAGTGAGAGAGAGAAGCAGGGAATTGAACTGAGTTCACCTGTAAATTTGTGCCCCATTAAATCAATTTTTAAAAATATATAAAACTGGTGCAACTTTGTGTAGTCCAGGCTTGACAACATATGAGGATTAAGTGGCCACAATTACACTGCTGCAGTAGTCACTGATAGAAGATAAGTAGTATCCTCTTCCCCCCCATGTGCACTGCATCTCCATAGGGTTATTTCTTTAAGGGGAGAAGGGCTAAGAGTAAGTATCTGGAATACCTCTGCATTTTTGCAGTCGTGCCTGTAGTTCTAGAGATGTTCTTTGGTAGCTGCATTCAAAGTCTCTTGCTCAGCTGCATTGCACCCATTTGCAACTGAAAAACAAATTCCTTTTGGACACGGGGCATCAGAAAGTAAATTTACAACAAATTAAAATCCTTATGGAATATAATTGTCTTTTAAGATTACTTGGATTAGTGTTTTAAACTAGACAAGCTGTTTATATCCTGTTTAAGGCTAGGAATAAATCATTAGAGCCTGTTTTCTCAGTGCATGCTTGCAATTCTCTTTTGGGTTTACTAGTGTCAAGTGCCTGGAGAATCTCCCCTGAGAGACTCTTTTCTTAAGCAGAAGCAATTAAATTTTAACCCACAGGATGTCATCATTGTTCCACAGAAGTTCTTCTAAAAAAAAAAAAAAACACTCCATTTTTACATTTTCACTGACATTTGATTTTCTTTGCAAGTTTTGTTCAGCAGGCCATGCATGTAGAGCCAGAAAGGATACATCAAGCAAAAGGATACTTCCACCTAGAGAAGAGTACAGTTATCCTCTTAATCTTACAGATGGACAGTTCTTCCATAACTGGCACATTGGAAGGGAAGTAGAACTAGATAGAAGTGCAGTTTTGGCTAACCAGGACCTAGAAAGATCCTGGGGCTTTGTCTATCAATATATGCAGTGCCCAGCATCAGAATCCTGTAGCATCTTGAAAACAGTTGGGAAAATATTCTCTGCTTTGTAAATCCTTTCCTTAGCTAGCCAAACAAGAGAGCAAATAATTTTCCAAGTAGTTTATCAAAATACTTTAGTCAACTGATAATTCTTGCTATAGTAGAAGTGTGTAGATAGGTTAGATAGATATAATAATAAGAAGTCCAAATTAGGAGAGGGTTAGGCCTGGAAGCTATATAGATTTAGAAGACTTTAAATATCACAATGTAATGCTAAAATTTGAAGAAACTTTATAATTTTAATTAATGCCATGAGAAGTTAGGGCCCCAGGTCATTAATCCAGTCCCAACAGAGGATATATTTAATATATGAATTTTAGATAATGACATTCACTGGCACTAGTAAAGAGAGAGAATATTTATGTATTTAAATCACCTTTTTATTTCAGTGCAGTGACCATAACAGGATTTGTTAGAGCAGTTTTGTACCTGACACCCGTGCTGTAGAATTATTTTTATGTCCAACATGCCCATTGGGGTGCACAAGTGAAGCAAGGCTGTTACAATCACTGTTTTGGAGATGTTTCTGAGTCACTTACCCATGGTATGGATGGATAGAGGCAATATACTTAAACTCCACTTATTGGTAAGTCATGTTTCTATATTACAAACAGCATATGCTAGATAGATAGATATAAATGTGATCAGTCAACAGATGTTTCAGGGGCTTTATATAATTTCAAGCTTTTCAGAAAACCATATTGTTTGCAGCCTGCATTATCTGTTTGAATAGATCCAGTGTCATGGTTTTTGCTGTTTTGCTATGAATTTCCCTAGTTCTATTCATGCCATCTGTAACTAAAGCAAAGGGTACAACTATAGACTGTCCCCACCTTTCAGGCCAGGAATAAATTTCTTCATCTCTTCAGAGATGAATAACGTGGGTTATGAGGCTCAACCCTGATAAGGAAAGTTTTCCATGAAACTCTCTAGTGGACAGTTATGAGAGAACCTTCCACAAATGTTTTTTCCTAATCCCAGGTTTAATTCCAGGCTAATCCCAGTTGCTGGTTTATGCTCTGAAACATGAAAGTTTATATCTTGCATATATATTTTTTGTCCCTCTCACTTGGACTTCATTCAGGAAAGTATCTCCAGTTTGATCTTCTCATGCTACTGAAATAGTGTACTATATTATACCTAAAGCACCTACCACTGGTATTGATGAGTTCAGGAGCTATCCTGGTTATATTTGATAAACCTAGACTAAATCACACCCTACAAGGAAAAATACCACAAAAAGAATAGGGAAGTCCAGCCTAATGTAGCTGTGATGTTTTCATTATCCAAAAAATAATGCCTGATCTTTTTTTAAAGTCCTGATAAACCCTTGGCTTCAGTAATATGTTGTAGCAATGAGTTCCACAAGTTAATTATGCAGTATTGATAGCCCCTGCTGGGAAGGGAAACACCTTGCTAACTCCTCTGGGCTACTGAAGAGCAAGTGTGATTGATTTCAACGGCAGTCCTAGTCCCCAGCTGATTTCAAAGCTCAACCCCAGTCCTTCAAAGCTGGAAGGAATGTGGAGCATCACTGATACAAAAATAAAAGCTGATCAGGTTTTCCCCCAGAGTACCATCCATGTGCCCATCAAAGCCTTTCTTATATAGGTGTGTGTGTGATAAGAGCCATGTAACTCACTAACCTGTAGGAGGTGTTGTTTGTACTGGGGAAGGTTGAGGCTGCAAGGTCGGAGATGGAGACAGGGACTGCAGTGAAGGTGCAGGTGCTATGAGGCTATGAGGTATATTTTAGAGGTTCACTCCACTACAACAAATGGTGTATTTGTTTTCCTGAAGCCCGTTCGCTGCTGCTTTCTCTCACGCCTTTTTGCTGCTATTGAGGCAATGTGTTTTTGGTCTGAATGGTGGGTGACAGCATGCCTCTCATTTTCAGACCATCCCCTCTTTTACATTGTTGTGCCTTTATCCTACATGCTGTACTGGTACATAAAGAGGGACAATAATAGAGGTGAATGAATTCCAGATCAGGCTTGAAGAGAAATAATACCTGAGTCCTTCATTTTTTGCTTGAGGCACAATATCACAAATATCATAAGGATCTAGTAAGCAATACAGATTTTCAGTTTTTATTTTAAGTTAATTTGATGCTAATGAGACATGCTGGTGTAACAGCCCTGAAAAGTGATGTCCTCTCTGGATCTACAGAATGGGTACTGCAGGGGCAGCAGCAGTGCAAACTTTGTATGCACTCCCAAATAACATACCACAGCCCTCAGTTTGAAGAAACTGTATGGGGGCAGTGGATAACGCAGTCTCTATGCCCTTTGTGAATCCCATTCTTAATCCTTAATCTCTCTGTTAAAAGCCACTTGTGGCATTGGAGTTTGAGGAAGACTCCTATCCACCAGCTCAATTAACAGAGGCACAAAACATGTATCAAGCATCATACGTGTAGATGCTTTGCTAGATCATGATGACTTTGAGCTGCTTTCATCGTTGGCTGGATTCATAGATTCCAAGGCCAGAAAGGAACATTTGTGATCCTCTAATCTGATTTCCTGTATAACACAGGCCAGAGAACTGCTCCAAAATAATTCCTAGGGCATATCTTCTAGAAAAACATCCAGTCTTGATTTAAAAAGCACCGATGGAGAATCTACCACAGCCCCTGGTAAATTGTTCCAATGGATAATTACCCTCACTATTAAAAATTTTACTTATTTCCAGTCTTAATTTGGCTAGCATCAGCTTCCAGCTTTTGGATTCTTATCCTTATTTTACAGATGGAGAAACTGAGGCACAAAGCAGTGAAGTGACTTGTTCCAGGTCATCCAGCAGACAGGTGACGGAGCCAGGAACAAAATAAAGTTCTCTGAATCCCAGCCTAGTTCTCCATCCACTAGGCCATGCTGTCTCTGTGTGGAACCACTGACTTAGAGGTGAAAGCAGCCTTATGTTATTACCAATCCCCTGAGCCATTCAGTACTCCAGTTCTAAGGAATTTCTGCCCCATGGTTCCGGAGAATGAATCCTCTTCCCACTTTTGGTCATATGACTATAGAAATATTTGGCTGGAACTGTTAAAATATTTGCTACATTGTATTTTGCTGTATTTCATATGGGATTTTTAAAAGACATTAATCACTCTGGTGCATTACAAAACAACTGTGGAAAGTCTTGGGGGTGTTATCTTAGCTAAGATAATTTTTCCCCCCAGTGTTCTTTTTGGTAGCATATTGCACAGCATCTTACCTTCCCTCTGAGTATGCATCAAGAAAAAGATACAAGAGAAACAGAAAGCAACATCTTAAATTAAGATTTTTAAACAGCTTTAAAAGATTAGCTCTCTGCCTTCACTATGTCTCCCTCTGAAGACCCATGTCAGAGCCACAGAAGGCCAGTTCTTGAGTATCAGACAGAATGGGCCCATGGGAGTTTCACTCCTTCCACAAAGGTACCTGTCCCAGTCTACTGAACAACTGTTCTCTGAGCCTACCTCCGGAAGGTCTGGCTGGCTGTGGCGGCATTGCTGACTGAACGTTCATTTGCATGAATGTTAGTACAAGGCAAAACTTGCTGCACCAGATATGTAGTTTTTCTCTATGGGTAACTATTAAATCTGGATGATTGAAAGGAGTTATGTTAGGTTATTTATAATAAATTGCTCTTCTATAGAGCTCTTCATTCAGCTGTCTTAGAGCACATACAAACATTAAACTTTATAAGTCACCTGGGATATGCTGTAGTAGTTATTAATCCCACTTTGCAGATGTATAAAGTAAGGCACAGAAGGGATCTGTGACTTGCAAAAAGACATATAGAGAGACAGGATTAGAATCCAGGAGTACGGAACCCCCAGTCCTCTGCTCCAGGTACAAGAAAAGACTCATTCAAATATAGTTCCTCCATTGGGCTTGAGGGATTCTGTTCAAGGCATAAGACGTGATAATCAGAACAACTCAAACTAGCAAACATCACAGTCTTCTGAGGATTACAAACCTGTTGTGGAAATGATTATGACAGTAGTTCCCAAACTGTACACAGGCCACCTCCCAATGGTACACATCCACCTGTTGCTGGGGGACCAGCCGCAGAGCATCCAGTGGCGCTCAGCCATGCAGGGGCAGAGCGCAGCGGCCCCCAGCACCCTGGCCATTCCCTCCTCCCCCTCCCCCCCCCAAACCCACTGCCTCCCACCCCGGACACACTCACAGGAGCTGCTCCAGTACTGTCCCTGCCCCCTAGCAGCACGGTGGCCACTCCCCTCTCCCTGCCCTGCCCCTCCTAAGTAGGCCCAGTATCCTGGCCAGGAGCCGTTCCTGCCCCAAGCAGCACAGCAGCCGCCCCCACCAGTTTTCATACATAGTCTGTTTATAAAAAACTGGTGGTGGTACTACATATGGTGGCATTTTATGTTGGTAGCGTGCAACATGGCAGAGCTTGGTAACTGCTGGTTTATGATGTAACAAATGGGATTAAAAAGGAAGGTGGAGAATAATAAAAGCTTAATTAGTAAAAATCCTATTTTTATTCATAAGTGCCTGGTGATAATGAGAGAAGAAAAATACGTTATATAAGCATCAACATTTCTAAACAGAATGTTCTCAAGAGTTTGCAATGAGCCCTCAGGTGCTTTATGACCTGTAGGACATAAAGTGTCCATTTGGGCTCATTTTAATAAACTCAGCTTTTTTATTACCCTCTTCTCCGTAAGTCTTTTGATTTCATCTTGCAGCCCATTGATCTGTGCTTCTATCTTCCTCTATATTTCATAGCGCACTTGTTTCTCCTGGAAGATGCAATTTGAGATGGCAAAAGTGAGTGAACAGTTTAGACATCAAGAGCTGTTTGTGTCTTTTGGCATCTAATTTACCAGCAGTGATCAGGTAGGCAGAGGTCAGTGAAAATTCTGTTGCAACATTACATGAAAACAAGCACAGAAAACATTTCTACACTGATGTTCACGTTCGTACCCTATGGGAATTAAAATCATATTGGGCAGATTTCTGGGGTTCTTGATAAGTGTTACATATGGGGACAGAGAAGGGGAGGGGGCGGTGGAGCTGATATGCTGCTGGAATTGCCCCCTTTAGATAATACATACAAATGCAGCCTCAGCAACTTGCCATTAAACATCCGATGGCGTTTTTTGCAAGAGTTGAAGTGTTAACCATGATATGCAGGCCATGTTCCAACTCAGATAATTGCATGTTGCTCACGGTAACCAAGTTCCTTCTGCAGCCTCGGTTGGAGAAGCTTTTCTTTCCTTCCTAAGAACCTTGTTTTATGGTGCTAGTGCTAGAGATTGACTGCTGTGTACCACCACAGAGACTATATTTTTACGAAGGGGCAAAGCGGCCCTGATACATTGCAGTCCTTCAGAGTAAAGCTCTATAGAAATGTAAGGAATTACTGCTGAAGGAATATTATTTCCATATGGCTTACACTGTAGAGTGTGTGAGAAGGTAATTATAACTCCAGTTTGGCTGATATCTTCTATGAACCATGCAGTTCCTCTTCCTCTCCATTTCTCCAAACAGTACCTGTGACAGTTGTTCTTCCAGATAGACCCTGTGTGCTTCAAAGTTTCCTTTAGTCTCTTCCAGAAGCTGTCGCAGTCTGCCCTCTTGTTGCCTACAATTCCATTAAATAGTTAATTTCAGGTGGTGAGACTATTTTTTTTAAAGTGTAGATTATTTAACTAATGCACATAGGACTGAAGTTCCAGAACTGTGAATTATGGGAGGATGTTCAGACAGTATTTAAGATGCCCCTCCCTGTATGGCACTGTATATTATATGAAAAATGAGTGCTTGGGAAGAGGTACAGCCACATCTGTGCTCCTGGTGAGCAGTAAAATAAACACTTTGGTGGGCATCAGACTAGGCGATGTGATGGGGAGCCAAGGGACTAAGAGGAAAGAGTCATAAAGCCGGCAGCGATGTGATAAAGCACTAGGGCAAGTGCTGTTGTAGTTCTATATCTGGGAAGACTGGGATAGGGATTTTTTTGTCTCTTTACCTCTTTTGTTCCTCTTCTCTAAACCTTTCTTCCTGTTTTAGTCTCATCATGTATTGTCTTTGAAGCTTCTCACGCTCCTCTGCAAGTCGGAACATACTGAGTTTTTTTAAAATAAGTATGTGTGGGTTTCCACATCTATTACTACATCCTAGGCAGAGCCCCAAGTATCCCTTTTCTTACCTCCTGCAGTTTATTCCTTTCAGCACCTTTGGGTCTCATATCTGGCTTCAAGGGTAACCATACACCTGGCTTTGAAGCTAGTATTCTTGCTTAGATTATTTTTTCTTGGTCTGCTCCTCAAGAAGTCAAGTATTGCTGGCTTTAGTATTACTGGGGACCTAGTAATATGCTCTTGGCCTTGATCTCCTCATTGGGACTTGCATTAAATAATTGTACATCAATGAGCAGATGCTAGTGAATGCATTAGTTTTCTTTAGAATTTTCTCCTGAAAGGAAAGAAGTACTATATCTTGAATCACCTCATATCTAGCACAGGAGGTATAGATACCACTAACTGCAAAACCTTTAGGAGTTAGCAGTGCAACCACCCACTTTCAGTCAGACATGTCAAGCTTAGATCTTGATGCTAAGACCTGTGCCACAATAACAATTGGACATAAGTGTGTGTATGTGAAGGACTTGTGCATATATTCTGGTTTCACAGATCAACAGTTCTAAGAGCAAGGGGATTAATCTTAGAATTGATTTGACCACATGCACACATGGCTATTGCTGCTTTATTTTCCCATGTCCCTTTAGGACACTACAATGCATAGTACTACTTAAGAGAAGCCATTGATAAGCTGAGCAAGCAGGGACTCTAATTGAAAAGCAAAAAATGAACTTTATTAAAACTCTCAATTTCACTGCTTTCTATTTGAGAGTGAATTTCCTTCCCCAGAACATGCCTGGGAAAGGATCTCCAGAATTCTTCATTGTCTTAGTTCCTGGAACATTTAAGATGCCCCAGGATGGGAGGGAATTCCCATAAATGCAAAAGATTAAATAAAACTGCATTTAAGTCTGATTAGAGAGACAAAATGTATGAGGTAATTTTTTTTTTTTTTGGACTAACTTCTTCAAGTCATCTTTGAGCTCTGTGTATGACGAAAGCTTGTCTCTAGCCAACAGAAGTTGGTCCAACAAAAGATAATACCTCCTCCACCTTGTCTCTAGAAAATCCTGGATCAACACAGCTACAACATTTTAATTCTGATTGTTCCACTAGTGTTAGGTTTAAATATAGTAATCTGTCAATATCAGGACTTTAGCTCAGGCCCGGACTACACTTACCTTTGCGATTCGGCAGCAGTCGACGGGAGATACGCAAGTGACATAAATCAATTGTGTATCTCCTGTCGACTTTGCAGCATCTCCTCTGTGCGGCGTCCATGCAGCGTTCCCTTCGATGCAGCGCTACGCCACTTACTGGGGTGGTTTTCATGCGTTTCTTCCTGGATCGACTGAGTGCGTCCATATAGACCATTCAGTCAATCCAGAGTAATCAATGTGATGGCGGTGAATTTGCCACCGTCAATGTAGACCCAGCCTTTGTCATCTGCTCAGCAGAGAGCATTAACCTGACAAAACAACTTAGTGGGTCATGTTTTTCTCATTAGCTTACTTACTGCATTGATGATAAAGCGGAATCTGGGAGGCTGCCAGTGGATGGTGCTAAAACTTTTTGTTAATGATTGTATTTAGGGAAGGATTCTCTAGGAGAATGGGAGGGAAGGAAAAGAAACTTCTTTAGTCAGTGGTAGAGGCAAACTGTCTAACTCCATTCACCCCCAGGGTAGGTAGGCAATCATGGGCCTGTATTGCAGGATCTGCAATGTGCATTATCCTGTAGGCTCCTCCAAGGCAATGGTGGTGAATCTGTTTCAGTACTACGTATAAAAGGGGAAATCTTTGTCTATTGTTTGCTGTTCATAGAAGTTGGATAATAATGAAGGTAGAAGGATCAGTTTTACTGTTTACAATCAATTTCATTCTCTAGCTCTCAACACTTAGCCCAGTGCTGTTGCGTTTGTGACCCAAACACCTTAGGACAAGATTAAAATTCACCTTTCTGCTTTCAGCTCTCTTCTTTAAAATTGACCAAAAGAAAAACTGTAAAACTACTCCCAGGACTAGGCAATGAGCTCTGCATAGAGACATTTGCCTTCACAAAGCTCATTGCAAGATTTGAGCCAAAATCTAATTCAAACTGCCCCCACCTCTAATAAATTTTACAGCAGATCCCTAAAAGTTAGGCACAAAATACTTGATGGGGTGCAGAGTGGTCCCACATTGAATCCAGCTGAGGGAAAGTTATTTCTCTGCTCAAGTCTCTTATGGCTCATAGCTGCACAGGTGAAATCTGTTGGTATGTAGGATGGTTCCTGAAGGGAGCAATCAGGTGCTAAATGGAGCAGGGAGCCATAAATGTGACTTACAGGCAAAAGCCTGAAACCTAAGGTTAATAGCAAATAGACTAAGCCAGCTATCTCTGAGGAGGCTGAACTGGACACTGAGCTTTAGAGGATATTTTTTGGTTGTACCATACCAAGGGATGTTTGAGTGTTGTTTGCTTAAATTCATTTGATAAAACCTGTTTAGCTCCAACTCCTGGCAATAAACCCTTGGGAGGAAAAGTCTGTGTCATGTGGTTGAGGTATGCTGACTGACTGCTGGTTTTTAGTAGGCACCCTTCATCTTTTCTATCCTACCTCTGAAGGTAGAACAGGGCAAAGATGGTGCTGCTCTGCACCTACTTATGCATGGTATAGTGTCCCCTGGAACAATACAAATATGGGTCCTTCTGTGTAAATGTAGAAATGTATATGTGTTCCCCTTTGAAAACTGCTCTTGGCGCCTTCCCCTCAGTGCCCTTGCTGGATTGTGTCATTGATTGCACCCCCAGATCTGTACTGCTTCACTGGATGTGTATGGTACATTTGGAGCCATTTGGGATGTTAAAGGCAGCAGTCTGGATCAATCTTGGTGTGAACTACCCATTTTAATAGTCACAGCCCTGTCACTAATGTAGAGAAATACATCAGTACTGTATAGTTTCACCTAGTGTTGTCTCTAAAGATGCCTCAAAGCCCTGGTAAGAAAGATCTTGCCCTGTGATGTGCTGGTGACAATAATACCCAAAAGAGCTACCTTGCCTGTTGTCTGTCCTGAGGTCTGGTTCTTGGCGGTACTGTTACTCTGTACATGTAGCTCCAGGGAGGCAAAGCTGTCAAAAGGAAAATAAAAGCACTTTTAGAGAAAACATGGCATTTGCCAACCCTTTGAAAAGCACACAGAGATAGCCAGAGAACTGCATCAGTTCCTGTAGACATGTTAGATGTGAATCCAGATCCGAGTTGGTAGAAATTCCAGGGAGAGTATGTACTGCTTCATCTGCACGTGTATACATTTAATAGCCTGACTATAGAATTCTCCAGCAAAATTTCAAATATTTGTGACTGAAAGATGCTTTTAGAAAATGTTGTGAAATCTGCTAACAAATCATTGGTAATGTAAGCACTCATCTGTCAAACAGCAGTTATTGGGGCTTCTGATTCAGGTTGTTTTAAGAGCATTTATTCACCAACTTCCTTCTTTACTGGCAGGATAGTGTTTCTGTGGATAGTAGTGGTGGTGGTTATATTTTCTGTGTCCTACACTTTCACTTTTGTAAGAACGATGCCTGAGTGCAGGGGCAGTGGCCGTTTTCTTCTCAGAATTGCTGCCACCTGTACAGAGGAGATGCATGTATTGTGCTCTCCCTCATGGAGTCTTTACTTTTTCTTTCTTGCTGTTTTTCCTGTAATCTAGAATAAGGCTGACAGCATATGGGTCCTTTTTTGGACATAGGAGAAACTAAGATCTATCATGTCTTGTTACATCATGGTAGTGTTCATATAACTAGGTCTGCATTTGCCTGGTGCATTGACTCTCAACTCCTGGGCTGCTTGTGGCCCAATCAGCACACCGCAACGGCCCAATCGACATCCTCAGGACCATATAGGTAGTATATGTATAGTGTGGATGTGACCCACAAAGGTCAATAGGTTGAGAACCGCTGGCCTGGTGTAAGCCTGTTACCGAATTATGTTACAGATCTGATAGGTGCTGTAGCACAATCCATTAACAAAGTTAAACTATAATTTGGGTCCATCTGCACGGCTGAGACCAGACCATACTATAACAACACCTTAATTGTGGTGGGTTTGCTAGTCTGGGCAGGGATCAGGTGTTCCCTTTTGTGCATAGCAGTGAAATTGTTATGGATTATTGGGTAAATAAGACACATTGCACCAAAAGGCCTTCTATAGGTAGCTTGGTATGTTGTTCTTGTGACACCTGTTCCAGGTGCAATGCGTGTGCAGGGCTATGTGTGGGATGTGATTTTACCTTGTGTGGGATCATGGACTGGGAAGAGGTCACTCATCTCTCTGTAGCTGGCTGGAGAGTTCTCTGAAGAAGTGTTTTCTGATCACGTCTTGGAATTCTTGCAGACAAAGTTGGCCTTTGAGTTCTTAGAGATGCTTCCACCTGGCCTGGCTGAACCAAACAATAGGTAATGATTTATGTCGTGGTGAAATGGGATTGCAGTTGCTGTGAACTTTTGTGATGTCTCCTTCCTGCCCTTCCATGTTATCTCTGTGCCCTCTTCTGTGTCAGGATGCTGTTGAACTTATTTTTTTAATCTTTCTTTTATTACTGACTCACCTCCTAGTTTCAGTATTAAACACCGTCTTTGTCTCTTTAGCTCCACATTTTATATATCACAAACCATTATTTATAAAATAAAAGTTATCATGGACCTGAATCATAGGAAACTGTGTTTTGTGAGAAAGGAAATGTGACGCTTACTGACTGACATGTCTTCAGATAGTCCTGAAGCAGTAAGATGAAGACTGTGATGAACACAGGGAGGCAGTTGTATGTCGTCTAATGGAGTCCAGTGATTAGCTGGTCCCAGACATAGAGCAATGTATCCATGGTCAGGTAGCCTGTGAAAAGGGAGTAGTGTGTTCCTTTTACTATAGGCAGGGATGTGTGTATGCATGAGATGTGCTGAGTTTGGAAGGTCTGCTGGTCATGACAGGAATGAGCTGTACAATCACTTCTCTGTCAGGAGACCATGGGCAACATAGACTCTCATTTTACTTCTCTGGTTGCTAAGGATTACTTGTTGTTACTCAGAATGAGTAGGAAAGGGGGGAGAGAGAGCTGAGAAAATTTTAACTAATTTCTAAATTGCTTCATCCATGTGGTTTTGGGCAAATTGACCCTTTTTTCCTTTCCAGAGATTATCTGAGGTGTGATTGTCTGTTAGATTTATACGTGCAAGGATGGCTAAAGATAGCAGTGGTGATGCTGTGGTATGGGCTTGAGCACAGGCTAGCATTGTGAGAACTTACCTAGGCCCTCAGTGTGCTTATACAGCTAGAGCTGAACCGTTGTGCTGTCTACACTGCTGTTTTTAGCCATACTAGTGTGGGTAAAGTTAGTATGAGTGTCTACTGTGCTGTAATTACACCTTGTACCACGGTGTGATCAGACCCTAGGAAGCAAATTAATTACTTCTGTTTACTTACATCCAGGATATATTTGGCCTTATCTCTCTGTCATCCCTCTGACTGGAGAGGATATCTTGTACCACTGTTCTTCATATACAACATTCTTTGTTCTCTTATAGCTACTTTTCTTTTACAAGCTAGCCCTTGTATGACAAAGCCTGACTCATTTTAGGTTTGGAAAAGTTGGCCTCGGACTCATTTAAAAGCCTCAGAAAGGACCTTACCCACAAAGAGCATACAGATGGCTGGTTGGAGCATGTGTGGGTACAATGGATTTATAAAGAGGCAATATGATATTTTCTGTCTTATTATCTATCCCTTTCCTAATGATTCCCAGAATGCTGAGTACAGTGTAAATAACTAAAAATAATTTGTTCACGAGCTTCCTTTTCCCACAGTCTCTGGTGCCTGGGAGAGCAGAGGCAGGCAATGTGATGTTACTGCCAGCTGGTCACATGGAAGCATTTGCACTCGCAAAGTCAGGGTAGGGAACGTTCATGTGGTGTCTTTGTCATAACAACTGTGACCTTGTGAAATGATCCCCCTGCGGGCAGAGGGGCACAGGCATGGTCTCTTTATAGTCTGTTAAATTCCTTTGACAACCGTTCATGTAAAAGAACTAAAAGATGTACTCCAGTTCAAACAGGAATTAATTCCAGGAAGTTTAATGCCCACGTGATGCAGGAGATCAGGCCAAGATGATCACAATGGTCCCTTCTGGTTTTATAATCTGTTAGTCTGTTGTTTACATCCCCCACCCCCTTTATAATGGACAAATAGAAAACTATCCCCTCAATAGGCTCAGATTCAAGTGTGAAATTGTTCACTAGTTAAATAAGTTTGGTGGCCGGAAATCAGTTCCCCTCAGAGAAAGTCTTATGACAAGAGCCAAAGCACTGGGAGTCCGGACTCATGAGTTCTTTTCTTGCCTCTGACACTAACTTCTGTAAACTTGGGCAAGTCACGTAACCTTTCTGCCTCACTTTCCCATTCTGTGAACTGGAGATACCATGTACCCTGATGCTGGCTATGGGTGTGGGTGCATTTAGTGTTGCAGTGATCGAAGAGAAGTATTTGCTGTTGTGATAGTCAGTGTTTAAAATTTGTCTTTTGTAAATCCTGTGCCAAAAAGTTCCTATTTTCCTGTCTTTCCTCATCTTCTTTGAGGCGCTGTGTATTTTGCTGTTCTGACCCAACAGGTGGCAGCAATTCCTCTTCCAGGTTAGCTGTGTTCTCTCTCCTGTTGTATTTGTTATTATGCCAGATGAACAGAAACACAGAATTGCACTGCAAGATTTCTATTTGTTCCATTCCTTGGCAGGAGAAAGCATAGGGATGAGAGGCTATTTCATGTGAAGAAAACAATCCAGAAGGACTTGGTCTGGGCCTGATTCTATGGACATTTACACCAATGTAAATCAGGAGTTACGTCACTACAGCCAATGGTACACTAAAGCCAGTGTAAAGCTGGTGTGAGCAAGAGAGAGAACTGAGCTCTGTTTGCATCTTTCTGCCTGTGCCTGATTTCTGTCATTTATTGGATGGAGTCTATACTACAGCCAAAGCTGCTAAGCAGGGAAGGAAAGCAGAAATAGCTTTACATCATTATAGAACCAGCTATTTCTCCCCAAGGATTAACACAGGCATCTGAGAAACTGGCTTGTGATTTAATTCAGAACCACTGAACAGGCGGATGGCACTAAGGCTTCTAACAGGATATCTTCAGTAGCAGACTCTACCTAGATGCTAACTTGGAATGTTTCCCTAGGCGATGGGCGAGTTCTGGCTGCCCCCACACCATCTCGTGCCGATGTTCCTTCCAGCTGAGAACTCCTTTGACTTAGTTTGGGCCTATGGCAGTGTTGGGTAATGAGGGATCACAACCTGGGCCCTGGGTTCAGTATCCTTCATGACAGTGCAGAGTAGAGACCACTAAATGTATTGGGCTGAGAGAGTGTTGTTGACCCAGCAAAGCTGTGTTGATGCAACTGGGGAGTGGGCTTAATGTCATCCTGCACCCACACTGCTGAAAATGACAATTACATTGAATCCAGAGGCTTGACTTTGCTGGAGGAGGAAGAACTCAAGACCACGCGGTGTTGGCTGAAGCTCTCTGCAACTGGTGAATATGAAGTATACCATTGATCAGCCAACTCGTACCACATAGTCAGTTGCACTGGCAACTCTTGCACGAAAGGTTCCCTTAATAAGATATTAACTGATGGAGTTTCCCTTTCTATAGTAGGACTCCAGTATCCCAGGTACTGGGCGAGATATGGCCCACAAAGAAGAGGCCACAGTCAGGATTTACCACCATAATCTTGGATATGCAGGTCAGCAGTTTCACTTCTGTTCTTTCTGGGATGAGATGATGCAGACCATGTGGAAGAGAGAAATGGAACCGAATTCCCCATCTGCATTAATGGAAGGAAACTGAAAATGAATAATCAATATGAAGCGTTTTTCTGTGAATTAATTTTGTTTTTAGGAATCACTTCTCTAAGTTTTGCCAACTTGCCTCATTGCTGCTGTGCAGCACCCCCAGCTGTTCTGGTCCTGGGCTCACCCCCAGTGTAAGTGCCATGCAGCACCTTGTCCCTGGAGTGGCAGCGGGGTTCCCTATGTATCATATTTTTGGAGTGGGAACAAGGGATTGTCCTACCAACTTGCTCTCCATTATAGTGCATGCAAGTTAGAAGGAACATGTAGACAAGATTAGAATTTCTATATAAGACACAGCATCGGCTAACTATAATAAATAATTTCTGGGTTGGGGTCTCTGACCACCTGCAAGGGGTGATGTTCAGTGCTGTATCTCCTGGGAGAACTAGGCCATTGTAAGGCATTGAACTGTGCAACTGAAAAGTGGAGCAACAGAGCCCAGCTCTTTAGAAGTGGAACCCCTTTGTGCTATCCCTTGAGCTCATGTTGTACAGCTGATACTATGTGCCTTTCTTGTTAACATTGTGGTTAAGCTAGTGCTTGTTTCGTTCTGATCTGAGCCTCACCACAGCTTGTGAAGCTGTGTGCAGAAAACAGGCTTTCCTAAGAAGTGGGTTGGTGGCAGATGTTTCCGTGATGGCATTGCTCACCATGTGGCAGATCGCTGAACCTCGTGACATACTTGTGAGGAGAACCACTGGCTATAGAATGATCAGAGATAAGATTTACCCACTTGCCATCAGATATAAGCCTGCTGTGGTTGGAAACCTCAAAGCTCTACCCCTCCGCATGGATAACCAGGGGTTAAGCGTACAACCCCGTGTACCCACTGGGCCAGACACTGCCCTTCCCACTTTGAAATCCATCTAGTCACTTCCTGATCGAGCTCTTCTTTACCACTCTTCCGTTATTTGCTGAGTGGCTAGCCACTTCGGAATCAATAGCTACTCCCCACAAGCAGCCTGGATTCCCCACAGACACCAGCCAGGACTTCCATATGTGGATGCGCTTTCTCACCATCAGCATGCAGTAGTGAGTGCTAAAAGGAGCACCATTTCTTTTGCAGGGTAAGAAGAATCTTACCTCTGGATAGGAGGTTTTTCAAATCTTCATTTAACAGTTGCACTCTCGGTAATGCACACTAGTATTCAACTTTGTATTGAGCGATGGTCAGACTCTGTAAGCCCATTTGAGATTCATCTATCAGGACAGCAGCATTTCTTGGGTGGAGCCCCAGCTCAGAATATGGGCTGTGCTTTTCATTTGACTGCAGGTCTTGCTTTGTGCTGTGCAATTCAGAATGGCTTGGTAGTTGACCAGCTTGAATACACAGGGGAAAATCTCAGCTGGGGACCAAAGAATGTCCTCTGGATTCTCCAGGGAACCAGGAAGAGGTTGTATTTCTTGTATTTCTTCTTCTTTAGGACACATTTTGCTTTTGTTTTTAAAGAGAACCCAAAATGGCTTCTGAGCAAGTATGACAGTAAATATTTAAAGCATTGAGAAGGAAGGGAAACTGCAGCTGAGAGAGAATTCAGGAACATGAAGCCACAAAAACACAAGCAGGGTGTGATATGAGAATAATAAACACTTAGCTCTCTGACGGATTCAAAGCTGCTACAGTAAGTGTTTGTGGGAATGGCACGAAGGGTGTGTAAGTGGACTATGGGGCGTACATTTATGTGTGCATGGGGTGCTTGTCAATAGAATGGAGCTTAAGCTGCATGACTGAAACTTTGTTACACTTTAAAATAAAATTGTTAATATGGACTTTCCCATGTGCCCTTTGATTTCTCTTGCTGAGAACTGCATGACAATTGCTTTGTAAACGTACACTGCCAAGATCTCTGCATCTGAATCTAAAACACAGTGCTCATACTGTGTGCCTCTAATCCTGCCCTGACATAGAATAGAGAGCCTGGCTTTCCAACCCTGCAGCATGATATTCCTGAGGACCTGCTAACTGTTTGCAGACAAGGCATGTGCATAAGGCATAGTTGATAATGGATGTTTTTTAGCTCAACTTGGTCATGGGTGTTTCCTTGCCTCCTCTTAGCCTGCATGTAAACCTTCAGTCATATTCTCCTCTCGTGGTTTCCGTCTTCATGTGTTTAGAGGAAGCTTTCATGGGTGGGGTCTGAGATCGAACCAGATATTTGTAAAGAGAGAGCTCAAAATGACAGAAACAGAATACTGGGAATATTAGACTGGTGGCCTGGCCTGGTATCCTAATGGTTAGTGCTCAGTAATGCTGAACAGCAGATTTTGCTTTACTCTCCCTGGCTGGGAGTGCTGAAGCTGCACTCAGGCCATGAGAGCAATATTTACCCGAATAGCAGCTGTACACTGTGTGTGCATGGGCCCAGAGCTGTATGCACTCATGCCCCAGTAGGTGATGCTGCAGTGCACGAGGAATATACTGTGTGTTGAGCATGTGTTTTCCCCATAATTGTATCACCTTTTCCTACTTCCAAACAAAGAACTTGAGCAAACCTAACGCTCTCTTGCAATGAAGGCCTATTGTTGTTAATCTTATCTCCTTGGGCCACTTGGTAGCTAGCCTGAACTTGCTACATTAATAGTGTCGGTGTCCGTCCTAAATGTTGATATTCCTCACCTTCCCTTCTTGCTGAGTCCTGATGGACTCCATGCAGTACATTTTATCTAAGGATCCTTTCTGTCAATAGCAGGTGAGGTTATCTCACAAATGGGACACGCTGCCAAGCACACCGTGCTGGCCTGTAGTCTCTAACCTGCTTTTACAACTTCTTTGGTTATTTCCCTGCCCCAAAGACTTTACTGATTAAGACCTTGATCCTCCAATCTGATGGGTGCAGGCAAACTCATAGACCTTGGTAGAGTCCCACTGAAGTTAGCAGGTCTTTGAAGAGACCCACATGTCTACGATTGCAGGTGCAGCCCTTGAATGGTAAAAGTCTTTGAGGCAATGACTATGCTCCCTTCTCCATGTGCACGCACTGAGTAAACTCTAGATGTTCAACAAATAAATAGCAACATTTTAATGTGCAGATTGGTATTAGACCATAGGGATCCCTAGACAATAATCTGAGAACCCCTAGGTCAGATATATGGCTCTCTTGTTTGTGAGACAAGGGAGCATGGTGAATAGGAATTAACTGCAAATGAGAGGTCTAATTCAGTTGCAATAACAAATGATTCCTCTCACTGTTTTGTAGATCTTCACTCTTACTGTGGGAGCACCTTTGAAGATCTGAAGCACCATCCTAGCAAACATGGATAACTCAAACGCTACACACGGGAAGCCAGGCCTGTCACTGAACACCGAACTGAGGGTTTTGTTAGAAACGGATGACAGCATCCAGGAAGATACATCTGCAGCTGATAAACAGGGAGAAAATAAAGGGGCCAGTGGAGGGAAGGAAGAGCCACGACCCTTGGAGACACCTTATGGGAAAGAAAGCAATGACTTTGAGCCAAGAATCAAGTTGAAATTAAATTATCGACCAGGGTCTTCCAGCAAGTAAGTAATTGTGGGATCTGCCCTGGGGAAGTCTTCCATTACTGAGTGAAATTCAAGACAGTGCCAGAAACTTTGCAAGAGAGTGAAAATGCATGAGTCCTGCATTCTTCCCAAGGGGGTGGTACAGACTTAGAGAGGGGAACATATTACCTATTGCCTCACACACCAAGAGCACACCTCTGTCTGGAACCAGGACGTGCTGAGGCCAAAAACAATACAAACAATAAACAAAAAAAGGGGTGGGAGGAATTAACTCTCTTTTTGTTCTTTGACTTGAAAGAGTAATTCTTTCTTCTGCCGAACTGCCATGCCCATTCCTCGTCTTACAGCAAAACCACAGCAGTTTCCCCCATCAGCAGAGATGGGACCTTTTTGATACATACTCTCTTGTTGACGATCTAAACGTGGTTAACTCTTCACATTTCTCCTGTAGCCAGAAGGACCCAAATCGCTTTGATAGAGATCGGCTCTTTGGTGCGGTCTTGAAGGGTAACCCAGAGGATCTGGATGGTTTGCTTGATTACTTGAAAAGGACCTCCAAATTTCTCTCCAATTCAGAATATACAGGTAGATACACGCTCCGTATTCTCTGGTGATTTAACAGAGGCATGGCTTGATAGTGGCCCGCATAGCTCAAAGGGTTTGTTGCTCACTTTGAATAAGCTCCAAACCAAAAGTCTCTAGGCTCACAACTCTTCCTCCCACAATATGACCTTCCATCAGATCAAAAGTTTGGACTCTGAACCTCTTGAAACCAGGAATTGGTGTGGTCTAGAGGTGAGAGCATGGGGGGTCTGGATACTGTTCCCAGCTCAGCCACTGACCTTATGTCAGGCAGATCGCTTCCTTTTTCCATGCCTTAGTTTCCACATCTGTAAAATGAAGGCACTGATGCTTTTACCTGCCTGTGTGCGAAGCAATTGGAGAGGTGGCTGTAACATGCTATGTAATATATTTTTTAAGCTCTTCGCATCTAGGGCAGGCTGGAAATATTGTGAGAAAGGGATTTTTAATAATGTATTTAATTCTACACTGACAGTTAAGTTCTGGGCAAGATAAAACTGATGGGGGAGTTGTGCAAAACATAACTATACCCCTCTCTGTGCTCGCTCTCTCTCTCTCTACCAGATGCCAAGACGGGTAAGACCTGCTTAATGAAAGCCCTGCTGAATTTAAAAGATGGGAAAAATGCCACTATCCCATTGTTGCTGGAAATAGACCAGAAGACAGAGTCTCCAAAGCCACTTGTCAATGTTGCGTGCACCGATAGTTACTATGCAGGTACGGTTTTCCAGGACTATGTGTCTGACTTGGAGGCCAACACTCAGAGAGGCAGCAGCTATGGAACATAACAGGAATTGGATGGATTTGCATAGTTGACAATATGCTGGAGTTCCTTGTTTGTGGAATGGGTACACTGATGGCTTGAACTCAGGAAAGGAACTGGGCATTTCTGAGTTCTAATTCTGACTGTGGCTTTGAGCAATTCACTTAATCTCTCTGAGCCTCAGTTCCCCCATCTGAGAAATGGGGGTAGTACTGGTTTATTTGCCCAGGACTACGATAAGGTACTGTTGTTAGTGTTTGTAAAGTGCTTTGGAGAAGAAAAAAGATTACGTAGTATTACTCAGTGAAAACAAGTTACATTTAAGAAATGAATGAGTTCTGCTAATCGGATTTATCCTTGTAATAGCAAATATTCCAAGGAACATACCCCTGTGTGCATGTATATTACCTTTATCTATATCATTATTACTCCTTCATGGCCTTGAGGTCATGGGTCAGATCTGAGATCTTATCTTAACTCTAAGAGAAATTACCCTGCTCACTCCTGATAGTCTTGGGGGAGTTTGCATCTGACAGCTCATCAGTGTCCAAAATGCATTTCTAGCAGTCGCTGTTGCAAAGTCAGCATTTGCCACCAGTTCCCTGCACACGGTGTGTCTGAGAGTCCATGGTTATTTCACTATATTGAAAGTATTGCTGTTGGTGACTTGATATGTTTGCGGGGCTTTTCTGGAAAGATCTTTCCTGCTCCATCTATCCGTGCGCCACCATCCCAGCAAGCTGTGACTGTAATGCGGGTTTCCTTAGGCCAGACTGCACTCCACATTGCCATAGAAAAGAGGTGCCTAGATTTAGTGAAACTGCTGGTTGAGAATGGTGCTGATGTCCATGCCAGAGCCCATGGCAAATTCTTCAGGAAGAAAAAAGAAGGAGCGTGCTTTTATTTTGGTAAGTCAGCATTGCAGACTCCAGCTTGCTATCTGGCAGCCCTACAGTATGTGGAGACACTGCCCATACCTAGGTTTGCCCCTCTGTGCATTTCATGTAATCTCCTCCATCCCATAACCAGGGTGTCCCAACCTACTGGGGTCACTAAACGCCTTCGCCAGACTGAGCTCTCCCGTGAATCACTTGGTGCTTGCCTCCTGCCATTCAATTGTGTGCACTTTGCCCTGTCTAGGGACATGAGAGCTGCTTCAACTCCCCACACATATGGGCTAAGCACAAAAATAGATGGAGGGAGTCGGTGCTGGCTGGTGGAGCCAAAATCCAAGTCTGGCAAACTAGTCTAGTTGCTCTGAGAAGTAGCGAGGGATTGTTTTACTGTACCAATTAACTGTAAGATAGCCATGCCTGAATTCAGAGATTCAGCAAGAAAAAGCGCACCACTGTTACAGTAACAAAACGTTGCAAACTAAGACAAATAAATGTTCCTCCTAAAAATACTTTTTTTTCCAAACCCTGCCACCATCTCTCCAGGTGAACTTCCCCTCTCCCTGGCTGCTTGCACCAACCAGCTTGATGTGATCAAATACCTTCTTGATAACCCCTACCAGAAAGCCAGGCTCGAGCAACAGGATTCCCTGGGCAACACGGTTCTCCATGTCTTGGTGATGATTGCAGATGACACCCAGCAGAACACTGAGTTAGTGAGCAAGATGTATGACGAGATCTTGAAGGCAGGCACAAAGATTAACCCAACACAGAAGCTTGAGGAGATAGAGAATCGAGCTGGGTTAACTCCACTGAAACTAGCTGCCAAGAAAGGCAAAGTAGAGGTAAACACAACTAGAGTGATTCTCTGTGAATGGCTACAAATAGCGAGGACAACGGAGTGAGTCCCCTGATTAGTGGCTGGGTCTGATGTAAGTGCATCTTCCAGACCCTCCCATTAGGAGCTGGGCTGATGTGATCAGAGCTAGGAGCTCCTGGGCTGGGTTGAGAGTTGCCACTCCCTTGACAGAGCTAGTAGAAGCTGCGCTTAATTTGCCTCAAGCTCTTGGAAATAGGGTTATGGGGTTGAAGACAGCTCAGGTACTCTTGGAATTTTATTTTACAACTTGCTGTGTATATGTACACTAGTATAATAAACAAACTTTCCCTTCAAGATCTTCAAACACATTCTCCAAAGAGAGATCAAGGATCCAGAGTACCGGCACCTGTCTCGCAAGTTCACTGAATGGACCTATGGACCCGTCCATGTATCTCTCTATGACTTGTCCTCTATAGATAGTTATGAGAAAAACTCTGTGCTGGAGATCCTCGCCAACTGCAGTGACACACCAGTGAGTCCTGGGAACATATTTAAAATCAAATACGTAATGGCTTTGTCCATTTTTTTTTATTGTTGCCATAAATGATGTAAAGCATATATATTAATTTGATATTTCAGATTGTTTTATCCTGAGGAGATAAAATGTGTGACTCTGTTCATTATTAATGATGAGGAATTGGCATCTATTGTTAGTGAGTAGTTAGTTATTAAACTCCTTCCGATTTGTTGACAAACTGCAATAAGGAAGGAGTTGGGGACCTTTACATTCTGTTCCCTGATGTGGAGCTGTGACTCAGCCTAGATCTCTCCATGTACCTTGATAGGGCTATAGGACCTAGGCACTATCCAGGTCCGCTAGGATGCCCGTGTTCTTTCGTGCTGAGAGATCTGATGGAATAGACATGCAGGGTTTCCAGTCACAGAATTCCAACACTGGACCAAGGGTGATTCTGGGTTCCTGATAACGTGTTAGATTTTCTTCCTCTCACTCTAGAATCGATACAAGATGGTGGTTTTGGAGCCGCTGAACAAACTGCTTCAGCACAAATGGGACTCGTTTGCCAAATGGAGATTTTACTTCAGTCTTTTCTGTTATTTGATATTCATGGCCATCTTCACATTGCTCGCCTACCACCGTTCCCTGCAGTTAAAGGTAGGGCTGGCTTACTTTCCTGGGGGGAGTGAGCTGAATGCTCGGGCTGTGGTTTAAGGGGTTTAAAGGGATTTGGGTGGCTACAGCTCCCATTGCTGTCTTCACAGTCTTCTTTTTATCTTGCAGACTCCAGAGCCCTCAGCTAGAGGCTACCTGCAACTTGCTGGACAGATCATTGTTTTCCTGGGAAGTTTTTATCTCATAATTGCTCAGGTACATTGATATCTAACCTAGCTGCTCTGAAATAAAACAACTGTCTCCATGGCACTGGTATATTGCTTATTTCTTTCCACAATACTGTACGTGTGCATGATGCTTCACAGGTAAATAGAAGGTTGGATTCCTGCCATCAGATGCTTGCCATATAAGCTGGAGTTAGCAAGCAATTGATGACATAAAAGAGGGGATTACGAAGACAGGCACAACATAAAAGGTCACGAGAGCGGCTTTTGTGATACACAATAGTAAAATACACATTCGTTATCTGATACACTGCATCAGACACATACAAGATCTGTGGTTCCGCTACTATATCTTTATTGGCTCTTGGTTACCAAGAGCCCTTTTCCAACCCTGAATTTTTCTATCATTGGAGCAAATAATATAAAATAAAAAGGCCATGAAGAAACCCTTCTTTGTGCAATAGGTTATCCCAACAGGGACTGGACTCAGATGCGTCTTGCTGTGCTAATGAACTGTCCATGTTGATTTTTCTCTTTTCTGATAGATTCTGTACTTTTTGAGGAGATATCGAAGCCTGAAGAACGTGCTCTCTGACGGCTGCATTGAGGTCTTTCTGTACGTTCTTTAGGTTGTGGAAACTGAAAGTTAGCGTGAAATCAAACCTCTGTTAGGAGGCAACTGAACTGCCAAGAGGTAGCTAGGCGGGTGGTAAGCAGAAATGACCAGTTCACATGTAGCGTGCTTGTTTGCTGTTATCTTTCCAGCCCACTCTTGGTTTGTTTCTTCTACCCTGTTGCCTCTTCTCATAATCCTAGATTGTGAGGTCTCTGGGTCAGGGACTGATTTTTCTTTTTTTTTTTCATTTGTACCTTACCTGGCGCAATAGAACCTTGACTCTTGATTGAGGTGTCTTAGTGCTACTGTAATCCAGGTAATAACAACATGAGCTCATATGGAATTGCTCATTTACAGTGACTGAGATTTGGCCATGTGGTCTAGTGGACAGAGCACTGGATTGGGACTCAGTGGACCTGGGTTCCATTCCTGGTTCCTCCAGTGGCCTGTTGTGTGACCTTGAGCAAGTCACTTCATCTTCTTGTGCCTCAGTTTCCCAGTCTTTGAAATGGGGATAATTACACTGACCTCTGTTTGTAAAGCACGTTGAGATCAATGGTTGAAGAGCGCTATATGAGTGTGAGATGTTTTTATTAAGGGGAAGAGACTTTATAATTTTCATATGTGTATGTGGTTTTCTATGTGTGATAGGTCTGATTCGCTCCATTTTTACAGCGGTTGTGCACATGTAGCTCCATTGAAATCAGGCCTGGTGTATGTGAGGGTATCCAGCGGAAAGGAGATGAGAGTCAAACCCCATATATTTGAGATGTTGCATAATGTGAACTTCGCTAATGTCTAATGACTGTGGAGTAAACTTGTGCAGCAAGTAGCTTACAGATGGATTTAGTTACTAACTGACCTATAACTACAGGGTTTGATTAGCTGCCACTTTATACCCCATTGGGTAACCTCACAAGATGCAGCTGGGTGTGGCACAAAAAGAACTTGGCACTGAGACACTGAACCTACTATTATTGCTTCCTCTCTTCCCCCCCAGCTTGATCCAGGCATTCTCGCTGATTCTTTCAGCGGTGCTGTACTTCGGGGATTCCGAAATCTACGTGCCAGTGATGGTGTTCTCCCTGCTGCTGGGATGGGTGAACATGCTATACTACACTCGGGGCTTCCAGTGGACTGGGATCTATTGTGTCATGATACAGAAGGTCAGTCTGGAGAAATAGCCTGTAACTGATGCCCAGGAACATGAGGCATTGAGCCAAATGCTCCAGTTACTGTTCTCCTGTCAGGACCATCGGAACCATGAAAAGGAGCTAATGCTTAGGTCATGAACACTGAAATTCCATGCCGGTTTGAGTAATTTATTCTTTCTGGGCAGGTGGGATGCTGTCTGCGGCAGACCACTGGCTCAGTTTGCAGCAGGTTTTCAAATATTGGCCCAGGTCATAAGAAAAAATGAGTTTGTTGGGACTCATTCTGGTTCCCACAGTAGCTGACATTTGTCTGCCTGTCAGAAGGAAAAGCACAGGCTGGCACTCTCTGTTTAGGAGATGTTTGCTAGCACTGGAAAGTCTGGATTCAGGCACCTAGGCAGATTTGTGTGTGATGCTCAGGACTGGAGAAAGGGGATGATGTGTGTAAGAGCTGAGGTGCATCAGCAGAGGGGTGTGTGAATGAAAGAGAGAGAGAGTTCAGGTAGGACTGGAGTAGCCAGATGTGTTGTAGCAGTTGCAAGGATAAAGCTGGAGTGAGGGAGCCTGCATGGCGTTTGCCTGAGTCAAGCCAGTCTCTTTAATGAAAACTAATTCACCTAGACATTACAAGAAATGATCTTAAATGGGCTTCACTAGAGCGCCAGAGAATGCCAGTATGTCTTATTCAGCCTTTGGAAACAGTAGGGTCTGGAGAAAGGAACTTAGGGCTGGGAGCCAGGAACTACTGGGTTCTAAACTCACCACTGTTACTTGCTGTGTGACCTTTAGCAAGTCTCTCAGTCTTTGTGGGTGCATTTCCTCTGTGACACTTTCTTGGGGCAGTCAGGACTGTGAATTGTCTCCTTCCTCTCCCCGCCCCCGGCATAGGAGAGACAGAGACTTACTGATGCTAAATGGGGTGGCAGCTCCCTCACACTCCAGTCAGTTAGACATCCAAACAATCTGCTCACTCAGAAGATTTTCCCTGTGGTGTCCAGCCCCTGTCACTGGACACTCTCGGTAATTGCCAATACCACTGCCGCCAGAGAAACTATATCCTCCAGCTAGCTTAGTTCAATGAAGGATGCACTCTGTTTACTTAATATCACAGCCCTGCGATAATAAAATAAATAATATATAATAAAATATATAAATAATAAATAATAAAATATATTCTTATAATAAAAAGCGAAAAAGTATATTTACAAAGAGCAGAGAATCACAGATTCAAGTGAGTAGGAATAACGGAAACAAAGATGGTTACAATAAGACAGAACCATAACACGCTTCTAAGAGACTAATCACAACCTTGGCAGGGTATTCTCTTGTATCAAAACATTTCTTGCCCTCAAAGACCTTGCGCAGAGCTTGCTGATCTTCATTCCAATCAGGATACAGGTTGTCACAAACCATTCCCCTCTGCTAAGGGTGTTCCTCAATGAAATAGATCGCAAAATGTCCTTTTTTATTCTAAAGGCAAGACAACCTCTTGACTTAATATGCAGATAGGGCTTCCTGTGTGTTGGTTTTAAAATGCTTAATTTACATTGGAGACAAGGCGGATAAGCGATTCTACACTGCTTTGTCTGGTAAAAGCTGCTTATCAACCCTGTCTGGAACACAGATTCTAAAAATACTTTCAGTACATACAATACAAACAACTTCTTAAATAACACCCATACTTACAGCTCACAGTGCTTACGATGACTAGTATGGTGTAAGCTTTCTTTGATGCCTCAAACAGCATTCTTTATAGATAAATCCGATGACAACAGTGGGTTAGGTGTGCTGAGTTTGTCAGGCTTGATAGGAATTGGTGACTCAAAGAAGTGAGCCACCAGTGAGCCATTGTATCGCCTTCTCATCTATTGAATGGGGAGTAATAATATTTCCTGACCTGCCTCCGTTGCAAGGGTCTGTGGGAATTAACGAGTGAATGTTGCTGGAACAGGTGCAGAGTCAAATATTATTTGATCAGTGTGCTAGTTTCCTGTTACCCTGATGATTTTGTGCTATCTAAACAACATGTGAGGTTATTGGTGATTAATAACACTGCCTTTTGCTCTGCCTTCAGACCATCCTGAGGGACCTGATGCGCTTCCTCTTAGTTTATGTGATCTTCCTCTTTGGCTTTGCGGCAGGTGAGAGTTGACTCAGCACCGTGTCACAGGCAGAGCTGCCAGGAGGAGTCTTTCCTAGGAAGATTCACTGTTCTGCTTTCGTTACAGCTCTGGTCATCATTACGGGAGATGCCCCTCCAGGTTCCCACAACAGGTCAGTTACCCAAGATGATAGTGAAAAAGGCCGCGATATGTACAGTGGGCTGCTGAGCGCCTCCCTGGAGCTCTTCAAATTCACCATCGGCATGGGGGACCTGGAGTTCCAGGAGCATGTGAAATTCAAATACTTTGTCATGCTGCTCCTACTGATGTTTGTGATCCTGACCTACATCCTCCTGCTGAACATGCTGATCGCACTCATGAGTGAGACTGTCACTAATGTCTCTGGTTACAGCAAGAGCATCTGGAAGCTGCAGGTAAGTTTGTTGCACTGCTCACCTGGTCTCCAATATAACACATTATGCGCCAAATGTAGGCCCATGGGAGCCATTTGCAACAAATTCTCTCCTGCTGTGCATGCATTGGGATATAAGATTAGGCACACGTTTTCGCTGAGCTCTGAAGTTTATTTAAAGTAGTAAAAGTGTAATGAGATCTTCCTCTTCCCATGTTTCTATAGTACCCATCACTTTAGTATCTAAAGTGCTGAGATATGTGCTTTCCTGATCTGCTTGTAAAGACTGGGACCTCCTTCCTGGGTGGGACTGTACATTTTAAATGGTGCTTTGTCACTTCCCTGCCTCTGGGAGGGAGGGGAAAGTGAGGCTATATGAATGGTGCTTGTTGAGGAAAATCAGGGAAATTAACAGCTGAGTTTACTGGGAGACTTATTCCAACTCCTAAATCTGAGGAGAGCTGAGCCTGGTTCAGTCGGGTCCTAGAGAGGCTCCATCTAACCAAGCTCTCCTAGCAAGTTGAGCGACAGCACTCTCAGCCAGTAAAACACGGGATAAAACCACTAGCGCATCACAGCACTTTCAGTGGTTGAGCATACCCTGAGAGCAAAATCATGTTCAGAGACAGATGTGTAAGACAGTTTTGCAGGTGTCATGCCTTTGTTACTTGAGATGTCTCTGCTATCGTATGTGGGACTCTGTTAAGATTTTTGTGTTTTATACCTTCTGTTGGCTTATCCCACTTTGGAGGAATTTCTAATGCAGTTAGTAGCTCCTTCCATGACTGCTTAGTTGTTGCCTGGACTAAGGGAGGCCTTGTAAGGTGACACTAGGCAGCACAGGTTGTGCTTAGTCAGTCTGGGAGCCAGAGAGAACTACAGGATCTGCCAGAAGCTTCTGTTTAAAAAAAACTCCCCTTTTATACTAATGGTAGCCCAGTCCTGTCTTTTTCTCTACCTAGAAAATTACAGAGTATAGAGTAATTTCTTAAGCCAGCAGGCCTAGGGGGCTTTAAGGTAATGCCTGTTAGCAATAATAGAACCAAGGAACACTTGTAGCTGGGTTTACAAAGTGCTGTTCCAAGTCACGATACTTGGTGGGTGGGGAAGACTCGATCAGAACCTAGGCTAGATCAGAGACTGCGTGCCGCCTGCATCAGTTCCTCTCTGACATGGACTTGTACCCTCAGAGAACCATTGCTATTCTGGAAATAGAGAGATCCTGGCTGGGGTGCCTGAGAAGGAACCAAAGATCTGGCTGCTTCATGTCTGTGAGCCTTGATGATAAGAAAGATGAGAGATGGTGTTTCAGGTAAGAGAGAAAGTGGAGGCAGCTTCCCCTGTTCTGAAATCTTTGTGCACATGCTGTCATGCATGAATGGGATAAGCCTGTTTGTTCATACATAGAGAGAGAAGGGGAGGGAGTGAGGGGAAATCAAGACATTATCCTACTCAGCCCTAGGTAATGAATTATCTATATGTGCACCCATCATCTTTGTATCTAGGTGCCATGTAATGCTAATATGTTTACTGCTCTGTGTCACAGCCAGGAGACTATCATCTCTTCCACTGCCCCTTTCCCCTAGAATGGGGCCCTTTGACCTGCAAGCTTGAGCCTGAAAGGAAAGCAGCTGAACTCGGTTTGAGTAGTTTTTCAGTTGCAGCACCACAGCAGTGGAATTTCTGCTCCCAAACTCTCCCAAATTACTGCTAAACCAAACTCCCCATGGCCTTGTCGATGCTAGTGCTATACTATTCCCAGCACTGGTTTAGGATGCATGCAGCTCCACTGATGTTAGCAATGCTGGATGCTGTGGTGAAGTCAAGCCTCAGGCGTTTTACTGATGTGTCCTCTAACCCTACCCTTGAGAAAGTAAAAATGCTGGCAGCTCAGCGACACTCACTCTTCCATCCTGGCTTCAAATGATGGCGCTGTCCCAGTGCTAGATTGGCTGTGGGAACAGCACTAATGTCGACACACCCTCCATTTTCTGGCTATGTGACTGCTGCTCGGGTAATGTCTCTGCAGCATGCTAAGGGAGCCACCAACTGGCAGCACTTCCCTTGTTCATGTAAAGATTTGGAATATCCCTTATCCTCATTCAGCAGAGCAAGCCAAATTCAGAGCGCTGCCATAATGACACCAGGACCCTATGAATTGCATTGTGTTATTCTGTGCGTAGAGACTTTTTGCTGTGGGGAAATCTGGTGAACATCTTTTGTTAATTGTGTTGCCCTTTTAGGTCGTGGGGTTTTATTATTTAAACACCAGCACAGTTCGCAACACAGAGGAAGATACAGGCCTAACATGGCCCACAGTGCTTACTGTCTAAATAAGAACAACCTTGTCAGCAAAGCCTTTTGTGGTTCAGCCTCCACTGTTGATGCTGCAACCGAGTCATTAGTGCTGTGCTGATAAGATCATCATCCATCAGAATGGACATAGCTGGGGTGCTGCGATGCAGTCCTGAGCCTTGGTACACACCTGTATGGTCAGAATGGTTTGCCCTTGTGCCTCGTTGTTTGCTCCTGATGGGGGAAATTGTTCTATTTCCTATCTCCAGAGTGGAGGAGGTTAACTGGGCCAATTGGGAAAAGGAGCTGGGAGTCATCAAGGAAGATCCTGGGATCTCTAACATCTTGCAGACAGAACTCGTAGGTAAGACATCCCAGGGCTGAGCAAAGGATTTCAGCCCCCTTTCTACTACATGCTGGGCAAATGCTTTGTGCGCTTTGCCTGTTTTCTCTTTGCTGGACTCTGTGTGCCAGAAATTTCAGGCGGGTTGCTCTCACCCCCAATATACCTGGTGAAACTGCTATCTATAAAGTGTCATGCAGCCAGGGCTCCTTCCTTTATGATCTGATCGGCACTCACAATATAAGTTTGGGTCTCTTCAGTGCTTCAAGGGGGAGCATTCTTTAAGATAAAGAATGTTCTGCAGTAAATGCTGTTGAGGATTCAGTTAAATGCCTTCAAGTCAGAACTAAACTAATGGCCCAGGAGAGTGTTTCCTTTGATAGGAAACGTAAAAGAAAGGTCCAGGCCATCTGTGGTTGTTAAAGGTCCCAAGGCACATTCAGCAAGAGTCGGGGTATTAACCTTGGCATCATGACCAAATTTGAACTCAGAGAATCACATTCTACTTCCCTAAGTGTCCTCTGCACTTTCAAGTGGATATAGCCTTCCTCTCACCTTCGGTCCTAAGCTGCTGTGCAACCTTACAGTGCTTGGTTAAAGGAGCCCTACACTGAAATCAGAGACTGGTTCCTTTCAATGAAAATATATTGTTTGCTGAATCTGCCAGGTCTTGTGTTGGAACCCCCTCAGGGCTGACCTGACCCTTTCACTGTTCCAGCTTTGGAACTTGCTGGCCTTGCGGGAGTGGGGCAAGGAGAGATACAGCACCTCAGAAATGCCTCAGATAGAATTGTTTTAGTTTTCTGTAATCCTGCATAGCCCTAGGACTGGCTCAACATCCTTCTCCTTAGTTTTGTCATCTCCTGGCTAACTCAGGGCGGCCATTGTTATGTCTCCTGTCACAGAGAAGAGAGTGTGGGACTGGATGTCACGGAGGCGAGCAAGCTCAGCTACACCGGAGGAGCAGCTGCAGTTACAGCCCATCAGCCAGTGACTGAGATGGGGCCACTGGAAGAGGACAAGCCAAGAGACTGTAGCATGTTCTCAGTATTGGGATTCCATTGTTGCTGCCGTCTGCAATGGAATTCTTCATTCTGTAGTGCCATTGATATTGAGATGGAAAAATAATCAGTATTAACATGTCTCGTCAAAGGCTGTGGTTTCATCTGTGGCTTTTATGCATACAAAGTATTTCCTTTCAACAAAAATGATGAGGGGGCTGGAGCACAAGGCTTATGAGGAGAGGCTGAGGGAGCTAGGCTTGTTTAGTCTTCAGAAGAGAAGAGTGAGGGGGGATTTGATAGCAGTCTTTAACTACTCGAAAGAGGGGTCCAAGGAGGACAGAGCTAGGCTGTTCTCAATGGTAGCAGATGACAGAACTAGGAGCAATGATCTAAAGTTGCAGTGGGGGAGGACTAGGTTGGATATTAGGAAAAACTTTCCCACTAGGAGGGTGGTGAAGCACTGGAATGGGTTACCTATGGAGGTGGTGGAATCTCCGTCCTTAGAGGTTTTTAAAGTGTGGCTTGACAAAGTCCTGGCTGGGATGATTTAGTTGAGGTTGGCCCTGCTTAGAACAGGGGGTTGGATTAGATGATCTCCTGAGGTCCCATCCAACCCTAATCTTCTATTATTCTAAATAATTTCTGTTCAACTTTTTCTGCCTGAAACTTTCTTCCTCCAGTGCTTAAAAACTAGAATGTGTGTGGGAGATCGATTGGGGGTGTGTATCCTGGATGGGATGGCTTTGTAATGGAAGGATCAGGTTTGAAATTTCTCCCTGGAAGCATGGGTTAAAATCTCAGTTGGGTCAAGTTAGCCCATCATGCTTGGGAGATGGAAAAATTTAGTTCCACTCAGCTCAATGTGTGTAGATCTTTTAGATAATCCTTTTCCAACTATACTTTTATGCTGACAGCATAAAATACCACACACTTTTTGTGAGAACAGACGTTTGTCCGATGTGTTTGTGGCCAAAAATATTTTCCCTTCTGCACTGTTAAACAATGTGGAATAAATAGTTGGCTGCTATCCTCCATCCCATGGATGGCTGCATTTCAGGCAATCTATCTGGCAAGTGCTTTGCGATGAAAGGTGCTATAGGGGCATGAAATGTTGTTGGAAGTTTCTGAGTATATGGGTTTGGCTTGTATGCAAGACAGTCTCTGTTGCTTTCGGAGCCTTGTAAGGGGCATTCAGGCAGAGTCATTAAGCTCCGTGCAAAGGTCTCAGCAGAGGTGGCAATTCTAGATGTTTAGACGGCGTCAGAACCACCCACCTGAGTCTGAACCAAAGGTGGCAAAATTACTTGAAAGTTGTATGCTTGGCTAGCAGCAGCACTAAAAGCTGTTTCCGATTGAGACTCTGACTTAGAAATGCAGATGTATCTGACTCTCTTCCCCACAGATGTGCTCTTCTTCAAATGAAAGTAGCTGAGCACAGAACATCAATGCTTCCTGGAGATGGAGGGGCTAATGCAGTCTGTGCCATCTTCACCCTGCTTGAACAACTTCCCATTCAGTCTTAGTGGACTTTTGTCATGCTCCCAATGGCTGCTAAGATGACGTTGATTTTCACGTGCTGACTGCCTGAGACATGGAGAGAAACATGCTGTGAAATTCTGCAGGAAGAGGAACAACGTCTCAGTTTAGTCCTCTGTATTATTAAAAAAAGTGGCAACTTGAAAACTTTCCATGCAATATCAAGTGCACCAGGGTCATTTCACTAAAAAGAGTTTGTCTCAGAAGGGGTTTCTGGAGCATCACAACAACCCAGAAGTGGAGCAGCGAAGGGATGGTATGCTCTGAGTCAAGGTTGGAGTGTATTGGCAGAGTCGGGTGCAGCCCCTGCATGCCTGATGCCTGGCTCAAATCTGTGCTATCAGACCCACGTTTTCATGTGCACTGAAACGTGACCTCCAGCCAATTCCTGCAGCTACCTTTGAAACTCTTAGATGCATTATCTTGGTTTCCATTGCATCTTTCCTTAGAGGGAATAGTCAGAGGCAATACTCAAAGGATTTTAACCGATTTAAAAATTTTATTAAAGCTAATGTTATAAAACAGTGAAATACAGAGTTTTTAAAGGAAAGAGTTTCTGTACATCTGGGGATAACGCATAGGTTGTCCAAAGGGTACAAGGCTTGGTTCGGAAGTCCTGAAATGCAAAGTGTACATAATCATTAATCTGGGATATTGCAGATTATCAGTTAGTGATGCAATTAAGATACAAGTGTTTAAAGATTGGGGCACATCACTCATACCAAAGAAATACTGAAGTTGGTCGCGGGCAAGCAAGTATAACGAGTGCTGATTGTCCCTTTTTGAACGATAGGATCTGGATGGTCAGTCCATTTAGCAAATACAATCCACAAAGCAAAGTTCTTTCTGCATCACTTTTTTAGCATGCTTTGGCTCATTCTCCCTGGTATTGCTTGTGCCCGATAATATGTTCTGTGTAGATGTCCCTGCACCACCTCATGGTGTCAGATACCAGAAGACGCCGCATCAGCCGATAACACCAACCGATTCCACAAGCCCGCAGCACTTGCTCATTGCAGGGGGCCCACGTGCCTGGGGCTCTGACAATTAACGCGGGTTAATGAAAATGTTGGGGAAACCGCTCGTGCACTATGGCAGATTAGGCAAAGCAAGACCTGCCGTCTCAGATCTCTGCCCAGAAGCGATACAGGTGAAACCAGACAATTTGTCATACAGAGATGAATCAACCCTCAATCCTCGCTGAAGTGATACTGTCACAGTTTGACTCCTTTGGCCCCAGTGGTACATGGCTGTCTGGTGTTCTTACCACCTTATCAGGCCTGTGCTCTAGCTATTAGATCACACTTCCCTTGGGCATCACTGTCGGCTGCCTGTTACTCAAGTGAAGTTGGCAAAATCACTTGAAAGCTGTATGCTTCGCTAGCGGCGGCACTAGAAGTTTCTTCCACCACCAGGAAATCCTGTCACAGCTCCTTGCCCTGTTTCCACAGTTCCTGCCTCCCAATGGAGTCTGGTAGCTAGAAAGGGCAGGTACATGCAGAATCTTAAATGTTTTACACATTCAGTTATTTTATTGATTCTTCACATTTGACACGTTGAGCTCTTAGGCGGAGGAAGCCAAAGATACATTTGTGTATCTGTCATGCCAGCAGTATTAACATCCTCTGTAAACAAAGCATAACCCTCAAGAACCAAGGGTGGAGAGCTATCTTTTCTAAGGGAGTCTGCTACCAAATCCCTCTGAAGAAGCCCAGAGCAAGAAATTATCAGAAGCTACAATTATCCTAATGCTGAGTCACAGGAAGTTTAATTTAACCTCCCACCCTGAAACCTTCCCTGACAAAAAGAAATTAGTAAATTACTAAGGAAAAACTGTAAAGGGAGAGAGAAACTGATCTTTAATTTTCCTTTCAGGAGGTCAGAGTGCAGCAGGATTAGCTATTCTTTTGTAAAGTCCCTGAGAGCTCACGACTCCCCACACCCTTATTACAACAAACTTTCCATTCTCTCTTTTTTGAGTAGCAACAGGAGGCTTTGAAACCTAACAAGCCAAGGGACTCAGACTGAGAGAGGCATACTTTGAAAAGCCAGACGCTGCAGCCAAGTCTGCACAAGCTGCAAAGAGTGAGTTCTGCACCAATTTAGCTTGCAGACCTCTGATGCAAGCTGATTCGTGACCACGACTAAGCTTTGCAGGAATGCATTCTAAAAAAGGGGGAAAGGAGTTTTTAAAATGGTTCTTCGGGGGCTTTTTAAAACTCTTCATTTCTGAGAAGCATCCAGATCTGCTGTCTGTGTAAACCACGGTGTGGCCAACAAGAAAAGAGTATGTGTGTGTACGTGACTCACACTCAGTGACTAACACGCTGCATGTTCTCTTCTGATGTAATCTGCCTCAGTGCAAAATGAGCAGACAAATAACTGAAATGAGACTAATACTGTCCCTCTGTGCCATGAAGCTTAGTTGTTGGACATTTATAAAGCACTCTGGGATCCTTTGGAGGTAGGGAGCTAAAAAAGAGCAAGGTAATAATATACTAACCTCCTTTGGTGAGTACATTCTTCTCTCCCAGGAATGATGGGATTGATAAACACACAAGCTACAAGCTGGGATAGACCAGCCTGTTTCTAGAAAAGCTCCCTCTACCTCCCTGGCTTTTTGAGTGATATCAGATGTAACTGAACTTCTCTGGCCCCTAAGCTTTGCCTGCCTGTGGGAAAACCAGGTCTCTGCTAACATGAACCCATTACTTGGGGCTATTTGTATGTAGCCGGAAACCAGTCACAAAACAGGTGATAACAGAATGCAGCACAGGTATTTAGTGAACAGACATTGACCCTTCTGATTCCTAGGTCTTGCCACTTTGAAATGTGATACAGACACCCCAAAAGGAAGGACACAAGGAGCAAAGAATTAGCAGCAAAGGAGGTGGAAGAAAGATGGTTTCCTTGCTTTAGTGTGCCCTACATTTTTCGTAAACTTCCCTTTCAAGTGTCAACATTTCTGATCCTAAAAACATACTAAACAGAGAGAACAGCAGGGCTGTGTGGGAGAGAGGAAAACCTGGGTCTAAAATAAGTGATGTCTCTAATGAGGCATATTTGAAAGGTGACGTACCTTTTAAATCCCTTCTGTGAGAGTATTCAAGTTTATCTCCACTCTCTTCCCAGGACATGTTCATGGGATGACGACACATCTCCAGGTAGCTGGCATGGAAAGTCAAGGAGGATAGTGCAAATACCTCACTTAGAAGCTTTCAAAGGTAACCCACATGGATACCCTGGTGGATACCTAAAAATGCTGGTAGATCTGTAAAGAGGCACTGATAAAAATGTTCTGCTAGTAGCTTGCTAGCTCTATATTTACATATCATTTTGCTAGTATACACACTGAAACCCCAACTAGGAAATCCACAACAGACTTGCCTAGCCGCGTCTGAGCAACAAGAAGTCCTGGGAGTCATCTGCAGGCAGAGTGCAGATATTGTATCTACAGTCTTGCATCATTCACGTGAAAGCCAGGAACAGAGTTATGAGGTCCCTTCTTTGCCTTCTCTTTTTAATCAGTAAGTGAATCTTGTTGATTTATTTATGAAAAGAAAATTGTGATTCTGAGGGTTTGAGGTGGTCACTTAATCTGGCCGGGTAAAGTGCTTTATCTCTGCAGTGGTGGTGGTAAAAGCCCCTTCACTAGCTTTTAATTTTAGGCGTTTCAAAATTTCAGCACTTGTTGTAGCTGTACTGTATAAAAGCCCGTGGTTCAGGGTGATTGATTTTTCAGTATTTCAACTTGATCAGTTAGTGGTGGAAGGGCCGGGAGGCAATGTCAGTGTCTCGTACTTCTTGCAATTCTCCAGAAAGAGTTAATGTTAGTGAAATCCACTGAGGTCAGCTGTATTAAGGGGCTAGATAGTAGGTGCTAATTTACTATAGTGGTGAGGGGACATATAAGTGCCTGTGTGTGTGTGTGTGCGCACACACATATATATATATACTGCACTATATAATCATGATAAATCAACTGAGAAAATTGTGCTCTCATTTACATGGGTAAAAAGCTATATTTAGTCAGCGAGGTTACTGTGTTTACACTGGTGTAATGGAGAGAGGGGTGTGGACAAATATCTTTATGTTCATGAGCTCCCCCTTTTATAAGCATCCATTGGGATGCATTTCTGTGCCAATCAGGGAAAGAATTCAGAAATTTATTGCCCAAGGAGATCTGGCTGGCTGAATTCTGATCAAGTGTTCTGAAGTATTTAGGATAAAAAGAGAACCTCTTTCTCAGACCTTTATCTGGAAATGATAATGATTGATAATGTAAAATAAGAGGCCGATATGAATTTTAAAATTCACTTTGAAATTCTAGAAGATAAATATAAAATAGCTGTTTAAAAACCTACTGTAAATGATTTTTGATGTTTTTCAGTACTTCAGAGAAGATGCAAAACATCTTTGTTGTTATAGAGACCATTATAAGACTTTTCAGTTGCTTATAACTTTGTCAGACTTTAATCATTCAGGCTGAAATTTCCCATGCTCGTGTCTGTCTCAGACAGATGATTTATTTTTTGGAAATTTCTGAGAATGTAATTAATGAACAATATGGTGTTTTGCCCGGGTTTAAGAATTCTCGCAGCGTGAATGCCTCTGTGCTTTGGAGCAGAGTCTTGAAATTTGTCAATGGAGGTCAAAGATAGGCCATTTGCCACCCATGTGAAAATTCTCCCAAATCTGGCTAAGTGATAAGCCTCTGAAAAATCAGTTTGCACATACTGTGTAGAAACTTGCTGGAGTTTGTCACATAAATTCTCTGCAGATTGCATTTGCACTGATCATGTTCCATCCCTGTTCAGTTCCTCAGTGCTGAATGGACTGCATGTGCCCTATCTGAAGAGAGCAGTCATGTTCAACCTTTTTTTATTTGCAGACCCCTACAAAATTTCAAATAGAGGTGCAGACCCCTTTGGAAATCTTAGACATAGTCTGCTGATCCTTGGGGGTCCGCAGACCACAGGTTGAAAACCACTATTCTATGGTAATGGCAACCTTTCGCGGACCCCTTACGCTGTCTGCAGACCCCACAGGTTGAAAACCACTGGCATAGAGTAATTGAGGAGGCTGCATTTCCAGGCTTCTTCCCGGGAGCTCGGAGCTCTTTTGTCACCAAGCACCAGAAGTGAGACCCGGGAGACTGTCTCCTGTGCTTTTTGTGTCCCTGCTGTTGGCACTCAAACATCTTGGAGGAGAAGGTAGAACCTGTCTGTCTCAAATGAAGCAGAGAAGCAGGGGATAAGAGAGGAAGGAATATTGCAACCTTAATTCAGCCTCCTTGCGTATATGTGTTTTGATACACTCTTGACATGATCCTAAATAGTTTCCTCCACAAGGCCCCTGCCTTATTCAGTGCACCGGCTGAGCCATGCTCTGCAGATGAATCAGGGATGTGTAGCGAAGGAGGCTGTTGTCTGTAGAACCCCTTCGTCATTTATTGCAGAAGTGGGAAAGTGTATTGTGAATGAGGCAGGAGACTGCAGGAAGAAAAATGATGGTCTCATGGCTAAGACAGTTACATGCTGCCCTGGAAAACTGGCTTCTCTCCCTGAATCTGCTGTAGTGGGATGCTGAATATATCACTTAAGTCAAACTTTTTACAAATGGACACTAACTGTGCGTTCCTCATTTACGGGCACTCAGTTTGCAGAAAGGCTGAGCACACAAAGGTGCAACTGAAGTTGTTTGGAGGTAGACTTTGAACATATAAAGCACTATAAAAATGCTAAATACTCTGAAAAACCAGGCTCATTGCATCTCATGTTAGGCATCCAAAATTAGTGGACATTGGCAATTTTAGCTTTAATCTCTCTGTGCTTCATTCCCCATTCATAAAATGTGGCTAATCATACCACTGCACCTCACAGGTGTGCGCATGAAAATAAATTCACTGATCTTTGTAAAGCAGTCAGGTATCACAGTGAGGGTCATAGGCATGCACAGCACATTTCATTAGGGTGTGCACCTAAGGAATTTTTTTTTTTAATTTTTTTTAAATGTGAACATTTATTGAACTTAATTAACTTTTTTTTTTTTAAATTAGCAACTAAACTTTACTTACAATACAATACAAACTTGGGCCTTTTACTCTCCGCCAAGAAATGTACTGGTGATTGAAACTTGGTAGGAGAGTTCACTCTCCGCCATGAGATCTCGTGGGATTTTATTCTCCGCCGCAAGTCCTACTCGGACCAAAAAGGTTTGGCGCCCCTGCAGTAGGGTGTGCCTGGGCACACTCCGTGCGCACGCCTATGGTGAGCATACTGTAGAAGAGTCCACATGGAAATTAGACATTTGCAGGGTTTGGCTGACCTAAATTACACTTGCATAAATCTTGAGTAATTCCATGGAAATCAGTGAAATTACTCCAGATTTACACTGGAGTTCAGAATGAGGCCCAAAGGTATTTAGTTAGTTAGTTTGCAGAATAGTGACCAGGGGCCAAATTTTCCTGTTCTATTGATGTATTGTCATCAATTTCAGCAGGCTTGCAAGTTGTAATATAGAGGAGCATTTGGGCCCCTGCAAATTAATGTTTTAGTTTGTGACTTCCTTCTGACTGTTTGAGAAGCAGAACTAGAGAGTGTTTATTCTGGTGGAAACAAAAATCAGCAACTAAGGTAGGGCTCTGTAGTGACAGTAACTACAGTGTGATACATTAATGCTACTGCAGGATGCAAAGCAGGTAGGACAGTCCCTGCGACCAAGTTTCAGAAGAAATTGCATTCCATTCCCCAAAGCAAGACTGAGGAAGCTGAAGCAAGGTCTTAAACTTTCACACGCAGTGAGACGTGCAGTGCTTCGTGGTTCTTCATGTATGAATAAGCTGCAGTAGGAACTCGTGTGTATTGTGGGAAGCATCACATATCTTTGGCCACAGTGTTTCACTTCTCCTACAGGTACAGGATAGCAGCCAGGCTACAAAATGACACGATTTCCATGGATCTTGTTGCACAGATACAGGATCAAATTCCACTCCCAATAATACTGGAGTCGGAGGGCAGAGGGAGGAGGGTGGCCCTGGCATAAAAGAGACCAGAATTTGGCTCTCCCACACTCCGAACAGCATGTGGGAAGATGGCCAAATCCTACAATGAATATTTAAACATGGGCTCAAACTGCCACATCTGGATTTGGAGGTCAGGTTGTTCTGAGCCAGGGGAGTTTTGGTTTGGAGTCATTTGCAAAAGTGAGATTCAGTCTGAGAGCAGTGTGGCCTAGTGAATGGAGCACTGGGCTGGGACTCGGGAGACCTGGGTTCTGCTCTGGTCTCTGCCACTAGCCTACTGGGGGACCCTTGGGCTTCATCACTTCTGCCCCTCTGTTCCAGAGGATGTTGACCTCCTTTGTAAAGTGCTTTGAGATCTAGCAGTGAAAAGTGCTATGTTAGAGTTAGGTATTATTATATTCTGGGTTTGGACTCCAGAGTTTTGATCCAGTGTTGGTTTAAGCTCATCTCTTAGCACATGGCAACATTTTCCCAATTATCATTGCATTTAAAAAGTAGGCTGGCTCAGAGGACCCCAAATAATGTAATTCAAAATTCCTATAATCGTGGGCCTACATTTTGTGTGTCTTTCATTTTGGCCTATTGTCTAACATTTTCAGTCTGCTACATAGTGCCAAGCAGATGTGCCCTTGGTGGGCTGTTTGCTGAGAGACCCATAAAAAATCAGTGACAGCCAGGCTGGGTTGTTTTAAGGCTCAGATTGTCACAGACATTCATAGGGAAAATCCCACCACAGTATTTCCTTCTGCTGTCTGCTGTGGGCAGCTAGTCTGGCAGGAGCTTCTCCTTGAGAAGAGGAAGAGAATGTAGCATGTCCACAGAAAGCTATTTCTCCTTTAGGGTACCTGTTCCAAGCAGTCCTGGTGAATCATGGACAGAGGCTATTCTCATTTGCTGGCTGTTCAGTACCTTATGTGAGATGAGCTGTTGGTTGTCAGTCCCTTTGTTGGTTGGTTGCACCACCACATCACCACTTGTGGAACTAATTTGCCCTTTTGCTGGCAGCCTGGGCAGAGAGACTGAGAATTGAATATCCCCTGAGATCCATGCTCTCCCCTCCTGGGAGCTGGTCTGGCCAGCTCAGGGTTGGCGGTAGCTATACTGGTGGTGGGGGAGCAAATCCTGCCACCGCCCCACTGTGTCTGTTCTCCAGATACATGGATTTCAATCTCCAGGGTGGTTGAGTAGCATCTTTTGCCACCACTGAATCCCTTGATAGAGGGCCTCAGATGCCTCTGTGATGCAATGCTTGCACGGGCCAGGGTAGTTTTTTGCCCTCAATAAGCAACAGTGGGAACCAGCTGTAGTTCAACTAGTTTTCAACATTTCCTGCTGTTATGGCATGAACTCAAATGCAGGGGTCTTGCCCTGTGCATGACCTACCCCCAAAACACACCGACTTCCCTTCCTCCTCGCCCTCAGCGTGCTGTGTCCGGGTATCAGCTGCCCGGTATTAGATTGTATCTGAAGCTCTGCAGAACACTACAGGCTTGTCTCAGGGACCCACTGTCACCATACATCCACTTGCCCTTTATGAGCCTCTGACTAGGATCATTACCCCGTCTTTTAAAGTGAAGTACTGCGGGGCCACTTTGTGTCATATAATAGGATCTTGAGTTACTGTATCCTTTTTCTAATGAGTTGACGAAGACAGGCCTTGTTCATTCTCTTTAATCTTAACCGACAAGGGGAGCCTTGCTTCTGTGAATTGTTCCTATACCAGCTGTGCTGTCTGGTGGCCAGGAATGAGCAGGGAAAGGGGCCGGGGGGAGAACATGAGCTCCGTAATGTTGTGAGCGCTAACCCCACCAGTTGCTCTTCTGATGATGTCTTTGCAGCAGTAACGCCCCTGAGCAGCTTTAATATCGATACCCGCAAGAAGTGGATTACGCCGCCCACAGAGCCTCTCTCCTGGCCCAAGGTTCTCCTGCATTCAGATGGGCACAGGACCTGGTAAGGGCCCAGATCCCCTCTCCGGCCTGTCAGACTGGCCGTTCTAGTACGGGAGGCAGGGCTGCTGCTGGAATTCCCATGCAGCCCTCCTGGGGCCCAGCGGGCTCTTGTGAGCAGTGACAAAGCACCATGGGGCTTTTGTGGAGCCAGCGCTGAGCGTGCTGCTTTTGGAGCCAGTGTTGATTTTTGCATTTTAAGCCCAGTAACGAACTGGAACCTCGACTCTTTTTTGGTGTGTGTTTTAAAAAAAAGAATTGTCAGTTTCTCTCTTCATGGCAGTGGCCCTGGATTCCATACCACCCTTCCCCCCCTCGGTAAGTCCTGGTGCTAACCAGACAGCGACTTCCTTAACCGGACCACCCCCATACAGACACAGACCTGGCCTCCCTGCCAGGACGAGCATTTCCAGGCTCTGTGTGCAATCTGCAAGCAGCCAGCCAGCCGCAGCCGTCGTCACGCCCCAGCAGCTGCCATGAGCTGCGAGACCATAACTGGCCACACTGTTCCCGTGGGTTTGTGGGGGAACGGCAGTGGGTGTCTGTGTTGAGGAGTAGGTGGAAGGGTTGTCATGGAAACAACCTAGATAGTGTGTGGGGGGGAGAGCTACCATAGCTGTGTATCTATAGAGCAGGGAGGGTTGGTTTAAGCTTTGAAATAAAAAACAAAAAAAACCCAAACTCAGCAACTCTCCTGCACCTTTTAGCAGAAAGTGAAATGGGTACCGCTCCCAGCATTTGTCATTTCCCAGTGCAATGCAGGAATCTCTTGGGACAGGAGCATCGGCCTTACTGACCGCTGCCTGGATGAACTGGCCTCCCCTCACGTCTAGCAAATGAACTGGGCAAGTCACCTTGGGATCAATCATTTGGTCTTGACCCACCTGCCCTGACTTAGTCTTTCAGACAATGGGCTGCTTGCTTTGGTGCAGCAGGGGTAGAGAAGCGGATGAACGATGTCGCTCCCTGCACTCTGCCAGCTAAGCCCCCTGGCACTGGGGTAGGTGATGGTGGGACCGGAGGCGCAGGTGACTGGGGTGAGGTGGAGCATGTAAGGTGGAAGTTTCCCCTGCTCATCTCTTGTGAATAGCACAGGAAGGGACCCACCGATGACAGCAACAGGATGGTGGGAGGGAATGGTGGGAAGACTTTTTTCCTCCCTGCCCCCCCCAGAGCATGAAAAGAAATTGGATAAAGCTGGCCGATGTTACAACACGTGATTTAATGCCATGCACACTAGGAAATTTTAGATCTTGCACCGTCTTGCAGAACAGCTCTAGCGAACAGAGACGGTTGTTTATATGACCGGCCACGGGCTGGCACTGTCCACAGAGCCCACGGCCTTGTCACTGGAAAAGCTGTAAGCCCAGGCACTGATATCTGGGCTGAGAGCTGTCAGGTTAAGGCAGAGGTGACAGCCTTTAGTGAACTGCCAAGTATCTGCCTGTCTGTGACGGTGATTAATTAAGCCTCCTCGAGGGCTCAGTGACATACTGCAAGGTAAAGGGGAAGCCGCCATGATTGGCCGCAGCTGATCAAGTTACAGAGATTTCTCCCTTGTACTTTGCAATGAGAACAGACCCCACTCCTTAAATCCCCTCCACCCTCTTATTTCTCCATCTTCTCTAGGGTTCTGGTTACTTCCTTGGTAGTTGACGATCCAAACAGGCAGCTGGGCAGGCTAAATAAGTGTACTCTTGCCTCAGATGGGCTCCGCTGCGAGGAGGTCGGCCTGACAGGTACAGTCCAACTTAGTCTTCCCTGTAGTTGCTCTGAAATTTGGTTTTGAGTGGGATAGGAATATTGCAGACGCTAGAGTGTGCCATCAGAGACACAGTCGGGCAGGCGGCAGAGAGCAGTTCCTGATACACAGAGGCTCTCTAGGTCATTACTCGGCTCTGAGGGGAAAAAGAAATCCAAACACACATCACCACGGTTGGAGGGACGCTTGTCTGAGCGTTTGGAGACCATCTAATTTGAAACCTGATCCAAAGCCCATTGGAATCAGTGGAAAGACTTTGTGCGTTTCGAGGGAGCCCTTCACTGTAGTAGTTGAACTTAGTGTATTAAGAAATGAATTAACTACATAGGCTACATCTTCCAAGTGAGCAACTAAATGCCTCGTGCAGAATCCCAGCCTTTGCCTGAGTGTATCATGTTTGCCCAAGGATGAGAAATGCTGAGATGATTGGTGCTAGAAAACGCACCGCGGCATATTTCCATTTATTCATTAATTTTTTCCCCCTTGCTTCTTGATCTGTTTTAATTTTTTTTTTAAACAATTTTTAGCAAAGATTCAAATGTCAAAAAATATCCAGGATGGTGGCATAGCTATAGCCAGAAGCGCTGATTGGATCCTGGTAAGTGCTTGGTAGATCCTCAGGGCTCGGGACGTGTATTTGTCATGTAACCGTATACATTTGTTGGGAGGCACAGATGATCAGAACTAGTATTGCTGTGTATTGATGGCACCCTGCCAGGTCAATGGGCCTGCAGGCTACAGCAATTGCATTGCCCTGCAGGTGACGAGGTTTCAGGAGGGAGACCCTCTCTTCAGCTGGGGAGAGGGCTGTACTTTTGAGTCTTTAGGGGGAAACGGTGCTTGGCAGAAGCCGTTAGTCCTAAGAGGGAGGTGGATAAGAGGCTAAGCAGAAGGTGCCTGGTGTGCTGCTGTTACATGTGGAGCCCTGTTCACTTGCATGTGTTTTAAATCTAACACCACTTTGTGGCTGTCGTTGAAGCCCTCCACCTGTGCCTTGGTTAAGCGCTGAAGTCCAACACAACCCAGGCAGGCTGGGGTGACTCCAGGGTGTGGAGGGCTTGCACTGCTATGCTGCTCTCTCTCAAGAGACTCAGTGCTTTGCAAACATAACAAGCCTTGACTGTGGGTCTCCTGGCCTGATTAAGTCCAAAGTGTTGCCAGCGGGTTTCTTTGCACATCCGTGGTTGGTTTGCTCATGATGTATCACGGTTGCCCTCCCTTCCTCCACAGGCTTGCCTGCAGAAAAAGCGGCGCCGGGCCCGCAGCATCACAGAAGAGCTGAATGGAATTTGTACCCTGCTCACAGCAGACTTCCAAGAGGAGGCTTTCCTCAACCTTGGCAATATCAGTACGGAAGCCAAAGCAAGCGACATGTTTGTGGGGGCGGGTCCTTGACCATGGGAATGGCCCCTGTGCTGTGCACAAACTTCTATTCCGTTCTTGCTCTGCTTGCCTGATGCCAGAGGCGTCTGAGCACTAGCCAGGTGGCTTCTGTGGCCTGCTTGGGGGATCTAGGAATCGAAAGTTTGATTTGAATTCTGCCCTCTGTTACACCAGTGTGGCTGGTGTTGTGCAGGGTGAATGTCGGTAGAATTTGGCCCTCAGTGTTCTTGAATAAGTGTGTGTGCTTCTACATGTGCATCCTGAGTGATCAGGCACTTAAGGGATAGATTTTTAAAAGCATTTAGGTGACTAAGGATTCCAGCAGGCATCTGGGGGGATTTTCAGAAGTGCCTTGGCATCTAATTCCCATTGATTTAAATCTTCAGGGGTCTAAATACCTTTAAAAATCTATCCTCTAGGGCAGGGGTGGGCAATAAAGTTTGCAGAGGGGCCACTCCACTAATTTTGGTAAGTCGCCGCGGGCCGCACCTTTCTACTAGATCAATGAAACCCCATTATGTTCTTTCCACAACAAAGTAATTGCACTTAAGAACAAGCAACTGAATACACGTTTCTCCAAAGCTTATCTTAGGAGGCCATTCCTATTGCAAGTCATTTTGTGAACATGTGTCAAATTTGTAACAACACAAACACTAAACTTTTACTCACAACTTGTGGTCAAGCACTTCCTGATTTCCTGCTTCTGGCCATGTGACCAGAAGCAGGAAATTCGGGAAGCCACCGGCCAAAAAAGCTCCAATTGAAGGTAGCTTAAGCAGAGCTTGGGTTGACCTGCTTTCAAAGTGGGTGGCCCATCCCGGCTCACTCGTAGCTACGCCCCTGCATGGAGGAAGATTCTATTACTTTCCTCAATTGCCGGGTATCATGGCGGGCTGGACAGAAATGGTAGAGGGGCCGGATCTGGCCCACGGGCCATAGTTTGCCCACCCCTGCTCTAGGGCTTAGTCCAAAATGGTGGTTTGGGAGCCTCACCGGGTTGGGTATTTCTAAGACTGTTAGATTACCTTTTTTTTGGTTTGTTCTGTAGTTGAGACCAAATTAAACAGCAGTGACCAAAACAAAAACAACAACAACAACAAAATCAATGCTACCGACACAGACAGCTTCATCAGCACAGACAATGCCGTAGGCATCAGCCAGGCTGGCAGTAACACCTACAATTATTCAAGAAGCAACCACACATGCAAAGGTATGTGTCTCCTCCTGGGGGGGGTGATGTGTATTAGATGGGAGCTGAATAAGTTTCGATCCACGGTTGGGAAGGGAGCTGGGTAGGAAAAGGGACGATACTTGAGATGGAAAAAACGAGGCTGATTTGTGGCGATGTGTATTTCATAGCAGTAATTTAGTAATTCAGCTTTTCCTGAAAGTCTCTCATATTGATGCAGTGCTGATAGCCTGCCCAAGTGTCAACCACAATACAACGTCAACTAGATCTATCCTGAGCGTGGCTGGGTGACACGTTAGTAGAATTATCAGCAATTACGTGACAGTGTGGCTCCCGTCATTGCTAGCACCGATGAAGATGCAGCGATGGGAGATTCGTCAACAGAAGCTCAGTGAAGATGCAGCCGGTTTGGACACAAGTTCCAGAGCCTCTGGTGCTGCATAGGAGTTTGGGGAAATAATTCCTGTTCCTCTCCCCTTCTTCGTTATTGCTAATGACATGGTTCCCATTTGTACAACTGGGGAGGGTTTGTCATCGGGGTTCCTGACCTTTCACTAATGCTGCGCTGTCCTGTTGTCCTTTAGAATGTCTATTTTTAACTCTCCTAGGAGAATCAGGGACAGAAATTGTCATTGTTCTAGATGGATCAGGGAGCATCGAGCCTGAGGATTTTGAAAAAGCCAAGGGTTTCATCTCCAACATGATGACATTATTCTGGAGGAAATGCCCAGAGGTGTGTGCTGCTCTTTCTCCTAACTGGGCAGTTGTCTTGTTATGTTTCAGCAGACAGAACAGGCTTCTATTTCCACTGACACTGGAGAGTCTTCTGGGTTATGCACCGGAGACCTGGATTCCAGCCTCAGCTCTCACCCTGCCTTAGTGTTTGAGCAGTTCACTGACCTTCTGTGCCTCAGTTTCTCCATTTGTAAAATGGGATAATTTTTTCTATACTATGCTTTCCTCCATGCTGTCTGAGGACTCTACAGGTCCCATGGGAAATTATACTAATGGCATCTGTGTTCCTTGCCCTCCCCCTACTCATGCTTTGATTTGATTATGGAAGAGCTATGCTGAAGCAGTGAGGCTTGCGTTTCGCCCTGGCTTTGTACCTCACAGAGTTGTGCTGACTTATGGCTGTCTGTTAAAGTGCTCTCAGATCTTCAGATCCATGGTGCTAGATAAAGGGCAAACCACAAGTTTAGGACTAAATTTTAACAGTATTGATTATAGAACATCCACAGAAGTTCTGTATTAGTCCGTCTCTCCTGAGGAATTTAGTGCCAGCGTGAAATCCCTCAGCAGCAATGAGAAATGGAGTGTGGAGCTTGGTTCGAGGGCTGACTACTAGATCAGGGTTAGTTTAGATTCTTTAGATGGCTTATCAGGCAAAACTCCTCGAAACACAACTCATGAAAATAAACTACAGGAGCAAAAAAGACATCTCAGCCATTCAATTAAATGACAGTGAACCTGGTGTTCAGGAACATAGAGAGGCTGACCCACAAGGTCAGGAAAGGTTCGGCCAGGTTAGAAGTTCAGACGGCAGCAGCAGTTGCCTTAAGTCAAAAGAAGCTGCGCCCTGTTCTCTCCGTGGAGCTGTCACAACAGAGGCTGCTAGAATATGGTGTGTGTGATGACGGTAGAGAGATAAAACTGGGAGGAAAATGGATCCGTACGCTAGCTACCGTGTGCTCTGTGTGCAGTCAAGAATAGCTGTGGAGACACTTCCCACCCACTATGCTCTATGCCAAGCTCGGCACCTGAAGAAAGGGGTCTGAGGACCCCTTGGATCTTGCCTGACCTAACCAATTCTGCCTTGGCCGTCTGCTTTCCCCAGGTTAAGTTTGCTGTGGTACAATATGGAGCAGAGATCCGGACAGAATTTGACTTGCAGGAAAGCTGCAACAAGTCCAGCGCTCTCTTCAAGGTCCATAATATAACGCAGCTGGGCTCTGTGACCAAGACCGCATCTGCCCTGCAGCACGTTTTGTGAGTTATGTCCCTTGAGAACTCCAGAGCCCACCAGGGATTTCTTCTTCTTCATGCTCATGGTGTATCTTGCCTTAAATCAACCCCTGCCAACACCCTCTGATCCCCCCTTGTGTTTCCTTCTCACGGCTTTGAGCCTCTCCCTTTCCTCTCTTCAAAATGCATCTCTTGCCCAAAGGTCCCACTGGAAGAGGGGCCTGGATATGGCTCCTTCTGGAGTCCTTCCAGTCGGTTCCAGGTATCCACCAGATGGAGCTGTTAAAGGACAAAGCAGGGGTTCCCCCCAGCTGCCTTAGGAAACTTAGAACCTGCCATCAGATTCCCAGTTTCCCCAGGCCTATTGGGTGGGGCAGTGTGGCCTAGTGGATAGAGCACATGGGACTCAGGAGAATGAGGTGTTCCTGGCTTTGCCATTGGCCTGATGAGTGACCTTGGGCAAGGCGTGTCCCCTCTCTATGCCTCAGTTTCCCCATCTGCAAAATGGGGATAAAGATACTGACCTCGTTTGTGATGAATTTTGAGATCTACTGATGAAAAGTGATGTGTAGGAGCTAGGCATTGTTGCCCTGGATGGAGTGATCATGTCCCTGAACAACACAAAACCCATCTCCTAATGACTGCATGTCCTCCCCATGTGTTTGTGCAGCGGGAACTTTCTCGCATGCTGGGACTTCAGGGAGCCACCATCAGTCCATTGAGGACATTGACATGCATACAGCTTTGCACGTTTAGCGTGTTCCATAAAAGACGTCCATGTTTGTGTTTCTGCAGAAATGAGATCTTCAATGAAAGCCACGGTTCAGTCCTGGACGCTCACAAGATGATCCTTGTCATGACTGATGGGGAGATCTATTTGGACCCACTGCGCTTAGCGGATGTGATGAGCTCCCCAAAAATGGCCACGATCGAACGCTACGCCCTTGGGGTATGTGTGAAGTGCTGCATGAGCACAACTCCTTTGCTGTAGCTTGTTTCAAAGATGTTGTCCTTCAAGAGTGGGGAAAAGCACTTAGATGGAGGGAAGTGGAAAGGACATCTAGGGAGGGTGTGTAAGGTTTATCTTTAGAGTGACGTTGCTTCACTAATGTGTGTACTCAGAAACTTTGGTAATGAGTCGGGAATAAGGAGAGGGTGAGTAGAGAGGAAATCTGTGGTGGCCTAAGTATCCAGTCTGAAATACCCAGACTGTCTTCACCCAATCAGCCTTCCATTCCTGGTACTGTAGAGTTTGTGTATGAATGAGAACCTAAAATCCAAGGTGCTGTTTGCTCTGTGTGGACTTTGGGAAATTCCGTGGTACTTCTCACAAGAGCAAGGGAAGAGTAAAATTTCCCCTAAACTCTCACTCCAGGGTCTGTGACTAAATTCTTGTGACCCTCTGGAGGAAAAACTTTTTATAAATATAAAGAGGCGGTGGTGATGATTATTGAATTAGCTCATTTATTGTCGTGGTCCCATCTGTTGTTCAGTCTGGTTACACTCTGACCAGAACTTCATGCTGGTGTAGAATAAAGTCTATTGACCCAGTGAGCTCAGGTGAATTCTTATCTTGGGCAGAAGGGTTTGCACTGGCTTAGGTCTTGGAAATGGTCTGTGAAATTGGATTATTCCCTTGCCTCCTAGTATAAAGATGGCTCTGATTAGCTATTTCCTTGCAGATTAATCATTCAGAATGAGGATTCCCTTTGGAATCCAGGCTCGTGGCTGCAAACACCTACCTCCCTTTGTTGTTGCGTTGAGTGTTTTGGCTCTCTTGGGGATTTGTTTGTTTTGTGTGTGTATGTGAAAACTGCTCCACTTTCCAGCAGTAGCCTAGGTCTTGGCTTCTTCTCGGTAGGTTGGAGACGTCTTCAGCAAGCAAAGCGCCCTGAAAGAGCTGCAGCTGATCGCCTCGGACCCTGATGAAGATTACTTGTTCAAGCTGCCAGACTATGAAGCCTTAGATGATTTCCTGTCGGTGCTGGAGACGAGTATTTTGGGTACCTCAGGTAAAAGGAACCAGTGTCCTGCCACTAACAAAACACCCCCATTCTCTGTCGCCCACACAATGAGGAGTGCTGTGTTTTTTTTGTAAATTAATGTCAATAAACCTCCAAAGCTCGACTGTTAAAGGCCTTGTTCATTATATGCCAAATCACTACAAAAACGAAACAAAAACAAATCAACTGAAATTGACGGGATAGAAATTCCACAGAGGTTTCCCTTTCTTGAGCCAGCTCAGAGGTGAGAAGATGTACCTTTCCTCATTTGATCCAGCCTCTCCTTTCTGTCATACTCTGTCCCAAGTGACCTGCAACCATAGCTCCCAGTTTTAAGGGACTTGAGGCATGGTAGCAGATGCTCTAAGATGCATCCGTGCACCCAAGATCCAGAGATCTGTGACAAGGTACCTCTGCTCTCAGTCAAGTGCTGGACCAATTGCATCCATTGAATGCTGTCCTGCTTGGGGATCCTGTCACGTACACTTTGTACAAAGCAGCTAGGTTGTGAAAAGCACTAGTGGCAATGCGACCGCACAGGGTGATGGCCCAAGGTCCGGTCCAGGACCCTGGGTGTATACTTGGGCATCTAGCCCAGGCTGCCACGGCGCCAGTGCTATATTTATGAGCTAGCTCAATCACGGCTATCTGGGGTATGCCTAGACGTGCTGCAATCGCATTTTCCAACCGCAGTGGAGATAAACCCTTTTCTTAAGCCCATATTTTAGTCTGAACCTTTATGGGTTGAAAGGATGATGAAAACACGGCTGCTAAGCATGAAGCTCTGGGGTTGGTTCATCACGGCATCAGGGCACTTCCGCAAAGTCTCTTCCTACTTTTTATTTCTTTTCTTTTTTTTTTTGCCCCACCTCCCTTTCATTTCTAGTTGCGTATCCTCCAGAGGCAGGAAATCAGAACAGCAACAATAACAACAACAACTTGGGCATGGAGGATGATGAAGATGACTCACGTAAGCAATGAAAGATCTTGTAGAGAGTTTGTGCTGTTGATTATCTATGAGGAGCATAGCCTGGGGGTCTCGCTGTGTTGCTGCTGAATGCTGCCCTCTGGAAGCTGACACTGAAACTGCAGCTTTGTCAATTCATACCAGTTAGTTGGCTACAGAGATACGCTGACACATTTCTCGCAATACTGGCCTAAGGATGGTCCTAACAACCTCCTTTCTAAATTCTGCTTTTCATGTCCCAGCAGACTCGGGAACAGAGATTGCCATTGTTCTGGATGGATCAGGCAGCATCAGCCGTGAGGATTTTGAACGAGCCAAGGCTTTCATCTACAACATGATGAAAAGCTTTTATGAGAAGTGCTTTGAGGTACTCCCTTCTTCACTTTTCCTCATTGGTCTGAAAATATGGTAGTCACGGCACTTTATTAGCATTGCCCCGCAGCCTGAGTGATTAGCCAAAGTTCAGAGCATTGCAGGCTTGTTTCTGTGAGGATAAGAAATCCATGACACAATTTAGGCATGTTCTTGATGTGATCTTCCTTATTTACAAAAAATACACACACAGTCCTGCTTCCCTGAGCATGGTAGGAATGAACAATGCTCATCCGTTTCAAGGTTCAGAAGTCCCCGAGTTTGCCCCTCCTGTGAGCTGTGTGCCCAAGAATCTCTGTCCTTCTGCTTCCTCACAGGATCAGGCTCACAACTGCTTTGCCTGGCTTCCTGCCTACAGTGCCCACATCCTGCAATGGGTCTTCCTAGCCCCTGTTTTTGCACCCAGGGGAAACCCCTGTCAATCTCTCTGGTTTAGCTCTGGCCTCTCATGCAGCCTATTGCCTTGGGCAGCAGCCCCCATTGTCTCCTTTCCTGCACAAAAGGGTTTGATAGCTCTTTCTTTTGAGCCTGAGAAAGTCCTTGGCCCACCCATTGGTTGTAACGCAACCTGTGAATGTCTTTGAATCCGAGAGTCCTCTGCTGGCAGCCACTAGCACATTTCAGCATAACATCATTTGTATTTATTATTTGTGTGGTGGGAGCTCCTAGAGGCAAGGGCCCCACTGTTCTAGGTGCTGTACAAACAGACAGCAGAGAAACAGTCCCTGCCTTGAAGATCTGGTCTCATGTGGCAATCTCATCAGGGTCAGGTCAGTCCTCAGATGGGAGATCGCCAAAGGAAAGGATCACTGTGAGCATCTAGTTTGACCTCCTACAGGCCATGGGACATATCTGAATTAATTCATGTTTGAACTAGAGCAGATCTTTGAGAAAAACATCTGATCTTGATTTAAAAATTATCAGTGATGGAGAATTCACCACAATCCTTGGTAGTTTGTTCCATTGTTAAAAATTGTGCCTTACCCCCAGATTGAATTTGACTTTTCCCATTAATGCCATTCTCTTCATTGGGATTTTCCTGACTGGTAGTTTCTGAGAGTCCCAGTTCTCTGGATCAGCTATCAATATTGGACTCTGATGTGACATTTCTTTCCAGTGTGATTTTGCCCTGGTGCAGTATGGATTTGATATCAGAACTGAGTTTGACCTGCGAGACAGGAATGCTAGTGCTACCCTCCAGAAGGTTCAGAACATCACCCAGTTGTGCAACGTGACCAAAACAGCATCTGCCATCCAACATGTGCTGTAAGTAACAAAACAGAACATAAGAAAGGGAGATGCTGTATTTCTGGGCACTTTCTGAATGGATGTGTGAACATTTGGCGCCCAAAGCTGGTCACATCTTCTCCTTAACTGACCAAAAGGGTCACTACTGAGCAGTGTGAGGCACTCCTTCCTCCCCAGGAGATTGAGCATATGCTACGTTTCATAGCACTTTCTGGCTTTACCAGTAATGATGGCCCTGACCCAGTGATCCTGGTTATCCAAAGGCTGCAGATACCTGGAAGACTGGGAAACTAGAAGAGTCAGGCCAACAGACTGGAGATTTGTCCTCCCTCAACCTATGCTGCTGACTTGCTCTTCATATTTTAGAGACTGTCATCTGGCTTGCTGAAGGCCAGTTGTCAATGTGAGAGCCTAATCTCTGGGATTGGGGCACCAGAAGGGCAATGAAAAGAAAAGATGGCAAGCATCTGGAGACGCACAATACAAAGCTGAAGAACAGAACCAGGATTTAGCTAATCAGGGTACAGTTTATCAAGCTGGTGCATATTTTTCTCAGTGGGAAGCCTTAGGCACTGGGAATGGTATATGGAGCTTTTAACCTCTAGGCTGAATGACGAAATCCAGCCCAGGTTGGCTGTAACTGTGAAAGCCTTTACCACATGGTGGCTGTTAAGTGGCCTTTGTGAACTGAGATATTGGTCTCTGTCCAGTCCCTTCTGGGATAATGTTCCCATCCCAAGAGCCACCCGCACAACACCACTTCTCGCAGTCTCAGCACAGAGGGCAAGAACTGAGTAACCATGGAGAGTGCCATCTCCTTGGTGTGTTGTGTGCGCGTGTTGTGTGTGCAAGTGTGTAGTAGGGTGAAGGGGGAGCAATGCAGTTTCCAAAATCACTCCCTTTACGATAGTGGGTAGAGTAGGAAGTTGAGAGTTTGGATTAACTAGAGATACTTTCTTTCTCCAGAGTTGTGAACTTGGCAATTATCCTCAGCACTAAATTCACTATGGAGAAGGAGGGAAAGAATCTCTGGCCATTGTTGAGTTATGTGAATGTGAAAGGAAAAGTCCTTAGGAGTTAAGTTCCTTCTCTGGGCCCTATTACAATCGTTAGCCAGAAATTCACAGGAATTCAACAGATGTCAGCTCATCCCTCTTCCCCCAGAGACTCATTCTGTGTTTGACAATTTTAACAGGGATTCTATCTTCAGTGAGAACCAGGGGTCCCAGAAAAATGCTGCTAAAATCATGGTTGTGCTGACGGATGGGGATATATTCCTGGATCCAGTGAACTTAACAACAGTGATAAATTCACCCAAAATGGCAGGAATCGACCGCTATGCCATTGGGGTAAGTTCAGACTGTCCAAAGGATCTTGTTCTAATCTGCGCCTCCCCACCCCCAAACATAGCTGATACCCATTATTAGAGAACATCGAGAGGAAGAGAGAGGAAAAACTCACCCAGATGGAGACCCAGTAAATGTATAAAAATGAACAAATTAAAAGCAAAACGACGTCACTGAGTTAATAATACAATCAATATGTACATAAAATCCAACTCCACTCTGTAGAGTACTGCAGTTTCAAGTCTCTTGTAGACTTCCTCTGCCATCCTTCTCACCACATCACCCTTTCCTCAGCTGCCTTCGCTTGTTCCTCTCTCTTTCCACATTACAGCCAAGTTTCTCTATGTCACCTTTAAGGCCTACACAGATTCCCTCTTCATTTGTACCCCATCCTTGCTCCCTCCTACACCTCTGTTGTGCTCTGCTGTGTGCTGTGACCAATCATCCTTGGTGCTTCAACTTCCTGCCCACCTTCTAATGCTCCCCACCATTTTGGAACAAAGCAGCTTGTTTACATTGTGTCAGGCACTTTCCATCTCCTCATTTAAATCTCTCCTCGAGACCCGCGGCATTGTGTTAATATTGCAAAGTATAAAGACAGTGGGATCCACTCAGTATATATTTTTAAAAAGCACTAAGGTAAGACAAGACCAGATACTGCTTTCAGTCATGGTACTGAAAAAAGGGAATGGTACATCATGATTCCATTGGATGTTGGAAGGCCATAAGTCACAATAATGAATAGGTAAACGCTTTTAAAATATTGCCTGAAAATTTATGGTTTTCAAAGCTCGCTGGGGGGGAATTTATCCACATAACTCCCATGGAAAGAAAAGAATGGAAATATGAATTCTTTGTTAGTTCATCATAATCAGCTCGATCAGTCAATACTGCTTTTTGGTCCTTAGGAAGGTAGGGATAGCTTTAAGGCATTTTGTATCTTTGCTGCCTACAAAAATGTACCCTTTTCATCTAAAAGTGACTCTAAACTTGGCAGAATACTTCCCCTTCAGTGCCAAATGTAATAAAATCTAGCTTCAATAAGTATAATTTATATATTCTCATCTAAGCTATTCAGGACACATCAAAATATATCAAAAGTGTTTTTCACAGAAATGAATTCACTATTTTTTAAATTTTGAATTACGGCTATTTTCATCTTCAAAGGAACAAAACGTAGCAACCGGAGCTCAGCATTGTTCAATATTCTTATTGTCTGTAGCAGTTCCTCAGGCATTGGTAACTGGACCAGGAAAATGAAAAATACATTCTAGGTGCAGAGAAGTGGCAAATTTAAAAGCTGGAGTTTCTCCAAATAATTTTCTGCTAAAGAATTACTAGTCTGAATTTGTTGAGAAATCAGACTGCCCCCATTAATTTAGTCTTATTAATAGAATTCATGTGTCTTGAAGTCTGGTGTCTGTCTCATACAAATTCCATAATAAACCTTCTATCTCCTCCCTGTCTGCCAAACCCCAAACTTTCTGCTTCTGCAAAATTTACAGACTAAAACTTCCTTCACCTTTTATATAATGCCTTTTGAACCAGTCATTCTACGAAGGTAATTACCCGCTAGACCCAAAGTGTTAACGTTTCAGATAACTGACACCAGTGGAGTTACAGTAGATGTGACATTGGCCTATTAAGGGGACCTGTTCCCTAAAGGCCTGATTCTATAAAGCACTGAGAACATCCAATTTATTGACATCAATAGAAATTTGCAGTGGCTGAGAGCCTTCAAGAAGCACACAGGACTGAGATCTGCTGTAGATTCCTGGGGTGTTATAACCCTCAAAAAATGCAGTTAGGTAAAGTCACCATTTTTCGATCGCAGTGTGCTGCTCTTCTTAATTGAGCTTGGTCTCCTTCACAGGTGGGAGAAGCATTTAACAAGACAAAGGCCCAAAATGAGTTGCGGCTGATTGCATCTGATCCAGATGAAAGTCATTTATTCCAGGTGACTAACTACGCAGCTTTAAATGGGCTCCTTTCAACACTGGGGCAGAAAATCATTGGGATAGAAGGTGAGGGTAAACCTTTGTACCTTGTCATCCTGTCTGAGTAATAATGATAAAAGTGGCTCAACAGGTCCTTCTCTGGTTCTCAGGTACGGCAGGCGATATTACAGAATATGAGCTGGCACAAACTGGTTTCAGCGCCCAGATCTTGGACAAGGCAAGTGTGGGCTGCAATCTCACTCTGGGAGATGAGTGCATTGTGCTGTTGTTTTTATGTTTGTGAGACTTGAACGAATTGATTTTCTGTATTTCCTACGCAATGACACAGCCTGCAATTTGAGAGCCACTGTTGTCAAATCCCTATTGCACTTTGGCGCCTGTTTCACTGGGACCTCTGGGTTGCGTGTTATATGCTCATTAGGTGGTGTATCTGATTTCAGTGTCTAAGACGCATTGTATTTATCTGATGCTTTTCATCTAAGGATCTCAAAGTGCTTTACAAAGTCAGATGCATATTATTATCCCCACTTTGCACAGAGGAGGGTCATGGCCTAAGGTCACGTGGCAAATCGGTGGCAGAGGCGAGAATAGACACCAGGAGTCCTGGCTCCCAGTCCTCTATTCTAACTACCAGACTGAGTTCCTCCCATCACGGATTATACTCCATCAGGTCAAAGAAATCAGGACCAAACATCCAACTCTAATTTCCAGCGGTGCCCTTTCTTTTGCTGGTACCGGTATCCCCAAGCCTCCAGGGCCCTCAATTTCATGCAAATCAGGTGCTCCAATCGTCCGCCAACTGCTTTCTAAAAGGCTCGAATGAAGGCCAGAATTAAATATCCAGTCGTCTGCCCTGTCAGAAATGTTTGGTCATGTTCCTATTTGTGCCACTTCCACATCTTCCCCTCAGAGCGGGAAGGGCGGAGCTGCTGCCACCATCTGTTGAGGTGCGATTTGTGAGAGCTTCCTGCTTCAGACAGCAACCGCTTTCTTCTCACTCTGGAGATTAATGTCTGTGGTGGTGGAGCTCACCTGGAAGTGCAGCTGGGATGCCAGAGACTAGAGAGGAGCTTCCAAAGTGACCCACCCTCCTTGCCCTGATGCCTGTCCCCCTTTGCTGTCTTTGTCCCTTTTATTATAAAAACTGCCATTATCCCTTTCTCGACTGGGGTAAGTCTTTGTGCATTGCCAGGTATGGCCAAGCCTGAGATGTGCGTCATCACCCCACGGAACACAGCAATTTTGATCTAGTCAATTGTCCATCTAGTCTTTGGCAGTGGCCAGTCTCCGATGCTTCAGTGGAAGGCACCTCCCTAATAACACACCTGATGAGAGCAGGGCTGGTGGATTTCCTTCCTGAGGTTCTGCGTGTGACAAGTTTATGCTCTGAAGCATTACGTCATCCTTGTTTTCTTACCATGTATCATTACCAATTTTGGCAGTGGTCAAAGACCTTTTAATATCTATCCACGGCATGTGAGCCTGACCCCTCTACAGCAGTGAATTCTACAGAGCACCGGGGAGTGGGGTGGGGTGGGTGGGCGGGGGTTCTTTTAGCTCTCCTTGTACCATTTAAACTGAGCTCCATGTTGATATGGACTTCTGCTTGATAGTAACTGCTGTATCTTTACCAACATGAGCACTAATTCATGCAGACACCTGGGAGTCAGGGGATCTAAGTTCTGTTTCCAACACTGCTGATTTTTATTTGCCAGCAGGGCAGATTGCCTCACCTCTGTGGGACTCAGATTTCCCCTCTCTGGCACAGGGAAGGATGGAATCGCCGGCCTAGCTCCTGGGGGAGTTATAAAGCTGAAAACACTGATATTTGCTAAAGCTCTTTTGAGATCCTTGGGCACAAGGTGCTAAAGAAGGGCGAACAATTATGATCCATTCCTCTCTTCTCTCTTTCCCCCTGTGACCTCTGCAGGAACACATACTGGTTGGTGCTGTGGGGGCCTTTGACTGGTCTGGTGGGGTTCTGCTGTATGATCTAGTAACCAAGACGGCAGCGTTCCTGAACGAATCTGAAAACGAAACAAAGGGAGGAAGATATGGCTACCTAGGTAAATAGCACCTCCGCCATCCCAGGGACAATCCTGCTCCAAGTATAGTTAATAGGAGAAGGATCGGGCCAAATGTATCAATGCGTGGTGTTTAGTGGACAATGCGCCAGCATTGAAAGTGTTATCCTGCAGAACAGCAAATCTCACAGGAACTGGCTGGATCTTTGTTTCCTGTAGCAGAGAAGGAACTCTGAAGGAAGCACTTCCTCCTCTTACCCAGCAGCATAGTGGTCATTCTCAATGATGCGCCTTTAGACATCATGACATCATCTGCATCTTGTTAATATGCACAGTTTACTGAATAACAACTCTCACAATGAACAAAAATTTTTTGGATCCTGAGATGGGTGAATATTTCATTTGCAGTGGATACTGGAGAGAAAACAGCTCCTGAGTCAGTACAAATCTTGGCCTGGAGCGGGGTGAGATTTTTGCTTATTCACACAAGCTCTGTATCTCCTGATATTTGACTTAGCTTCAAAAATCTCTCCACTTGGGTTTTAGGTGCTCTGGACCATCTGTGTCTTATATACCCCACCATAATGCTTGTCTTATCTCCTTCCTGGCACTTACACCCCATACATTTTCTTCTTCTGCATCCCACATGCAATATAAAACTCCCCTTCGCCTTCATGATGGCTTTGTAACCTGTCAGCCTCCAGAGATAATTTAAAGTCAGGACCAATGTGGGTATAAGTCTGATAACTATTCAGAATCTGTGATTAAATGTTAGGGATGTGTTCAAAATTTTGCTGAGCATTGCTATTGCAGAACCATTTACATGCTGGTGCTGCAGTTGTGGCCTACTGGGGCACTGTGGTTTCAGATTCAATCAAGAGACTAGGCCTTACAAGCTATTAAAAGGAATGATTTTAAAACTTCCTTTGCTTTTTCTCTCTGACAAATTATCATGTCCTGTTATTTTCTAATCAGGCTTTTAAATGAGACGGTACCAGACCAAAGCCATGGGCCACACGAGCCTCAAGCTTTGTGGATTTTTGGTTCCTGCTCCAGATCTAGATTTGAATTGCATGGCCTATCTCTGTCGCTGTGATGGGCCAAGCTGAAACCCCAGATCCAAAGTCTGGGTCCTTGGCTTTTGGATTCAGGGATAAAGTGCTGTACTGACCACCTATAACTTCTGCTCATTGTGTAAATGCACAGGGTACAGTGTGGCGGTCGCGAAAACACGACATGGTGCCTTGTATGTTGCTGGAGCTCCACGGCACAACATGACAGGGAAAGTGCTGGTGTTTGAGAAAGATCGCTTGAAGCAAACTCTACAAGGAAATCAGGTACCCAGGCTTTGCTCAGTCTCTGGTGTCCAATCAAGCGGGCTGACAAAGGACTTAGTCTGGTGAAAATAAATGGACCCCACTCGTCTTTAATGCAATGCAGCCATTACAGTCCATTTTTCTGCATTTACTTCCCCTAATCAGAACTTCCCTTCATTTTTCATATGAAACCTACCTTGAGGGCAATTCTCAGCAGGTGTAAAGTATCAAAGACCACTTGATTTTAATGGGCCTAGGGAAATTGATGCCTGTTGAGGATTTGCCTCCACCCTTGGCTCCTCATAGACTTCAGAGATGGCAAGAACAGGAAACAGGAAGCAGACTGTACCGCCTTGTGCATCCGTAAAATTTTTGGGATGTCAGCAAAATTCAGACAACTGGTCCTGTGGATAGGTGGGGGAAATGACTGGGGGAAAGGATGTAACCCCAGTTTGGATAACAGGGAGGTTTGAAAAAGGTTCAGATAAATGGGGTTGGACTATAAATGCATAAATACCTGATCCCCTCTGAAAAAAAAAAAAAACCAATCCAGCCCCTCCTACTGGAAAAGGTATCCTCTATTGCCTGTTGTAAAATTGTTGGATAGTGATGTGGGTTCTGTTACCCTGGTGCCTGGGGCCTTCCCCAAAGATGGCTGTCTTATTACGGTGGGAGACATGAAATGATCCATATACAGACAGGGGGACAGATACATCGATGACTATGCAGAAGTTTATAGTTCTGAAAAATACTTTGATGGGAACAAAGGGCCCCATTGAAGTCTATTATTATTGTTGTCGTTTATTGAGAAATTCCGTTGTAAAACCTGACTCTCTTTCTGGGCCACAGACTGGGTCTTACTTTGGCTCGGAACTCTGCTGTCTGGACGTGAACCAGGATGGGGTGACAGACTACCTTCTTGTGGGAGCCCCGCTTTATCATATCCATGGGGAAGAAGGAAGAGTTTATGTTTATCGGCTTGAGGAGAAGGTAAAGACGCTGGCTTCAGCAGGTTTGGTGGGGGCTTTTCCAACAGCTCCTTGAAATACTTCTGTTACCGTATGTTAGTGGTGACAAATAAGACCCTTATGTTGGTGCTTTCCCTGTGTAGTCTCTCATAAATCCAGTTTGGTGCCATGCATTGCTTGTGAACTGTATCTTATGTCAGAAGACCACAAAATAACCAGTCCTGTCTCCGTTACTGCACTGTGATACAGAAACTCTGTAATAGAAATTGATAGATCTTTGTGGCCTGGTGTAGATTTATTTCACAGCATGACGACAAATTGAAGTTTGTGAAATTGTTTTCATCTTTCATCCTACCTGTTGCTACAGACCTTGTTCCATAGAATGAAACATCTTTCTATTCTAACCGGTTATTTTGTAGTAGCCATTTGTTCCACAAGCCATAACCACTCCGTGATACAAGAGTCCTTATAATTATTATAATAAATGAATGTGCTGTTGGAAATGCTTCCAGGGGAGTCCCCCCAAAGTAGATCAGTGGGAATGCCCACTTACCAAGGTTAGTGTATAAGATGCTCAGTGTATCGTTCAGGAAGGTTGGTTCATGCTACATCTCTGCCTTGAATCCAGTGTTATAAAGCGTGCTCTACCTATTCAACTATTAAAGAGAAACTAAACTTAAATCAAACTTTGAGTGAATGCACAAAGCTTTTGTTTAAAAAGAAATATTGTAGAAGCAGGCAAATCCATAATAGAATAAAGGGGACTAGTTAGCCTAGGCTAATGCATATGCATTTTAAAACAAAACATTTGGCAGTCGCTTCCTTCTTTGTTTTCTCACCATGCCCTGGTGCTCTGTGTGTATCTTGCAAGAGCTGATGACATTGCTGACACCTCTTAAGCCTTGTCTACACTAGGAAGGTGACTTGCTGCTGCTGCTGCTGCTGCTAGCTTTAGCTGAACCAGAACTGGACACAGTTTAACTGAATATGTAGACCAGGACAAACCATGTTTGGCACCATTTCAGAAGCAGCTGATAAAACTTGCTTAGGGCACTTCTAGAGTGGCTGAAAGCAGCTCGTGGCCTCCCTGCACATTCAAGGCCTCTACCAAAAGCCAAGTGATGCATACCCTTGATGGCTTATTTCTATGAAGCAATCCAGGGTGTGATGTTCTCAGCTAATGTAGAGCAAACTGGGGACCTGGGGAATGGACTATCGCTATTGCTTTTACTTGGAAGGCTCTCAGATACACGGTGATGGGTGGCAGCGTAAAGCCCTAGGATGGATATGTAGTGTTTGGATGCTGAGGAGTAGGGGAGGAGCAGCTGATTTTCAACTTTTTGGTTATTTTTATTTGTAAGACTGCAGATGGAGCCTTTGACTCCAATGGCAGACTTTGTATGGTGTTTCAGTTGGAAGAAGGACTAGTCTCCTTGGTACGGATATGAGACCTGGAATCCTTTGTTTAAAGCTTTGCTGTTCACCTTCGACCATTACCATTACAATTTAAAAAAAAAAAAGTTGCTTACAGCTGCAGCAGGAATAACCCCTTGGGTGTTTTTCAGAATGGTACATTCTCCTTGGCAGGGCACTTAAGTGTCCAGACACCATCTCCTCTTGCAAGGTTTGGCTTTTCTGTGGCCAGCATTGGAGACATCAATAAAGATGGATATGAGGACATTGCAGTTGGAGCCCCCTTGGAGGATCGACTTTCCAACCCTTCTAGCTTCGGCAGCGTTTACATCTATAATGGTGATAAGAACGGGCTCAGGAGCACCTTTTCTCAGGTAGGGAGTGTAACCCGTCCGTGCCCAGGGTAGCCCACTGATAATGCCAGGCTCAGGGTAGGCTGCAAAAGGAGAGCAAATTCTCCCAGCACTGGTGGGTGACACTGCAGTCAGACTTCCCAACCAGCCACAAACAGTGCTTCTGATTCCCCCACACTGGTTATCAAGAAGCCACTGTGCAAATACACACAGCCCCCTTTACTGCATTTCAGTCTCTGGCTCCCAAACTGACACTAGGTCCAGTAAAGAGACCAGTTGTTTTAACTCTATGCTCTTTACTAAAAGATTCCCTCTGATCCCAAAGGATCAGCCACAGTACCAGTTCACTATAAGTTTGGATCTTACCCAAAATACCATGCTGCCAGCCAATCCTTTAGTAACTAAAACTACAGGTTTATTAGTAAAAGAAAAACAAACAATAAGAGAAGTGTTAAAGGCTTAAAGCAATCAGATACATACAGATGATTTAAAAGTCCATATACATCAGGTTTCTAGAACAATTGTGGAGTTGCAGGCTTGTATAGTTCCTCTGGTGTACATCCAGTACCTGGATGGGTCTAAGTCCTTCAGTTCAGTTGCAGTGTGTTAATCCAGAGGTGTGTCCGCAGCTGGACAGGAACAAGGACACAAGGCAAAGACGAAGACAAAATGGTTTCTGTGGTTTGATCTTATATACCCTCTGTTACTGGCCATGTGGCTTGTGGAACTTTACAGGAACCAAAATGGAGTCCATAGTCACATGGGCCAATCCTGGTAACTCTTCAGGTATGCCTTTAGTTTCATCCTGGGCCTCTGGCCTCTGTAAAGGTCTTGATGGGCCATTAAGCGGGCTATTGTCCTGCGGCCTCTCTGCCTGGGGTGTGTCTTCTACAGCACAGTTTGAAATACAGGGATATCAAAGATCTCCATAACTTTCCTTACACATATTACACATGAACACAAATATTATCATCTTATTCAGCATATCATAACCTTTCTAACAGTATCTGACATGGTATGTCTTACATGAATTATTATGATTTTGACATATTAATGTCAAACAACACCAATGCCCCCCCCTCCTAATGCAGTCCGCATGACAGGGAGGAGCCCCATGTGAATTGTATGGACAATCAGGTTTTAATGGGGGAGAGAGAATGTTCTTGTGGAAGTGGGTTCAGGGTCAGGACTTCTGCATTCTACTTAATTTCTGACACTCTGCGCAGCCATGGGCAAGTCACCTGGCTCAGTGCCTCAGTTTACCCATCTCTTAAATGGACATGTTAATACCTGCATCACAGGGTTGTTTTTGCAATCTAATCCATGTTTTTATCCAGCTTCTTGCATGAGCTATTCCTTTTTCTCGGGGAACTCGCCTTATTACCGATTAAACAGTGATCGGTCTTGAAAAAAGAAGGGGCTTAGTTGATAAGACACTGGGGCTTTTTTTTTTAATCTGAAACCATCTTGAATTTGTGAATCTTAATAAGAACCACCAAACTCAACTCAGGTTTGCATTTCCCTGCTTACCAAAAATGCTGCAGACACCAGCGTGTATCACTGGTCCTCAGAAATCTCTTTGTATATGGATGAAAAGATGCCTCCCTCCCCACAGGTGAGTGCAGATTGGAATGACGGGTGAGAAACGTGAAGATGTGTGTCAGGTGACTTGTGTGACAGAGACTCGGCAGAGCTGCTGCTTAAACTCAGCTGGCTGGTGAAGTCCTGCATCTTGGCAAGGGGAGAGACTAGATGACCCTTGTGACCGATCCTGTCCAACCCTCTGATTCTGTGATTCTAAAGTACTCACGTGGGGACCTGGGTTCCAGTCCTGCCTCAAAAAAAGCACCGTCTCCATTAGCAAGTCTGCCTGTCTGTTGCAGGAAGTGGTTCATCACCTTCCCTGGACATGTCCAACTGTCACAGGGTATCACTCGGAGCAGTCCCATGTTCACTGAGAAATAGCCCATTTTAAACGTGTTGACCTTTTCCCCCCACAGCGGATAACAGCAGCGGAAATTGCTCCAGGCCTCCAATATTTTGGACAGTCCATTGATGGTGGCTTTGACTTCACTGAAGATGGGCTTGTAGATATCACAGTGGGCTCCTTTGGAAATGTAACTGTGCTCCGGTAGGTGGAGATTGCACTCCTATCCCAGATGTTTTTAGTGGTTTCGTTATTTAAGTATTGCTGGGATGTATAGTAGTTATTCTGTTGATAAAAAAGCTTTCTAAATCTCTCTCTGTTATATGAAGGCTTTAGACTAAATTAGGAAACCCTTTGCCTTTGACCTTCCAGAAAGAGCAATGGATCGTTACTAAACGTCAATCAATTGTACTGTAGGATTTGACTGGCCCCTACCTTCATGCCCACAATCATGCATGTGCAGTTTAGGTCAATTAGACATGTAAATACCTTCTTTACACACTGCAGTCTGTACCTAGACATCTAAATGACCTGGGGGTGGGGGGTGGGGTAGTACATTTCACAAGTGGTGAGGTTCAATTTGCACCTGCATTTTTGCTCCTAGAAAATAAGCTGCACATAACAATTGGAGAATTTGCACCAATATCTATTTGATTTGCCCTGGAAACCTGGTAGAGATACAAGCACCCAGATTTAAATCTGCAATTCAATTACAGGCACAAAAATGGAAACTCAATTTTGAAACTCAGACCACAATGTTGATGAATTTAGATCGTTTGTTCCTTTGGATTTTGAGATTTCACCACATTCTTGACATGTCCAGCCAAAGCTGGAAATTTTAGAAATAGAAATGTCTGGCCCAGTGCTGTTTGTCTGTTGAGATTTCAAGATGGCCGAGAATATCAAGTGAAATGCTACAGGGCCAGTTAACAACCCTGGTTCCTTGTTGATAGGCTCCCTTGGAACGCAACAGTCTGGAAACTAGAGTTCTATCCATCTTGTGTACTTGTTTATCAGTTCCTGTTCTTCCCCTCTAGCTCCAGACCAGTTGTCATATTTGAAGTCACAATGAGATTCACCCCGGAGAGAATACTCATTTTCCATAACAATAGCATCGTTGCTGCAGAACTGTGCTTTGATGTGATCTCACCTTCAGGAGCATCCCAGCAAGGTAATGAAATATGAATAATAATGAGCCTGCAATCTGCAGGCCAGGGAGGATTTGGTTGTCATGGCTTAGAGGCTGTTCTGTGTAGTAGATGTATAATGTTTCAGGGACACAGTTCCATATACCGTTAACGAAGAGAAATAATTCCTCTTGCTAAAAATGAAGGAGTCAAATTCACTGCTGGCATAAGCAGATGCAGCTCTAGTGAGGTTGGTGAAAGTTGCACCTGGTTATTCCAGTAGTGAATGTGGTGCTAAGTCTCTGTGTTACTTGTTATCTCAGCCATCCTTCGTGGTTGCTTATCCTTTACATACCTGGTGTAGCTGTGACGTGTACACTTGGTCACAGGTTAAAGTCACACACAAAGCCAGAGCTTCTTCTTTGAGTAGTAAACCTACAGGTGCTCCACTCTAGACACGGGGGGCACCGGGACATCTAGAGCAGAGCACCTGGAGAGGGATGCATCTCAAAGAACCACGGTTACTGCACAGGGTAAGTAGCCATTTCATCCTGTTGCTCAAAACGAGATTAGCACTAATTTAGCAAATTTGGGAGTATGTTTCATGCATCTTTAATCCTTTAATTCCTTCTTCAACTTGTGTCTGCGAGTCTAAGCCTTTAAGATTCCTGAAACAGGCGTTACGAAACCTAATGGTGCATCTATTTCCCTTGGTTTGTGGATATCACTTTTTCTCTGTACAATTCAGAGCTGCTTGCATTTTGGTCACAGACTTTTCTTTAGTTTCATTGGTCCCATGAAGGATTGTTCTGGGTTCATAAAGAATTTCAATCTGTACTTCTAGAGACTAGGCACGTCTCCGTTCGCTACACTGTGGATTTAGATGTGATGAAGAAGAAGAAGAGGGCCCACTTTGAGGATCAGAAATCTACACTGAGCCAAGAAAAGCCGGCCAGTGAATCTGCATGTGCCAAGCTGCTTCTTTACATACTGGTAGGTGTCTTGGGTGCTAAGCTCAGAAGCTGGGATGGCATCACTTCTACCACAATGAACAATGCACCCCTGCGTTGCACATCTGTGTTGAGGAGTCAATTGTGGTAGCTGTCCTGGGAGATCTTCCAGATAATGCTCTAGGAAAAAACACAGAAGGGGAAAGGGCTAGTTATGGAATCTGCCTCAGAATGAACCTGTCCTTGAAGCAGCAGATGGACTGTGAAGGGATGGAACTTAATTTCAGGTAAACTTGCTTTCAGGTCCTATGCAAAATAGCCAAGGGGAAAGAGCTCCTTCTCGGAAGAGTCAAGCACATTTTGCAGTTAAGGGGGAGATGCATTGTGTGCCTTCCCAGAACCATGAGTGACCAATTGGATTCACCTAGTGGGGCTGTGTGTGTGTATAGCCCTTGTAACTATAAGAAATGTAGTTCATGTGGCATAAACAGAGGATGGTACGTGTGACTGTTCCCAGCTCTGCCACTGTCTCCAGCATGACCTGGTTTGAGTCACATCAACACTTCATGCCTCAGTTCCTCTATTTGTAAAGGAGAACTAACGACACTTATGCACCTTTGTAAATCCCTTGGAGACCTATACAGGTGCTAAGTATTCACTCTCCCATCCCCTTCCTCCAGTAAGTAACTGGAAGCAGGTAGGACTCCAGCATTATTCTGCATAGATTTGAGCTGACTGCTAGAGCTTGCATGCAGTGCTTGATGAATAAGGGACTCTCTGGATATAACTGAACAGGAAAATTTAATTCCAAGGCAATGCCTAGAATTTTGGGGTGTTAGCCTAGGAGTCCCTGTACAGTTTGCAGAGAATGGTGCCGAGCCATCTGAATGTGCCTAAGGCTGCCTCTGCAATGAGATTCTGTTCAAGTGAAACACCATGTCCGTTAGAAACAGAAGGAATTTTAAGAACTGAAGCAAACAGACTTCTGTGTTTTTGTTCCTCTGTACTGTGTCTGATGGCATTTGGAAGGTTACACATTAGGAAATAGGCCAGTCATAGAAAGAGTTCCTGATGTATGGACACTGCTTTACATTCTAACAGACCTATACACCTCTCATACTTACTAGTTTCTCTTATTCCTGTTTTTATTACAGCCTTGTGATTATGACTGCTTCTCTAACATTGTTCTCAAAGTCAGCTACCAGCTCCATAATAGCAATGAGAACATGGATCATCCTGCTTTCACACTGGATAGATACCAGGAACCTGAGGCATATTTTCAGGTAATAAAATGCACTCCTAGAAGCAACTGGCCCTGGCCCTCCCCAATATTCAAAGCCTTTACCATCAGAAGCTTTGGCATTATGGTTTTCTTACCATGTGTATGTCTTTTCCCTACCCCTGGCTAAAGGCAGCGTGATCTACAGGGGCTGGAAAAAGGTACTTCCAGGAGCCCACTTTTTCCCCAAAGGAGTTACCCATGTGCTGTGTGGAAAAAATATGGTCTCTAGGTTCTGTTCCCAACTTTGCTGCACTTTGGGGAAGTAATGTTCCTTCTCCATGCCTCAGTTTATCCATATACCAAATGGGAACAGTACCCACCTCAGTAGGAAAGGTTTGTGAAGTTTGCAGCAGATATAAACCTCTGTGTTATGTAGTATTGTTAAGAGCTATCATTTGAATGAAGAGTTCTGCATTAACCAAGTGGTATAATTTTGTATTTTAAAAGAGGTATTTTAAAAAAATCTTCTAAATTATATTTTGAAAAAAATATAATTCTGAACAAAATCAGAATTTGGGGCATTTCAGATTCTAATTAACTGATTTTAACCTGTAGTTTCTGTATCATGGACTCTTATTTATATTTTATGAGCAGGGGAAATTCTTATTAGCTAATTTAGTTCTATTTTTTAAACTAAATGAGTTTCTGACAAAGGCAGCAAAACTCTGTGATGAGGCAGCATTTTACTGTTTGTTAATACGCATAACTCCTGCCACAAAACAATATCTAATAAATAAGCCATCTAGCACATGATAGATGAATCAGGGAAGCACTTTGAGTGCTCATTCACCATTACTTAGTATTATATTACTATTCAATCTGAGCATCTGACTTGTGTTGGGGACAATAGGCTGATTTCCTAGCAACCAAAAGATGGCATATATAATACATTAGAAATCTCACTGTAAGTTAGCATTGATGTATGTGTACCCATCAGCTAAGGGTCACTTCTACAGCAGTTCAATGATAATTATCAGACATACATACTGGATTTATATTGGACGATCAAATTGCTGATAAAAACACTGGCCACCTCCCCTGATTCGGTTCTTCCAGAAAAAGCAAATCAGCCTTATCTGTAAAACATGCAGCTTGTTTGGAATTGACATGAACATAGGAACCTTTAATTTTTAAGCTTGTGTAGCATGTCTAGAAATTAACTTTTCTAGTTGTTTTTTTTTTAATCTGTGTAATTTATAAGAAAGTGATATTTGCATTTAAATAAATTGAGATAGGGAGAAATTAAGTCAAATAATATGGTAAGATTGTTTCAAAAACAAGAATAATATTTCACAGTGAAAGGGGAATGATAATAAAAAAGTGAACGTACATGATTCTGCCACTGAATGGTTCAGATAATGACGGAGTTAACAACTAGCATCTCCTTCTAATGTGCTGAGAATGATAGATTGTGAAGGGACCCCGAGGTAATACACAGAATGTTGACCTTGTCCCCACTGAAGGCATTTCATGTGGCTGCGAATCCTCCTAATGTTTCCTTTTCTGGCAATCCCATTGAAATTCAACATCAGCCTATTAGTGAGTCACTGCTAGAGGTTCCTTCAACTCCAGCTTTTCCCCTGAGATAGGGTCATGTGAGTCCCTATCTTTGGAGAAGGGTGCTTGCATGTGTGTATGTACGTGGTTTTTAATATGCTGCCTCACAAGAGGGGGGAAAGAGAGAGAGATCAGATCCATTAAAACCAGGGAGTTCTGACCAGCTAGTCTGATTCCATCCTAATAACTCCATTCCTCTAATTTCAGCTGCCTTACAAAAGGGACTGTAATTACAAGACCTTCTGTGCTGCAAACCTAACTTTGAGAAGTCAGACTCAGTGAGTTTAAATTGTTTTATTATACAGATTTCATTCTTAGTGTTGCTATAAAATACATGTGCTCTTTGTTAAAATAATTTGTTTTTGTCTCCCTTTGATACATTAAGCCCCATCTAAATTATCTTTGCTCTAAAATTGCAGCCTTATAACTGCTTTCCTCCTGAGGCCAGACTGAGCCTCATTTTGGGAATCTCAGTAGAGAGGCCCTAAAGTCTTAATTTTGGTATTTGCTCATGAACATCATTTTTAATGTTGTCCCACAAGGCAAAAGCAAGAGGTCGCTCAGCGTTACGTAGCCTTAGATAAAAGATATAGTTCTTTACACAATGCAAAGTCAGCCTGTGGCATTCACTGAATATCAATCAAATGGAACTAGGTTTACAAAGATTTCAATAATTTTATAAGATAAAAGTGATCAAATTTTGTGAGAGCAAACATCACCCTAAGCTTAAGGAATCTCTTGCCTCTCCAAACCCTCCCCTCCCCATACACACACTGAAGAGCATTGTGTACTTAATTGTGAAAGCATTTGGTAGTAGCCCTTGCCGGAAGTCAGATGCTGGATTTGATCAACCAGTGGTTTGATCTTATATGGCCCTTATTATTTAATAACATTAATAAAGTTTAACACATCTGTTTTATTTTTCATGTGTGCTTGTAGGAAGGAGTTAGTGGTGGGACTCACCAAGGAGCTGACCATGAACATTTCTCTTGCTAACAGCGGAGATGACTCCTACATGACAACTGTGGTCTTGAAATATCCTAGAAATCTACAGTTCAAAAAGATGATTCCAGAGGTGAGATCATGGAGTGGCTGTCTGGTTAAAAACAGGGATGATAAGAGACAGTCAGGGTCAGAATCCATTGTTATTCACTCACTGCCCAACAAAATTCTCTTGAAATAAATACTTACTTTTCAAGGATGTCTTTGTGGCAAGATAGCATTGTAAAGCTCATCTATAGGTGCTATTATTAATAAATCAATGAGCGGTAAGACACATCATGCACAGACAAAAAGGTAAAAAGATTACTTGTATACTTCTATGAAGAGTTGTACATGAATAAATTGTATTCTTTCAGAAGCATTGTGGCCTAATGGACTAAGTACAAGATTTGGAACCAAGAACTTCTGAGTTATAATCCTAACTGCCACTGACTTGCTGGGACTTTGAACAACTCATGTAACATTTGTCTCACTTTTCCTAGTGAGGGTATTTACCTACTGATAGGTGTTGTGAGAATTATTTTAGTTTCTAGGCTGTACAGAACCTTTTAGTGTCTTGAGATCCAGATAGTTGTTCTTTGAGTGCTTGCTCATGTCCATTGCAACGCCGGTGCGTGTGCGCTGCATGCAGTTGCCAGAAGCTTTTTCCTAGTGGTATGTGCTGGGTTGGCTCTGGTGATCCCTGTAGTGACACCTTCATGATGCAGTATATAGGCAGCTGCCCACCTCAACTCCCTCTCAGTTCCTTTTTCCCATCAGTGATGGTCACTGGAACACTGGTCTTCTCTTGCTCTGCAAGTGACATGCCTCAGTGGTTGTGCCTTTAATTAGATATAAACAGTTAGTTCAGAGAATGTAAATAGTTAAGTCCATTGACCTTAGATTAGTTTAGGTACTTAGGATTCGCGCCCTGCAGGGCTAGCCTGCCTCCTAACCTAACAGTGCATTCCACGAGATTGCAAGCTTTGTCAGCAGCTTTTTGGCACAAGTCCTGGTTCTGGACATCTGCAAGGCGGTGACCTGGTTGACACAGTTGCTGCACACTATGCCATCACCCAGCAGGCAAGGAGTGACGTTGCCTTCAGACAAGCAGTCCTACAGTCTGTATCAATGCGGACTGCCAACCCCACCTCCTAAATCACAGAGAAAAACCAGTTACTTTCTGTAACTGTTTGTTCTTTGAGATGTGTTATGGCCATTACGAAACCCACCTACCTGCCTCTCTGTCAGAGTAGCTGGCAAGAAGAAACTGATGGGTTGGCAGCTGCTTATATACTGCACCATGAGGGTGCCACTCCAGAAGGCACCAGAGCTGACTCAACACATACTGCTAGGAAAAAGCTTCCGGTGACGGTGCATGCAGCATGAGCACACCTACATTGGAACGGGCATGAACAATGAATCTCAAAGAACAAGAGTTATGGAAAAGTTAGTAACTGTTTGTTTTTTCTTTGAGTGTTGGTCCTGATGTGTATTTCACACGTGGGCGTGCATGTACACCTTGCTAGAAGTATTAGTTCAGGCGCATGGAGAGGTCTGTTGGTTCACACATCCATAGTTGCTTTTCTTGTGCTCCGAACCAATGGCTTACGGGGTGGTGCAAACGGATGCCTCTCCAATTCCTTCTTGCTGCTGTGCGGCCTGAGTGGGAATCTTAATTCTGAAGCTACCTCCGGGTTTATTCTTCAAAACCTATATATATTGTAAATAGTTTTTTATTATTCTTAGTAGTGTTTGATTATGTTTGTTTAGTTAGCGTAAATTAGTCTTCCCTGCCTTGGGGAGTCTTTCCCCATGAACAGGGATTATGGCTGGACTCCTGAGATTTAAGGGGGATCCTCTGCCCTGGTTCCTTCTCTGTGAGCAACAAACACCTGTGTTGCCTTTGGGAGGCTCACATCTCCGCTAAGTGTAACATTTGATGCGTCTTCCCTCTCTGAATCTGCAAGGGACGAGAGCTCTGACTCAAGAAGCATCTCATGGAGAAAGCCATGAGACCTGGACCTGGGCCAAAGAAACCAACTTGTACAATGGCCTCAGCCAGTGGGCAGTGCCCCCTTCAGTATGAGCACAGGCCAGAGATACTAAGCCCAAAGAATTGATAGAAGGCTTCACATGGGAGCAAGGAGCACTCTCAAATGCAAGGACAAATGTACTTCTAAACTCAAAAACTCCTTCCCGATTCTGTTCAAGTCGGGAGAGTCCTCGCGCACAGGTCCTAAGGACTTAGATCTCCTCAAACTTCCTGAGCGTGGAGGTATGGCATGAAGGAGTAAGAATGCATTGGTACTAACTTTGGTTCCGATACACTAACTAAAGGATTGACACTACCACCACTGTCCGGGAGCTCCAGACTAGATTCTGCTCTAATGCTGGCCTGCTCTGGCAAAGAACTGCAGTCCACCATAGCTAGGCACACAGCGGATCTGTCGGTCCCAGCCATTGGAATGCCCCATGCTCCAGGACAGACCTCTGTGAGATGGAAATACTCCCCTTTTCCATGCATCTGAAGCATTTGTCCACTGGTACCAATGGCTTGTGGATTGAACTGGAACTTTCCTACTCATCTGTGAGTTGAATGATCCAGATGGAACATTACCTCCACAAAGGGAGGCTAGCCTGGACAGATGCTTCCAAAGGTCTTGGATCTGTCCTCCACCCAGATATAACTATTCAGGGGACAAATGGTATCTAATGCCAAGGGATCCCTCCACAACTGGATACTTCATACTGGCATTATTGGGATCCATTGGATCTCTGTGCTATACGCCCCAGATATGTGCATAAATCTCACCTACCCTCTCCTAGCCAACACCAACCAGCTCAGTCAGAATAGAAGGGAGAAGAAATTGAACCAAATATGCCAGGACCAGTGGTTCTGACAGATGTATCCTTCTCTATGCCAGATGAGGCAGTTACTCCATCTTCACCCTCTCTACCTGATGACTACAGGCAGTACCAAGAGCTCTTGCAAAGGGTGGTGACTGAGCTCCAGATTCAACCCAAAGAGGCACAGAATACTCCGCATAGACTGCTGGACAATTCTGCAGCTTTCTCATCTTAGTCGAGTGGCCCTTCTTGTGACCAGATTCTGAGACCAGGAACACTGAAGGCAAATGCTAACTTTCTAGTTTTAGACTTACTGAGAGCAGATTTTGGGCTAGCATAAGCTTTATTCAGTATGTTAAGACAATAAATACAGTATAGTGAAGAAATTCAAACACTGCCTTCATGTTGCATGGAGTAAGCCAGCCCGTTAGGGTGTATTCTGCAATGGTATACATAAAATGGAACAGCTGAAAAGTGAATAATGTTGTAATACATTAAATTATAGCAGTACAAGGGGCTGGCTATTGCTAAAATACAGCTAGAACTAAAACGTTTGAATCAGTTAATTTCCCCATTTTTCACATGAAAGCTGATGAGACTTTTGGACTATTTTATCAATTTTTTTTATAAGGGGCAGATTTAGTGGAGGTCTTTAAGGACTGGACTGTCTCCAAGGCCAGGCTACAATCTGCATGTGGGGTTTTTTGAACAGTGTTCTTCTTTTGCAACATATGCTAGAGACCAGAGTAACTTCAGTTTTTCTTAAAACCAGTCCTATCTGTTGAACCCTGCTAATCTGCAGCTATCTTCTTTATATCCACAGACCATGTTTGTGGATTGGATGCGGATACAAATTTTGTATCTGTGCAGGGCTATACCAAGCTGGTATTTATTATTTATCTCAATCACACTGATCCAACTAACCCAGCATACATAAAATGTTCTGGCAGTTTGATGAATCCGTTTTGCCTGCCTATAAAAGGTGTTTTTTTACTAGACATAAAGCCTGTATTGAAAATACATGCTCTAAATGCCTAAAATGAGGCCTGAAACTAAAGCATAAAGAAAATACCTGACAGATGCTATCAGTGCCTAAATGGAGAACTCCTGTGATCTCCAAGACATCTAACTTCTGATGTTACTTGTAATCTATTAGGCTAGAAATTCATTTTGTGGGCGTAGACAGCAGAGTGAGTTGAGTCTTCCAGTCTGTTTTGCTTCAATATTAAAACATATTCCTATATTTTGACAGCCATCCTCTACTGTGATTTACTGCGGTCAGCCAAAACCATCCACGCATTTACTCTTGTCCATGGGCTGCAAGATTGGACACCCGATATTCAAGAAAACAACTGTAAGTCAAATATTGTTTTCAGCTCTGTTCTCAGTATTCATTCTATTTTCAGTAGCTGTTGTTGCACTAGCCTTTGCAGCTAGACATTGCTGACTGTGATGTTCTGGGGATCACCCAGGCAAGTAATGGGTTATGTCACTGCCTGCCTTGTAACTTTGGGGTGCCTTAATGCCATGCTGCTATACTCAGATCCCTGACACCAGTAACCTGCCCACATGCACAAGGTCTCACTCTGGTTTTCAGCAACCTTGTTACTCCTTACAGGGTGACACCCAAAGTCCTTCCTGCCCTGAGTCTCCCTAAATGCCTGAGTTCTTAACTATCAGGCACTTACTTTCCCCTTCTGGTTTGTCACCTCTGAAGGTGTGAAACCAGCCCCCCAGATACCATATTACTTTGGTCCCCACACAGTTTGCACAACAGAGACTTGCTTGGGGTGAAAATAAACAAAAGATCTATTTAATAGAAAAACCATAGATTCAAAGATGAAATAGAGAGCAAACACATACAAATTACCCAGGAAATAAACAAAAGGATGCAACCTTAGGCTTTAAATATCCATATTAGATAAAAATCCCTTTACTAATATAATTTATCTATTGCCCTTGAACAGTTTTCAGCATACCCCTTAATTGTGGGGGAATCCAGCACTGAAATATTCCCACATAGAGGCTGTCCCTCGGTTTCTGGATAGATTTCACTTCAAACCCCTTTTATTTTAAAAGGATTTGCAATTTTTGTCTTTAGTCATTATAGATATTGAAAAATGTCTTACTACGAACTCTAAAGGCCCATGATTTGTTTGTTCATCAGTTGTATAATGAATTATACAATGAATTACTTGAGTCTGGTTTCGTGTAAACATCTGGCTTGAGAGGGTCCTTTTCCTGTCTGATCGCTCCCTTCTGTGCTGAGGTGGAGCCAAAGCTTATGACCACAGTTCTCTCTGTACACACACATGCAAATTCATAGTCATAGTCTGTAATATCTCATGATCATCAATTTCAGAACAAGCTTTTGTAAAAGACCTCATTTGATATACTCTGACAGTAAAATAACATAGCATGCAATCATTTGGTTTAACTGCTTCTTTTGGGGGGTTTAAACCCTCTCTTCTCTTATTGGGGTGTCTTGACCTTGACTATCACACTATTTGCATATACTGGTTCCTTGGCTGTTATTCCATCTTATATATAGTAATATGTATCACATACTGGAAGGAAAGTTGAATAAAATCTATTATCCAACTAAATCTGTTTTAAAAGTAGCTCAGTGAGAGTAAAAAATTTTAAAAAATTGCATATATTCAGCTTGCTTTTTTTTTTTTTTGGTTAAATAATGTTTTTCATAATAGGCACATTTTTCGGTGATTTGGCAATTAGATGAAACCTCATTTCCAGATCAGACTGCGAACATCACTATTAACGTCACAAAGTAAGAAATGCTACTTTCCACCCAAGTCATATTTTAGACTAGAGAGGACCTGTCTCCTCCAATTTCCTTAATACTTCTCCATTAATCAGCCTGTGGGAGCCAGTTCCATGGAAACCCTACTCATTTGTCCCTCCCTTCTTTTAGAAATGTTGATATGTATGTACAAACTATTCCCCTACCTGCTGAAGATTGTAATTTATTTTCTCTTTGGAAATCAGAGAATGGAAAAGCCCCCAAGTTTACTTACAACTTAAGCAGGGTCCTGATTTCCCTCTTTTTCCTGCAGCACACCTAGTAGCCCTTCTGCCTCAGTAAGGAAAAGTGTCTTTCAAAAATACAGCCTAGCTACGTGCCAAGTTGTTTTGTTCAGGTCTCAACTGATTTTTGGGAGGAAGAAGGAAACGTACGCTGGGTACTAGTTTCCTCCTCTCCCCACTTAACTGGGGCCTGGGAAAGCTGATGTTCAGAGTCCTTTGCTGTCCTTCCCTATTCTTTCAGGAGGGAAAAAAGGAAGCCTATGACTGATTTCTAGGGGGTTAGAGGGAAAGCAAGCAAGCCTTTTAGAAAAAAAAAAAAGCTGAGACCATATTTATACCAAGTAAAGAGCACAAAATTGTGCTTGACCCATTTATCAACATTTTCAAACAAGATAGGAACCTAAATCTAAGTTTTAGCACCTAAACAGGTAGCCTTATTTTCCACGCACAAGTCCATAGGACTGAGCAGCTGCTCAGCATCTCTGAAAATCAGGGAATTGAATTTAGGAAACTAAAGACTTTATTTGTCTAACTTCAGGCAGCTAAATCTGGAATTTTTGCCTTTCAACTCCAGTGCAAGCATAGTTGACGGGGAAGATTTTTGTATGAGTTTCTACCATGCCAGCAAGCTTCTTGCACATGTGGGAACATCCCTTAACAATGATAGATGTGAGCAATGGTGTTTGCTCACATACACTTGTTTGAAACATGGGGAGACAGGAAATATTACATTTATGGAGTTCAGATCACTAACATCTGTACCATGTCAGTCTGGCAGAGTGGGGTGGAGAACCACACTATTTTAGCTCTGTGAAAGCTAGTCTTCACTGCACAGTGGCAATAATTCTCTTTATTCTCCTTCTGTAAAGTCACTGTCAGCAAATGTCAAACTATAGACGCTTTAGTGACAGAAAAAAATAACTATAGCACGATACATAGCTAAATGTGTTGTCTTTCACTCTTTACATATTTTTAGTGTAAATGAAAATAGCACTACTCTGATTGAAGAACACATACTTGCTGTCAGACGTGCTTTCACTGCAGTTCTTACCAAGTAAGTCTGACATAATAGCCTAGTGCTATTGATCTTGTCATCGCATTTACAAACGTGTTGGGGGAAAAGTGCAATAGGAGAACACTGAAGACTATAGTCTAAGTTATCTATGAATTGCTGTTCTGTATAAAAATGTTAATTAACCTTATTGCTGTAGACTGTAAACTATTGTTACAAGAATCACAAGTTTACTTTAATTGATATACCCTGAGATTTCTTACTTTGTGTGTTTGATAACACTATATACAGTTGATAGTTCTCATTTTGTGTGGGTCTCACAAGGGGAGGGAGAAATTGAAAAACGTGATAGTAAATCCACCCAACTGGCATAGAAAGCCAGGGGCATCTCCAGTACCTGAAACTCTTTAAATAGATTTCAAGATGCGTTCCCTTTAAAATAAGTGTAGATAAACATGACTTTCACTAAAACTGGATGTAACTCTTTCTCTTCTAGTTGAGGGAGCTGTCTCCCTCACTTATAGCATGAGGTAATCTGCAGTAACAACAATGCAAGATCAATTCAGTCTTATTTATCTTTTTGTCTGCAGGCCAACTCCAGTACTGTATGTGAATGTTAGTCAAGCACTCTCTGAGAACAAAGAGTTCCAGTTTAACGTAGGTACAAAGTTAATATTGATGTATTTGGATTTTTAGGGCCCAGCGTTCACCCTTTCTCATCTGGTGCATTTGCGTTTGTAGATCAATGGGCAAAACCCCTTTGGAGCTGAAATTGAATTACAGATTTTGGTTCCTATCACCATTCAAGGTCATTGTATTACAAGCATGAAAAATGTCACAGCAACACAGGTATTTTTAAAAAACCTTTTCAGTGTGATTTCTCTTCCACAGACTTTAAGAGCAGGTTTAAACCCTTACTGATAAAACATTCAGGCTTGGCTTTCTTACAGCATCTAGCTGTATTTTCTATAACTTTCTGTTTCAGGATTTACATATTGTAATCTATCAAATCCATTCTGCTAAACCAGGAAGCTTGCCAACTCAAGAGCATGTCTTTAAAGCTGGAACTATACAAGTGCTAATAAAAAACCAAAAACTAGCTTTAATAACAAAGGGAATGCCTCACATGTATTAGCAGTATTTAGACATGTCTTCATTTTCCAATGTGAGAAATAAGAAGTTAGATTTTACTGCATCTTATTTAAATCAGTTTTTATGATCTAAGATTAAAAGTGGCAAAGGAGCTTAAAGTTGACGGTCTCTAACTTAACTGGTTTAGTTCAAAATAAGGACAGTGTGGAAGAACCATTTTTAATAATTGAACTGTGAAGAGCTTCAAGATCCTTTGCAACACTGGATTTTACATATTTTGGCTGAATACTTAGAAAATATTTAACTCATGGATATGAGAGATCATTTACTATCTGTACCATGCCAAAGGTGCCACTGTTAAAAAGCTTCCAAAGTACAGCAAACAGAAGGTCAGTACAAAGATTTAATTTGTAATCTCTCATTCTAAGTTCCACTTGTCAGTGGAAAAGGCTGCTATTGAGCAGAACATCACTTGCGGAACTAAAGTTCAGTACTTCTCTGTGGAACTTTTGGAGCTGCTTCTGTACATCTCTCATGGGGGCGGTGGTGATCTTTGTCTTGTAGTTCACTGCTTTCAGGAGTTTATCAGCCAAATAGTGCAGCCACAGGACATTGCTATGGGGGTGATAGTCAGCCCAGTTGTTGGAATTCTCTTCTTTCATCTGCCTATAGATATCAAACTGGTAGTCACCTCTTCCCTGGAACAGCTCTGTCTCAGTGGAAATATCGCAAAAGACAGTTAGCCCATCTTTCTCCAGCCTAGACAGTGTGTAATCTATGATGTTCACATGAATCCCAGCTGTGGGGATTGTGTAAACTGTTCCATTCAAAGTATAATTGAGCTCCTTCAAGTTGGTTTTCTTCACCAGGATATTCCCCCAGTGCAAGTCTCTGTGCTCAAAGTGCAGCCCCTCTTCTGCCACAGCCAAGGAAGCAGTAACTTGATGCAGCAGGCTTTTTGCTGTTGTCACTGAACTTAGCTGCTTCCTCATATTCTCCAAGTCACTGCCTCCAAATTCAAATTCCAAGACAATGAACAGCTGCTGCTCTCCAAACAGGTCTGGCCGGTCATTTTCAGATCCTTTCAGCTTCTGATATTGGTCCCAGGCTTTCAAAAGATGCTCAGGATAGGCCCCTTGGACACAGTGCACAGAGTACAAGCCAATGAACCCTACAGTCCTGTTCTTCACCTCCTGAGACAAAAGGCTGAGCTCTTTGGAGATTATTATCTCTGGCAAGATCTCACTGAAGCTCTTCTGAGCTTCTCCATTGACTTTCTCAGTTCCTTCAACAGGAATGATTTTTAAAGCCACAGCTCCTCTCTCACTGTTTGTCTGGAACACCTCTCCAAATACTCCTTCCCCAATCTTCAGACAGCTCTTCATTTTATTTGGGGGAATACATTCCTCAAAGGAAATAGGACCCTCCTGCTGGCATTCCCCATAAACCTTCTCTGCATCCGTGAGCATCTCCTCCAGAACAGAATGGGACTTCATGGGAGTCAGCAGGATGACGGAGGAAGCAGGCCAAATACTGTACTCAACATTTTGAATGAATGGGGACTTATGGTACCCTGCAAGCTGAGATTTGGAGGAAGAAGTACAAGGGATGCTGCCACAGGCACGTTCCACTGTGGCAATTTTTTTTTTCTTGTGAAAAGAGAGAGAGGCTCGAACCCTGGCCCACCACTGGGAGTCATTGAGGAAAGAATTGTCAAAAAGAGAAGACGACATCTCCAGGGCATTTTTCTTCATTTCTCTTTGCCTTATTTGTTCTTGAAAGGAGCCATCAGCCTGCTGCCACTGAGTTCTTGTATTCTTGCGTCTGACTTGGCGGTGCGTTGCCTGTTTCTTCCACCGGCTGGCACTGAACCCACTGATACAGGCCTTTTTAGTGGTGCCTCCACCACAATCCCTGGGAATGGCCTTGCTAGTTCTGGACTTCTTTTCTGAGATTACAGAAAGGGCAGAGGGGAGAACTGGCTGCTGATCATCATCTTCCCCGCAGGAGGGCCAGGCTTCTAACTTATTGATCTTCCTGTTGGCTAGCCAGGTTGGTACCACTTCAGAGCTCAAGACCACCCAGGGCTGAAGTTGGTGTCTGCTTTTGTCTGTGCTAAGGCTGCAGCTCATTTGTGGAGAACCTCCTCTCGAGTCACCATGTGGCTCATCCTGGCTGGCATTACCTTGTATCAGGCCAGGGGGCTTGGCAGTAAGGGGCAGCGCCGCCCCACGATCATCCTCAACTTCCTGCAAGGACAGGCTAGCACGTAGCGGGCAAGGTCTCCGAGCCCGCCCTGCCTTGGGTGATGTCGGCTTTTGGCCGTCAGCTCTACTCACAGTTGTCTGAAGGGGGGGCACAGGCCGTCCCTGGGCAGCTGGGCGGGGCGCGGCAACAAGCTGGATCAAGTCTCCCTGGGCTGGTGCCGCCTGGCTACAGGCCCCGTAGCGCAAGAAGGAATAGTGGGGCCCAGCGGGCCGGCTCCGGCCACCTCGGGGCGGGGCCGCGTGCGCAGGCCGGCTCCCGGCCCCCGAGTCCTCCTCCAGGGGGCTGCCCGCAGCGGCTGCGGGGGCCCCGGCCAGCGGCGAAGCGGAGAAGCGCTCCATGCTGCCCTCCAGCCCGGCCCCGGCCCGCGGGCTCAGCTCGGCCGAGAGGTTCCTGGGCGGGCCGGGCCGGGGGCAGCGGGCGGAGCCCCCCGGGCTGCTCCCCTCCCCCTCGGCCAGGGGCCCGCGCCGCGGCGCCGGCGGCTGCGGGGTGCTGCAGAAGAGGGGGCGTCCCGCGCGCAGCCCGCGCCCCAGCGGCGGGGGCGCC
>ML675623.1:17939470-18208732 GCA_007922155.1 Mesoclemmys tuberculata | reverse complement strand
CCCACCCGGCTGCTCCTCCCCTCCCCCTCCTGCCGCAGCTCGCGCGCCTCGGCGGCGGTTCGGCTTCCCGCCTCTCCAGCCCCTGTGCGGGCGCGGGGCCGGGCTGTGCCCGTGTCTCGGGTGCCCCGGGCCCGTCCCTCCTCAGGTGCCTGTGACTGTCCCCCTTGCCCGTGTTTGTCCCCCCTCGCCCGTCCCCTCCCCCCTCAGGTGCCCTGTCACTCCCCCCACTGTGCCCCCCCATGCCTGTTGCCCCTCAGGTGGCCTGTGACTGTCCCCCCTGTTGGCACCCCCACTTCCCCCCCCCGTGCCTGGGGCAGACAGGTGTGTGTCGCCAGGCCTGGCTGTACAGCACCGTGCACACAGAGAGGGCAGCACTGTATAAATAACCGAGCGCCCACCCTATATATAGCGAGTGCTGCGATGTTGGTTCAGCTTTGGCTTTATCCTATAATCCAATCAATAGTCTCTGCTAGAGTGAATTCTGTGCAATCCACCATCCGACAGAGAAGACGAGTCCTTTGTGCTCCAGGCAGACCCTTGGGGATAGATTTCCAGTACCCTGACCCCACGTAGTCATAATGCAAATAGGTTATGGCCACACATTGTAGGTGAAGACAGCCAGATCCTCTCTCTTGAACTGGTCAGTTGGTGTAGTGAGCAATCTGACACCGAGCCTCCCTTCCTCTGTTGGTGGCTGAATATGCCACCTCTAGAAGGTGGCAGGTAATGGGACAGGGCTTTTGCAATTCTTTGTGCGTTTTATTAGGCATGCTCTGGGCAAATGGTGTCTGAGAATCAACCAACCAAGACTTTCCACTACTCTTTTTCCAGAATACAACAATCTGCAAAATCAGGGATGGTTTAGTATCAAATCCAAACAAATATTCCAGTGAGACAGAATTACAGGTGAGTGGTTTTTTGGTATCTTCTTTTACATAGATGTACTAGGGAAACACAAACTAGTTAGTATTGGTCTTTCCAGAAATGAGAAATGCGGCACGCAGCAGATACCGTGTTAGCCAACCTACATAGAATGCAATTATATAGGTTCTCTACGGTGCAAGCAGTGAGCTAAATCCAAGGTTCAGTTTCGTTTGGTTTTAACTTCGGTGCATAACGGTTCTGGATGTTTAAAAAAGAAATGGAAAGTCCTGACCTGATGGAATATATTTTCCTAGATCCACATAGTGATTTTGTAATTTTAACGCTGATGCACTTATTTGTGTGTATCTGATTACTTGACTTGAGTCTGTCTTGGTGCTTGGTATGTGGCCCTTTAGTTTTCTTGGTTTATGATTTCAGGGTTGCTAGTGTAAGTGACAGCTACTGCAGGGCTCTGCTGCATCCGCTGTGTCATGCACATCTATACTGGGGCATGGCTGTATAGCGACTAATGCAGTGCGTCACATGGCATTATTGAAAAGTGGCGTAACAAGTGTTGCATGCCGTAACCAAGACTGGGTTGCTTTTAATACACACACAACATGCATTTAGTGAAATGGTCTGTACATTCTAGAAGTCTCAAATTACCTCCATGCAAATAGCAATAGTGAACTCTCTGCTTAGAGCTTGTTTGATTCCATGACATACATTTTCCTTTGAGGAATATTTTCAATGTTGATATCCCTTTTTCTTCCAGGCCAGCAAAGAAGTGCAGTACCAACGTGTGCACTGTTCTATCACAGCTGACAGAGAGAATGTTACTGTGATAGTTGAGCTGTCTTTAGTGGATTCCCAGCAGGTATACACAAAGGCTGTGCTTCTCTGTCTTTGCTTGCTAAAAATCTGTTACCCTGAATGACATTTAGATACTAAGTTAAGGGTTTCATAGGTTTCCCTGCAGAGATTCTGTCCCCCAAATGTGGGGTTATCTCCTGACTGCACAGCCCATAACTAGAACTGCAAAATTTGTGCATCTTAGCTGCTATCCTGTCTGGAATTTGGTTAGTCTGAGCTCCGGTATGGGTTTGAATACAGACAGATGATTGGGATGCAGTGGGAACTGGCTGATGTAGCTGAGCTCTTGGTCTGGAAAACCATTATGTTTGTGGAGGAGGTTGGGGACCTCTTTGCTAGACTATGATTGTGCCATCTTTTCTCTGAAGAGTTGGATGGTCTAAAATAATAATTGGCTTTCTTTTTTTTCCTCCTCTGTAGTTCTTAAAAGATAGAACTGACCTTTTGGTAATTGGGGAAATCACCTTCAACGAACATCTGTATGTGGGCCTGAAGAAAGAGAACCACAAAGCTGAGGTATCTAAGCGCCATGTAGGCAGCTGGGGCCCTTTCTCAGGATGGGAATGAAGGAGGCAACTGAGGGGAGGAATGCAAATGTTTTGCTGAATTCTTAAAATGGAGTGGTTTAGCAGGGCCTGGACTCATTGATGTTAACAGAAATTTTGCCATTGAGTTCATTGGAACCAGGATTCGGACCACAGAGAGAACGAAAGGGAATGGAGAGTAGGTATTAGTGCACACAGAAAAGTTATCTGCTTGCTTGGGAATATGCCCATGGTATTCTCAGCCATGCAGAGAACTCCTAAATCCAGAAGGTAATTACTGGATGGAAACACAAATATATAAGACAGCTTCAAAGAAGTTTAAATGATTGTAGATACACTTAGGCACCTCCTGAAAACCTGATGGGGGACGAAGAGGGAAATACACCCAACTGAGATGAGCAGCTGTTTCACCTTAGATGACCAGCATTCATATTCCCTCTTAATTATCTATCTAAATCTAAATTCCACTATTTTTATAAATGTCAGGTGGGAAATTAGCCACTTGCTACAGTTACATTTAATAGGCCCATTTCTCATACATCAATGGAGAAACCACAGGGAAGTCAACAGAGTTACATCAGTGTACATGAGAAGAGAATTGATCTCAGTGTTTCAGTAGAGGCTGTTAAAGTAATGAGCAAGACACAGTTGAGCAGTGAATAACTGTAGTGCCTCAAGAGATGCAGTAGGCGGCATCACATGTAAGTTATTAGGCCAGATCCAAATGTTACAAAATGCTATCTGGTTTCTCGTAGGAAAGTCTCAGTAAAATATGTTATGTGAGTGACTGAGCCCCTTGTTGACACTATGGTCTGAGGAAATAATACGTTCTTCCCAGCTGAGAGTCAAGGGGGACACTGAGAAGTGTGTGTGTGAGAGTGACTATCAGAAATACAGCCCTGCTCACGCTCTGCTACCTAATGTGAAGAAAGACAAGGGGCAGATACGGTGGTATTGGAGCATCATTTCAATAGACAAAGTAACCTATGTCATCTCTATTTTTCAACATTTCTTTTTAGTTAGCAAATGCTTGAGCCTTTTCCTCCCATTCGTGGAAACCTTACCCGTGAGCTCAGTTTGGTAGAATCCCTTTTCTTGCCAGCATCCCAGTGTTACCCTGGCCTTTGGGTCAGCAGGTTGGATTCCCTCCCCTGGGAGCTCACCACCGCAATTCAGATCCCCCCCAGCTCATTGAATAGACCCATCAGATTACCTCCCCTGAGGACTCACTGAATAAAGGCTCAGGTGGTTTTCCCCAGTTTCCCCAATCCTGGAGGCTCCCTGAAGGAAAACCGTCCTCAGCTTCCCAATCTGGAGGACTCCTTGAGGACAACTGTCAGTTCCTCTCCCCTGAGAGCTCGAAGACAAGGGTTTAGAAGGTTCAGAAAGTAGTTAACAGATTTCATGAGAGCACGGCACATCTGTCCGATTTAGACTATACTTTATTAACCTATTGTACAATTGCTAAAGGTGGATTAGATAAATGATAAATTAATACAGCAGTAAAGCTATAGCTGACCAACTGGTGTTACAGATTCCAGGTGGATCTTGATGGCCAGGCAAGGTTCTGCTCCGGAGGGGTCTTCTGCTCCTTACCTTCCTTTAGTACAGGATGAGGTCAGTCTTTGGACGACTTTTACTCCACAGTCAGACTGGCTATCTTATATGCTCTCTTTTCACTAACACTTGCAGTAGCAGTGGTAGTAAATTTTGCAAGCAGGTCTTTGGAAAGAGCGGGGGTGGGAAGGAGACAGCACACCCTGACCACATCCGTGCATCTGCTGCCTTGACACTGAACGGTTCTCAAAAGTCACTCACAGTTTGTTACCTTGTTACACTCACATTTTTGTGGTTACGCTGTTGTTCAGGTATCTGGAACATCTTGTGGTTAAGGTTCTTCGGGCAGTTATACAATATTTCTGAGAAACCCCCAAAAAGTCATGCTGTGGGTTACATCTGTTTACCATTTTCTTATGGTCTCTGCTTGATTGCTGGCAAAAGCTGTTAACACTCTCTACACCAGCAAGCAGAGTTTTGGGTATTTACTTCTCCCCCAAATATGGCCATGTCTGTATTTGGAAAAAAGAATAAAAGATGTATTTTTAGCATGTTAGCTAGGCTCCTCACTAAGCTCCACCTAATATATTACAACTACAACTGCCTTATCATCACTAGGAATTCAGTATGTGTTAGTTAACATGTTTTAAAGTACACCTTTTCTTGTAGTGAAGAAGATGCCTATATTATAATGGGTTGTCATTAGGGAACACTGATATAATCACTGCACCCAGAGACTGCTTAAGGAACCTGAGTGAGTTTAACTAGATGTAGAATGATACAAAATTAGCATTGAACACATTAAATGGATTAAAACTTGCTAATTGACAGGACTCAGATTGGAAATGGGAATCATCATCAAACAGGTGTTATTCTAGTGAGGGCACGCAAGGACTGGTTCTTGGCCCTGTGCTACTTAACTTTGTTATCAATGACCTTGAAGAAACCATAAAATTATAAACCTAAAACTGAGAAAGTTTGCAGGTGACACAAAGATTGAGGGAGTGGTAGATGAAGAGGGCAGGTCACTGATACAGAATGGTAAGCAGGGCACAAGCAAACATTATGATCTTAAGATGGCCAAATGAAAAGTGTCCCTTCTGCTATTATAATCTGTGAAATCACTCTCCTACATAAACACAGCAATTACACTGGAGCGCTTGCTTAAACCATCCTTGATTCTATTCTAGATTACTGTCATCTTGTTGAAAGCACAGTATATGTTGCCTGTTATCATAGGAAGCTCTGTTGGTGGATTTCTGCTGTTGACCATAATTATTTTCATCCTTTATAAGGTAAATATATTTGTTGACATGATTACAAGCACATTTCATTCTTGTTCATTAAGATCCCAGCAATGCAGCGACCATACTGCCCTCAGTGAGTGTTCACATTCATCTATGGATATTCTAGTGTGTTTTACTGAGGGAGGGAATGCAGGACTCTTGGGGTTCTCTCTTGTAGTTTTTCAGCAAGTGAATTAATACATTTTTAAGGTTTCCCTGAGTTATGAAAGAACTTGTTTTAAAGAACAAACAAATTCTGAAGAATCCTAAAGTCTTTTACAAGGTCTTTCTATCCTGGCCAGATTCCAATTCAGTCAAATGCATACAGCCTTTTCAAATTTCCTCCACAGTTTCATCTGGAGACAGTATTTGTTTTCATTTCTTCTTAAACTATTAAATAACTGCCATGATCCACTCTAGAAGTGGATGCATTTTAGTAGAGTGCGTGTGTGTGCGAGAGAATCATGGCAGGGAGTGATTCCATATCTACGTGTCTATACTTTTTGAAGAGTTTAATGATGTAAAGTGCTATAGAACTGTAAGAAATTATAATTTGGGCCAAATTCTGAGTTTCTTAATCATCTTTTATTCAGTCCTTAAAATTCCATTGACTTATTGTGACTTTAACTGAATAAGGGGAACTCAGAATTTAGCTCATTTTTATAATATATATATATACACAAATACAGGGAGACCCAGTAAATGTTTTTAATGTTCTTCTTGATGTCTTTTAGTGTGGCTTTTTCAAAAGAAACTATAAAAATATGATGGAGGAACACCATGATTCCTGAGGACCAGGCTGACTAGAGCAGGACACAGGAATTGTACTCTGTTCCTGAGAGCTCAAATATCAAAGACCAGCCAGAAGCAAAGCAATTCCGTTTCTGTGAGCTGGGATGGATCTTGCGAGCCCTGAATCTTGAGATTATCATGGTTTGCTCCTGGTTTAATTTAGGGACTTTGCACTCTTACGCAGCTCAGCCGCCTGCTTGCAGCTAGTTTGGATTTGTTGACTACTTCTCAAAATTGGACTTTCCTAGGTGAATCAGCTACAGACTCCTTATTTCAAATTTTGCCTAAATGTAAATATGTTGGAGAAAAATTAGTTTGGATCATGTAGATTTTATGCATTGTTATTGCATTCTTTGCTGTTTTGATGCCGAGTTGGTTTCAATAGCATGCAACCTGAAACTGGTTTGAAAACAAATGGTTGGAGGAAGGCTGCACTCTGGCCATTGTGAGTGAAGCTGGAAGGCAAAGCACCTCAGATGCATACACGCTTATACTTGTTTAATTTAACGCGGCAGGGCAGGATTCTTGCTCTCAGCTGTTATTCAGTTAGTGGAATGGATGGATTCTTGCTGATTGGAATCATAAACGTGTACAGGAGTGACAAGCAGAATGGTTGTAGGAGAAAGTCTCTCCTTCCCACACCCAGAACAAAGGAGGTTCTTGTAGTGCTTAGTAACTCAAAATGCCTTTGTGTTATCCATTGGGATCTCCAAACTCTCATGAGACTCCCATTAACAAAGGGTTAATAATAAGATTCCTGCGTTTGATTCTGGATTAATTGTTTTCAAATTCTGATTAGGTCACAAGTAAAAATGAGTTTGGTAGGTCTCATATTAGGTCCTGATGGACTTTTTCCTCATCAAAAATCACTGCACCATCTTGGCATGATTGGCAGTGCCTGCTCAGAAGAGGGCCAGAACTGGAATGGTGGCTGTGTTCCAGGTCTTGAGACACCGGCAGATCTGGAGTTGAACAGAGCTGGGTTGTTGCAGGTGAGGATTATTGATAGCAGTGTGAAGCCCCAAGACTGGAATAGCAGGGGTATTGCAGATCAGAGGTAATTACATTTGCAGAGCAGTGTGTGGGAAGTTTGTGTAACAACTGCCTGTCCTGTGGCTTGGCTCTAGGGAATACCTTCAGATGTCTTTTCTGACCACTGAAATGACTGCTGACCTCCAACTTTTTTTTTAAAGCAAAAATAGCTAAGTATTTCCACACGTGGCTGTAGCTGTCCCTAACCGTGTATTTTGCTGTCCTATTTCTGTGATATTTGCTTAGCCTAAAACCACTGAAACTTGAATGTGTGTTTGCTTGTAACTGACAGAATTAACTTAGATGTTCATTTCAACAGGAGGAAAGCAGATTGGCCCACCACCTACCTGTTTCATGCACTGTTTCATGGGAAACTAACAGCTGCCTTGTGGCCTGCACTGGAGTGGTCTTTAATGTCCTGGTGTAGCATTTGGTCAGAAGGCAGAAGTTAACGAGTCTTTTAAAAGTTGTAACAGAGGCCAGGCTGCTGATCTAGTGGTAATGCAGCATGACAGGAACTTGAGTTTAAGTGCAGCATTGGGTACCCTAGTCTACACAGGTCTGAGAAGCTAATAAGATCCTCTGCAAAAGCAGCTGCTAATGGGCAATCCAGAAAACAGCAATGCTAATGGTGGTTGAGTAGATAGCACATCTGTTCCCTCCAAATTAGAGTTTAAGCAGGAGTTTTGCAGCTGTGGTCCCAGGACATAGAGGAGCTTCAGAAACCTGCCAGGCCTTTGATTAGGGTCCAAGCTGGCAATCCAAGAAGCTCCCTCCTGGATGCTTGGTAGGGAGTGACAGACCACCTCTTAAAATCCACATAGAGCATCAGATCAGAAAAAAAAGACACTGTTTCTTTCTCTTTGGTTTCCATGTGTTTGGGTGCTAGCTGTATGTCACAGTTCAGGGCTAGTTGTACCGCTCACCCCCTGTTCCTTTCTGTCCAAGTGCCTCCTCCTGGAGGTCTGAGGCTCATGCCTTTACCTTCCTGGGTGGAATCCCGTGAGTCTCCCTCTCTTAGATCAGGGTGCTAATTACAGCCCTGCTGTGTACCATCCATGCTTACACAGCATACCCAGCATACACAGCACCTGCAGTTCTTCCCTTTAGGGTTTATGACCAGTGGTGAATACAATGACCCAGCCTTCTGCAGCAAAATACTTTTAATCTTAACAGTAGGAACACAGCATAATAGGCGAAAAGAAGTAAAACAACACGAGGCCTGGGCACACATCTGTTATCAAGAGTCATTCCCTCTTCTACATAGAGACTCTGGTAGGTCTATCTTCCCAGCCATCTCCAACCTCTCCTGGACTGGGAGCATTTTTTCCCTCTTAGTCAACTGAGTTCTTGAGAGTCTTTGCATCTTTAAAGCCTACAGAGTCTTTTGCTTTCCCCCTCTCCCTCTTCCTCACAGGACAAAGACATTGCTGGAGAAACCTGTTTAACAAGCCCATTGGGGGAATCTAGCCAAGGCATCACAGCACTGCTCTTCAAACGTTTGTCCAGAGATGTGATTATCAGCAACGACCCCTCTTTTCTGGGAACATTTCTTGACAAATCTGATAGTGAATTATCACAATCTATGAATACTGTACACAGTTTTGCAGTACTCAGACAAGCACATGTAGTATTTATAGATTATTGCAGACAAATTCAAATCCATCATACTGTATGAGGCATGTGTCTGGTCCTGCTGAGTTACCTATAATAAAACTTCTGAGAGATGCTGTCATTTGAAGGATGTGAACACTGCCTATGAAACAGAAAAGAATAATTCTCAGTCAGCTGATTTCTGGTTGATGTCAAAGAGAGTTGAGGGTACTCAGCACCTCACAGGATCAGGCCATTAGATGGTCAGATCTTTGGGGCAGGCACCTGTTGTCTGTTTGGCACTGACTCACAACTTTATAGTGCTGGGTGCTCTACAGCACTAAATAAATTAACAGTAATAAAAGCAACATCATTTACTGCATCAGTATTTCCAGCACCTTATCTCAGTGATTATCAGAACCCTGCCAGAAGAAATTGACTAGCAGAGGATTATTCATTCTGGTTCACAGGCAGGGATCACATCCATCAAACAGTAGGGTCTCTTAGAGAGTGTTCTTATATGTGACTCAGCTGGTCACATCCACATTCTAGCAACCACTCAAACAGATTGTAACGAGAGAGGGAGATGGCTTCGTCCACCAATGAGAGCTCTCACAAGGTGATTAACCTTGACATTTTGTGGGGAGGATAATGGCATTGACACTCATTACAGTCTAATAAATGTACACACCACTGAAAAACATGAACCTGGAAGATTGTAGATAGCTCTCCAGGAAGGGTATTACAGCAGATGGGAAAGAGTTCTATCTGATGGTGATTCCATGGGAGTGTGGAGCTAGTCTGTTGCTCCCCCTTTAGTTGCCTAGAATGCTCTGCTAGTCAGCCCACAGAAGGTACTTCTGTACAGTGCCTGTTACCTTCAAAGACTTGAACAGACCAGAGACAGAAGGTTAGTCCCAAATCCAGATCGGTGGCATGTTGCACTGCCACCAAACCATGTTAGTTTATTCCATACAAACTACCTCTGTGGGTGGAAGCTGAGGGTGCTCAGCACATTGTAGGTTTGGCCACTAGCAGCAAAAGAGAAACCAGCCAGAACAAGAGAAGATCAAACAAACACAGGGCCTGAACATGACCTCACTTACACTGGAGTAAATCTAGGATGACTACAATAGAGTTATACCAGTGGGAGGCTAGAATCAGATGCAGGGAGCAGTGGATGTTGTAGTGAATATTGATTTTGGTTGACTTATTTGTGAGGCTTGCAGGTGTCATGCCCTTGATCACTGAGAAGAGGAGATGTTGTGAGAGCCTACAGTGTTCATAAGTTTTAAGATTTATTAACTTAGCCATTCTGCTTAACTGCATTTCTGTGACCATCACCACAAACTGTTCATATAGGCTCCAGCAGAGAGGGAGTTAATGGCTAATCTAGCCTGCTGGCCACACTGGAGCAGGTGCAAAGGGTTGAGTTAATGAGGCTTCGTAGGTGAGGACTTAGCCAAGAGAAAACTGTTTAAGTGAGGAGGGGAACCACCTAACTTAGGTTCTTTAGCAAAAGTGGCTCTGTAGCTGAGCTTGGAAAGCCTGGATTTTTGCTTAGCCTGAGTGGCCTTATTTCCCTCTTTGTTTAAAACCTCCTGTTGTTTTTTTAAATCTGTTTAATGGTGGCTTTCTCACAATAAAAACCTGCAAGAGAGCTCTGTTTGTGCATGACTTTACTGCTGCTCACACTGGGTGACTTGATAGACTTACGGCACCATCCTCCGCCATGGGAAGTTCTTTGGAGAGACTTGGCTATAGCTCTGCTGAGCTCAAAACTGAGCTGCTACCTTTGGTGGAAGGCACAGACTGTGTTTGGCAGGTCCCAACCTTAGCTCTGTGCTGGGCTTGTGCAGAGCAGAATGTGCTGTGAAGTGGCAACCTGCAATGCTTCAGTGTTACTGGAATGAAGACTATGGAGAGGCACCAGCCACACTCAGAGCTGGAGTGGGGGAAATCAGAAACGGCTACCTTGTTTTGAGGTTTCTTAATTATTTTTTAGCAGACAATCAGATTGACTTATTTTGGTGGAGGGGAATTTGTTCTCTGCTTTCTCTTTAGCAATAGGGAAACCTCACGGTGTTTGGAAGTTCAATTTGGACAGGCCTTGATGAATATTTGACTGTGAAGAGACTGAAAGAAGCCACCAGTTCTTCCAGCAGGCTCTTCTTGTTTCCAGCTTTCCCCAAATCACTCAGCACCTCATTACACACGGATACTCTTCATTTCGCACGGAAGACTGCTGCTGTGCAGTGCCAAAGCTTCAGAGGGATATTTACAGTAAGCTCATACTTGGTAAGTCTGGAGTAAAAAAAAAAAAACAACTGATAGATGTTTCTTGGCTGCTCACCAAGTGAAAAGGTTATTTATAGAAGGACATGCTAGGAATAGAAAATGAGTTAGTGGTGCAAAGGGGTCATTTGCTCAAGGGGTTCCTTGGATACAGTCCCCTCTTCCCCAATAAGGAACTGATAATAATCAAAGCTGCTCTAAGACGGACATGTGTAGGGAGATTGTCTTGAAAACTGGTATGCCGCAAGAGGGGCTGGGATAGAGTTTGACCCCAACTGTTGAACTCAACTACTCTTAAACCTCTGAAAATCAGGAAATGCATAGTTAAGGTGCAGTGCCACCCTCGCAGCCCAACCTTAATTCTGCCTTCTTTGAGCAACACATCAACAACACACATACTAGCATTCTACCCTGACAGATGTGACAGCATCCTTCTGGAACAGAAGCACTCTTATTTGGAATAAGTGTTCACATAAATGGATTATTCCAGAATAACTATAGTGTTTTAAATTCACACCGTACCTTATTCTGGAATAATTTCCCTGTGTAGACAAACCTAATTCTAGCTGTAGTAAGGTGTTCTGTCCTCAACAATGGCCATTGCTACTTGCTTCATAGGAAGGGGAAGGAGCAAAACTCCCATTTTATGCTGAAATGTGCTAATGGTTTGTCTAATAGGGTTTGTTGATGTATAAGCACCCAGCACTCATTAAGGAGACTTGTGGGGCCTTAAAGTACCCTCCTTTGTTTGGCACTTAAAGTTCTGAGGCCCCTTTGAATTCCAAAACAGTTGCAAAAACGGAAGGTTGACAACCAGGCATCTTGGAAGGCCACGGAGGAAGAATTTTAAGTTGAAGGGGTTTCCCAGAGAAAATCATTAGGAGTTGGAGGCAGGGGGAGAGAACTGTATATTTAGTAGTTAGTTTTAAGTGAGATCCTAGAGAAATGTAGAGGCTCAAGGCAGCTGCTTCTTGGGACAGGGCAACAGTTCCTTTTCTTGGAGTTTCTGAAAAAGGGGAGTTGATAGTTTGCTGTCAAGGAAATAAGACTAGTGTACATTTTGTAAATAAACAAGATACAAACAAAATACCCGATTACATGTCACCAATTTCTCCTTCAAGCTGGAAACTGACTTGTGAGGCCCTGCAATCTGCTTTTGCTCAGCAAAGGGGCAACAGCTCAACAACACACTTAACAGTGCTAATTATCCTGTGGAGAAAATGCATGAATCAGAGAAGTGGTTCCTCACCCCAGCTGATGATCAGCAGATTATGCCTTGAAACATGAGGATTTTTGGTGCTTGTGGTTAATTACAGAAGTAATTCTTTTTAGGTGTCTAATATTTAAAAAAATATTTCTTTGCCATTTGCCTCAATGACATCCTGCCACAGTGAGTTCCATAGGTTGATTCTGTGTAGTCTTTTAAAAAGTTGTTCCTCTTACTGGCTTTGAACTTGCTGCCTTTGAATTTTGGCATGTGCCCGAATATACTTACGTTATGGGAAAGAGTAAAGGGAAGCCAGCCTTCTCCCTGCCATTCATTATTTTATTATAGCTCCTCCTACTCTTGTCCTTCCCAGTGTCCCCTTATATGCAACTTCCCTGATGCCTCCAATCACTTTTGCTGTCCCCTAAAGCTGTCTGTGAGCAGGGAATATGGCTGTAGCAGTGGCCCAAACCATTTTCCTTTCAAGCAGCTTTTCTTTATTAAATGCATTATATAAGGGCATGTCTGGTTTACAAGTCAGTGAGCCTATATGATGATTTAATTCCTTGCGGCTGCTACTGTAGTGGATGCCAAATCCATTCACAGTGATTGGATGGCATTAAAGGGATTAGCCAAGACTGCCAAGGTCTTGTAACAATCCAAACCACAGTCATGTATCTCATAGGATCCTGTGCTTTTTCCCATGGCAGCCTTGCTATATATTTTTTTCTTATTTATTTCAGTTACAATAAACACTTAACAAAAAAAAAAAGTCACCAGCACTGGGTCCCCAAAAGTGTGATCATGACAGGTTCCAAAGCCTTACATTTCTCCCCATCCTGCAGGAAAGGGAGTGTTGGGGCATTATTACATTATCATTTTGCATGAGCTCACTGTTACTCAGTAGAATTCCCTCCTTGCCAGACAGGTGGACCATATAGCGAAGGGTTAAAACAGGAAAGGTAACTGGACTAAGGTTAAAGGCCACTGACCCTTGCTCTTTATTACCTTCTCAGTACTTAAGCACATGCACAAGGCAACCCTACCATTATAATATAGTGGATTTAGCCATATTCCCATTTGGGTTTAGACTAAATTCACCATATGTGCTTGTGTTATCTAGCCCTGGACTCTCTTGGAGCAAACTTAGCTAGTTAATAAAATTCTCATTCCATGGCTGAACTTGCTTTGCAACCTGCAAAACATCTGAGCCAAGGCAATTTAGGGCCCCCAACACCCCATAAGTGGATGGCAGTGAAGTCTTTCCTTGGCAGATGCTGTGCTAGACTTTATCTGAGAGCCATTCTACACCATCAGTTTAGGTCTTCAGGGTGGTCACACTGGTTCATACTATATACCTTACTCTCCTATCTATCTTATTCAGCCATCTTCCCCTATTCAGTACATTGGTGGGAATAAACACTTGCTTTATCCTCAGGTACTGGGGAACACCTCTGCATCAGCTATTCTTGCAATTCACTTGGATCCTACCGTGCAGTAAATCAGTCTAGTAATGCAGCAGATTTGCTCAGCTCTGTCAATACAGTGAGGATCCATTCTAAAATGAGCAATGTGAAAGAGGCTGCTCTCTCTGCTAAACATGCCATTCAAGAACAGAGACTTGCAATGACTTATTCAGCATCTTTAATGCCTGACCCTAGCTGGACTCACTTCCAGGTGCTTGTATTGGATCTGTCCCTCCTCCTTTTCCCCACCCCAGGTATTGGTATAGTGAAAATATAGGCTACTGTTGAGCTCCTGGAGATCCCTAAGTATTCAGGAGGAGTTTGCAAGGGGGCTGTAGGGTACTACTCAGACCTCCTGCACAGGGCGATGCAGGGCCTAAGCTTTCCATGCAAAAATGGTTCTTGACTCCTGAGTGAGTCCCGAGCAACCTGTCTGGGCTCTAGTATGGCTATGCGCTAAACTCCATTCACTGTGTAGAATGTAGTCTGTACCAGGTGACTTGAGTAGAAGAGTCTATGCTGTCTAAAGCAGCTCAGTAGCCTACAAGGCACTTCCTGTTCATAATTGACAATAACTGACTGGCTCAGAGGCTTGCTAAGGAAGCAAGAAACTTTTCTTCCCCAGGGCACAGATTTGAGTCCCACCTAAGCTGAGTAAGGACTGCAGTGTGATGAAGGAGTTTGGTGGGCTTCAGTCCAGTTCCTAGAAGCGTACACAGGACTAAAACCACCACTACTAGGTTGGGCCACCTTGTTGGCTGTCTCGACAGAGCAGCTGTGGGCTGCATGAGCTGTGAAGACTGGACTCCTTTCTCATTCCTCTCTATCCATCATGGAGCTTATTGGCAGAGGCTTTCGTGTGCTAACCAGTGGAGCAGAGACCTGCTAAGCATAGCTAAAAGTAGGTTTTTTGCCTTGAGTCATTAGTTTTACATGAAGGCACGGTTTTATTAAAAGCCTTCAACTTTCATGCCGTTGATTTAAGATTTCCCCTAACAAGACTTTTTGTTGGCTGGAATCAGGAGGTCAAAGCACTGGAACGCAGCATTGCAAAATGTCAGGCATTCTGTCTGCTGCTGTACTCAGTCTCCCCAATGACTTTTTTGAATGTGTATTTTTATTTCTTTTCTGTTTCCTGGCATAGCGCCAGCAGTTTAATCCATTTAGCACTGTTTTACCAACTTCCTCAGCTCCACAAGATTTCCTCACCATTTGTTCACACTCTTCCTCCACTGATATCTTGGGCAGGGAGAGGGGAAGTAGCACGTACTCCAGCTAATGATAATAAAATGTAGAATGTGCTGCATGCAATACAGATGGAGGAGATGTAACCTGAAAAGTGATGAACTGCAAGGTAGCCTGTTCTTTAGGGTGGGTCATTTTGTACCATAATTAAAGGGTGTCAGCACAGGTGTTGGTGAGAGATAGTTGTGTCACAGGTATTGTTTCAGCAACCAGGGTATTAACAAACCTGGGAAACAACCTATAGAGTTGAGGCTCGATTCAGCTCTCTTGGAAGCCAATGAGTGTTTTGTCATTTGGTTTAAGAGGAGCAGGTTTGGGGAGATGAGTCAAATTGAAAATACCTGACTGTTTCCTGGAACCTGGATATGTTCCTATTCCCCACCCTCACAGGCAGGTTTGGTTGCCCTCTTGGAGAGATGGAATCCCAGTTTTTATGGTGTGTTGCCAGTCACTTTGCATGGAGACACCAGAAATGCTATTTCCAGGAGCTTCTTTTCCAACAGCCTCTGGAAATGAGAGAAAATAATTCACTCTGTCAGCTAAGGTAGGACTAATCCCATTGATTCAACACTACAGGGAAAAAAATTATTCAAAAGGTAAAAATGCACCAAGCCCCTTTCCAGTGTTTCTCTGGGGATTTGTCTCCTTTTCCATTACAGATCCCATGATTCAAGGACGTGACCCAATCCAATTTGGGTCAACATTAGTTAAAAGAACAAAGGTTGCAGCTGATTTTGTTAAATTTCAAATACTATTTTCATGCCTCTGATTTAATAAAAGATCCTCCAACTCATCATTTATAACCATGGCAACTTGCAGCCTGATTCTGATTTTCATTGTGTTACGCTGCACTGACCGCAAAGTCACAGCCAGAATTAAAGGAGAAATCTAACAGATTATATTTGGCAAATTCTGCCTTGGCAGGTTGCACTTGTATTTCTTTCTTTGCAGTCTATTTCAACCAAACGACATCTCTAGAGAGAACCATCACTGTGCACTTGATGCTGCTATTTTTCACCCTGCTTTATATTCAGTGTGCACATCCTGTAGTCTTAAAGTAGCCATCTCTCTCCAGCCTCATGCAATTAGTTTGCTTGTTTGTCACAAAATACAATCCTAAAAATATCACACTGTGTGAAGAAGGAAAAATCACTAAGGAGGAAGCCTCAGCCATGGGTGTTGGTCACCCCCCTTGCCAAGACCCACAACCAGTGTTCTAGATAGAGAAAATATGTCTAAACCCCCATTTATATGGGTTCATGTTCTCTCTCTCCCATCATCTCAATAACTCATCTGACCTGCATCTCTCTCCTTCAAAAGAATGCCCGTTTTGTTGCGGGAGCCTTTCTTGCTCCTGGAAAGCCTCAGACTCTTATCCCAGCTGCCATGGATCTGAGGCCCAAAGTTGGCTGCTAAACACAACTGATGAGAAAAGGGTGAAGAGGCAATCAGGCAGAAAGTTAACATTTGGCAGAGAGTGGTTTGGGACGGGTCTGAGTTCCCCAGTATTCATGATAGTGCCATAGGAGGCCTTCTGCTTAATCTATAACCCTGCCCCAGTTTATAAACAAGGCAAGAGTTGCAGTGGTGTTCTACTGTGGCTGATAGTTTGACCATAACCAGAGTTTGGTCCATCTCAAGTCATTGCAATAGAAAAGAGCATCATGCAAATGGGGGAAAAATAATTGGAAGAGTGTAAGACTAATACTGGAGTCTTAAGACTCCAAAATAGAAAATGAAAATGAAATGCATCCACATTGTCATGTTTGTGTCTTCTTTTGGGGCAGGATAATGGTGATAGCAGCAGCCAGAGAAAACGGAGTGAGAGAGAGAATTGCTGAGGGAGCTTTATTGCATTTTCATGGTATGTTTGTTTCTGAAGAGTATCGTAAGGGCAATTTATTTATTTATTTATTTATTTTGCAAACTACCACCACCTGGGGAAAGTAATCTGATGCACAGATATTCCACGGAGGGAGTCAAAATGACCTACAGCTGTCAGTAAACAAGATGTGTAGCCAATATCAACTCGAACATTTGCTTGTAAATCTTGTCTTATGAGATCATAATGTCTTCATGGCAGGGACTATCTTTCTCTGTGTTTGGAAAGCCTAGCACGGCTTGGGTGTCACAGCAATAAAAGTAATCATTTTAAAAATTTACAGTGCGTTATGATGACAACATGCCAGAGTGCTATTGGGCTGCATATGAAGAAATGTTATCTCATAAACTCAGGAGGTAATACATTCCTCTCTAGATGGCTCTGTTCTGGCTGCACTTTGAATGTTGGGATTAACTAAACTTGATGAGACCAGAGCTAGTGTACTGCGTTCAGTTCTGGGACACCTCAGTACCAGAAGGATGTTGCCAGATCAGAGAATTGTAGAAGAGCAACAAAAATGATCAGAGAACTGGAGAACTTGATTTGGGAACAGACTAGGAATTCTTCAGTAGCTTGGCTAAATGACTGAGGATGAACAATGGTAACAGTTACTAAATGCACAAAGGGTGTAAACACCAAAGAGAGAGAGGAATTGTGGTGGGTGGTAGTAAAGGTTTATAATTAGGTGTAACAAGGGTGAAATTAAAAAAAGGAAAATGTAAAATGAATATTGGCAGGGCAGGGAATATCCCCCCGTGAGAATCATTAGACTTCCCAAGGGTAAAAAAATCCCCTTTGCTAGAGAAATTTAAAATTGGATTATACAAAGCACTAGATTTTATCTAGTATAAAATCATCCTGCCCAGGCCCCTGGGGGTAGACTGGATGACCCCCTGATAGGTCTTGTCCATCTATAGCAGGAGATGATTACACTTTGCAACATGAGCCCATGCAGATGAGATACACTCTGGCTCAAGCTAACAGACCCCGTCTGAAAAAACACTCCGCTAACATGCCCGAGGGGAAAAAATGAATGGAGTGAAAACAGGAATCTGGAGATGAGAATGGTGAATGCAGCAGCACAGCAAAAGCAGTAAGAATATCGCCAAGCTTGTACTCCCACCCTGTGTTTTAGGGTTGAACTTTTTGAGTTGTTTCCCATGATTTCAAGTGAAACCTGGCATATAGAAATTGATGGCATGGATGCAGTTCTATTGATTGATTTTTTTTTCTTTTTCTAAAGCCTACAGGCTCTGCAATGCATTGAATTGTTGTGTCACAGAAATTGGCCTGGACTCTGTTTTAGATGTTCTTTTGATTGCTAGTTTTAGATGAGACTCTTCCAATTGTAATACCTGGCTGATGTTGCAGATCACATTGTGACAAACTGCACTGGACTGACTTGTGTAAATCTCTTGCCATATAATAGAACTACAGTTTTGGAAAGGATTTGCACAGAATCACAGCGTGTTCAATATTTCCCAGTCTCCTAGAAACATCTAATAAAGTATCCCATGTGCTGAGCTACCTGGGCACCACAGGGCAGATCTTAAGGGTAGTAGCATGGCAGTCTTGACTCAGAATTTTAAAAAAAAAAGAAAAGGGAGAGAGAGATCAAATTCTGCTCTTGATTCCACAGCTGTTCAGTTAATATTTGTAGTTTCTTTAAATCTGTAGCAGGAAGCTAGGAATGTGGGGCTGGAAAAGGTTCTAGCTAGAAGCTCCGAAATGAATTAGAAAGAGACACACACACAATTGATTTAGGGATAATATTGTGTTCTTGATTCTAATAAAGTTCTTCCTTTAATGTTAGTAGAAACTGACGCTGATTCTCTACCATTGCTACAGGAGTTGCATCTCCCACTGACTTTGATCCAGAACTGCACAGAGGTTTTTGGGCCTGAGGCAAAATACGAAATTGAGGCCCCTCACCCTTCCAAAAAATTACCCCTGGGGGAGGCCCCCGGGGGAGGAGGAGCAGGGAGTGAGAGGAGGTTTGGTTAGCAAGGCTGCTCTGCTCTGGCTCTGCAGCGGCAGTTCCTGTCCTGTGGGATTGAAGCCAGATCACCTCTCCTGGCATTGAGGCCTGGTGCACAGGGTCATGGCCCACTCAGTTTGGGGGCCCTCTCAAATGGGTTGCCTGGGACACTAGCCCTTTTTGACCTGGCTCTCTGGGTGGCTCAGCTTTGATTGGAACTGTACTCATAAATGAGAGTAGAATTTGATCCAGTGCATTTATTAAAGAGACTTTCAAGTTGCATTTGAACCAAAATTGAAGTATTGTGAAAATAAACTCTGATAAAACCTAAGACCTATAGAAACATTTCCATTATTGTTTTAAAATTATTTTATTGGAAACACTCATTTTTAAAACAAATAACTATTTGTCCTCAAGCCTCACATTGCAACAGTCTTCTAGCTAGAGTTAGAAAGTGGTATTGACCAGAGACAGGTGAAACTGGCTGGTCTATTTTCACCAACTAAGATGAGAAAAATGCAAAAAACAATTGACTTACCAAATGTACAGTGCAATCTATCAGTTGGTTAAAATACTTTGGTTTGGTAACCCAGAGTGATGGTTGCAATATAGGCTAAAAGAATTTGCTTTTCTAAAAATATGTTTTGTAACCTGGCCATGTTTATTTTTCTGGTTTTCAGCTCTGATCATGGGATCTGTGGGTTAGTCTCCTGAATTGCTATTTGTGCTGTAGGAGGGTGTTTCTGTCATGTTATTTTGGATTTTTCCAGATGGGCCAAATTCTCCTTGCTGAGGCACACTCCCAAGAAAGTCAGTGAGAGTTTCGCCAGAATGAAGATTGAGTAAACGTAAGCAAGTACATAAGGATTTGGTTCCTCAAGGGGAGAGAGAGAATACACCTCTTTGGTTTTGAATTATCAGTGTTTTTGTATTGTGGGGAAAGGAACAAGAGAATCCAGCACTTTCTTGGACTGACAGAATTTATCAGGGACTTGTGGGCAGGTGAATTCTTTGCGTAGGAGGTTAATGAGCATCTCTTCGTTGTTACTGCAGTACCTGCTGTGAGAACTGTGCTTCTGCTTGCTAGACAGCAGCTGACGAGGGTGGAGGGAGGATCAGCAGTTTTTCACAAGGGTTGCTGTGGTCAGATTTCAATGCAGAGCACGTGTGAATAATCCAATCTGTGAGCACTGCCTTTTCAGTTTGTCACAGATGCAGAGGGAGCAGAGAGAATGGGGCAGGTCGGTTGGAAGGGTCTGTGTCTGTCGCTTTTTGATTATAAAACCGAAAAATATGTCATTGCGAAGAACAGGAAAGTGGGGATTCTCTTTCGAGTGTTGCAGCTGTCCATCCTGGCTTACCTGGTGGGGTAAGTGCGGTAAGGGTCACTCTGTGCATATGATACTATCTCAGTTACATCCCGATGGAGCTGAGTGCCGTGGCTGTTATGGGAGATTGTATGGAGTGGGGGAGGACTCTATAATGCATTACCTTGCCTAAAGGTTTAATGTGAACGCTTGAGTTTCCTAATTAAAATAGGGGTTTTGTGAAATGTAAGATGCTAATATCTAGATTCCCCCAGTAGAAATTTTTAGATTTCCCCTCCCCCTTTACCATTTAAGATTATCATGAGATTTAAAAATAGAGCAAATGTTACTATTGCTTTATGATGTATTATTTATATCCTTATTTCCATGATCTATAATAATGGTCCCAAAGCACTGTAGTTAACCCCTCTCAGAAGCTGGAGTGTTTGTGGTCATTATTGTTTGCACTTGGGATATGCCAGGTGAGGTTTGACTCTCTGTGGCTCTATTAAATGCAGCATTTTGCGTGTGATTATGGCAGTATAATGGAATGGAGAGCAAAGTGGGACAGTCCTGAGCAGCAAATTCCTTTGCTGATCGAGCTGGAATAGGCGGCAGGGATGGGAATGCATGTTGGCTGCCTCACATATGTTTCAGAACAGGGCTGGCTAGTCTTGGCATGGTGACGGCTCCAGCACTGCTCAGAAAGGATCCAGTCCCGCAACATACTGAGCACCTTCGTGTCTCGTTGAACTCGATGCTTCACATCTCCCAGGATCAGACACTGAATTATCAAGCTCTGTGTCCCAACAGGCTGATGAATTATGTGTAAGGCATGTGCTGTTCTGAGTATCGGGGGCGTCCCAGAATGTCCAGGTTGCTCTTCATGAGTCTCCAACCAAAACCACTAGCTTAGCAGCTGCTTGTCCTTTGCGTACCCCTTCCCCCACCTAAACTGAACAAATATAGCAGAGTCACTCTGCCTGTTGGGTTTATTTATAGAAAGGTGCACAGTTGCTGAGTGTACATTAATTAGCAGACTAAGGATGGAGTCTGAGAAGCCTGGCATATGTTAGCTGTTAAAGAAGGACTCCTGTAGATATGATACCCCCTCTCCTGAGAAAAGAGGATACTAAAGTGACTTCTGCCTGGGAGACATTGAAAACGCTGGGTTAATGGGCTGTTTCTTTTCCTTGGTGTGCACCTGGAGGACCATACAACTAAGTGTGATTGTTGTCGTGTTAACTCCTTTGCTGCAAGGCTGGGTTGCCCCTCAGCCACAGTGATAAATGGAATTAGTATGGTGATTTTATTATTCACCAGCGGCCATTCAGGTGAGCAGCTGTGGAGCCCTGATGTACACATCTGCCCACACTGGATGCCCTGTTACGTTCAAACGGGGGAAGCTAGAGAGCTGCCTCAAACAGGGTCACTTTCAAGTTCTTGCTGGGAAAAAAGTGGCTTTCTTGAGAAAACAAAAATGTCTGAGAATTTGCGGGGGGGAGGAGAGGAGATTTTGTGGGTTTATTCTTAATCTGCCTCTAAACGCAGACATGAGTTAGGCATGGGATGCTGCTGTGCCCAGCCATCATGGCAGCTGCTTGCAGTTGCTGCATACGGTGGCATGCCGCGTTCTCAGTGCATTCCAAGGGGTCCTACACACATTGCCTGCACTCCTCCCAGCGAAACAACGTGCAGTCTGTAACCCGATCATTTAGCTTGTCTGAGGCTCTTCATTGATTCATTGCTTTGGCAACTGACAGCCCAAACTCTGTGGAACCAGTGACAGAACCTTCTTCCCAAGTGGTAAAGGGGCCAAGAGGGGTGAGGAAAAGAGGCTGTCAGAGCTCTTGTATGTAATGAGAGATTGCAAAACCTCGGGTTAATTAGCTCGGGAAGGAGAGATCAAAGAGGACATGACAGAAATTTAAGACTGCGATAGGCACAGTGCAATCTGATTGGGCCTTTTATACTCTTTGCCACAATTTGAGAACATGGAGTCACAGGTTGGAAGCAACGGCAGATTCATTTTGAACAGATAAAAGGACATTTCCTCCCGCAGGGTGGGGTTGGCCAGAGGTGATCATGGAAACCATGAATTCTAAGGTCCAGGCTGATCCCTGGCATATGAGGTAGGTGCAGTTCCCACTTAAGTTAATGGGCACCTAGGCACAAGGGTTGTAGTTGGCCTAAGTACCAGAGCTAGATTTAGAGAGGGGCTGGCTAATTCTGTGAACAATGATGTAGGCTGGACCTCAGGCTTCCGAGTGTCAGCTGAGCAGGGCAAGAAGGAATCTTGTGCAGCGTGGCACAGCTCACCAGGTGTGTTGTGGTGGGGACAGGGTGTTGCTTCTTGCTGGTATTTTCCACTACCATAGGAAGGAGACGGGCTTTGCCAGACCAGTGGTCTCATCCGGGGTGGTAAATACTGCGTTTCTGTGAAGCTCCCTTCATCTTTGTCTACGAGCAGCAGCTTTTGGCTTTTCCCCACTCCCTATCTAGGCCTTTATGGAGATGTTACACTCCTCCTGCAGCCGGCGGGCTCCTGGCTGCTGTGCTGCCCCTATGGTTGCTGTGCTCCTGCCGCAGTTGGCCTAGGGCGCAGTTCATGAACGAACACACAGATCTGAGCTCTGGGGATGAAAGGGAGGGAGTGGAGTGGACTTCACGCTCCCAGTTTGATCTGCTAAGCCCCACCAAGGACCCATGCCCAGAACCCCCACTTCAACATGCAGTGGATGAGTTGCTGCCATTATACTGGGCGAGGCTTTCCACGCATTGCCTGGCACACAGCCCCTTTCAGCGACCTCTCCCGCATGGCCTCCGCTGCCAGCCACAGCTCCCTTATGTGCTGCAGGTGTCAGATGATGGGGTGGTCCTTCCTCAGCTGTGCAGGTTTCGCTTCCAGTCCCTTTGTGCATTAGGCAGTGTCTTGGTGGGTGGGACGCACGCTTCCAGTCAGCAGGGGGAGGTCTGGGCCACCTTGAGAGCTGCTCCTAATGCTGCAGCATCTGAATGCAGGAGGGTGGCAGCCCCTGCTGTATGTGTGACAGGATGGCTGGAGTCCCGGCAACAACCCTGCCCAGGGGAGTGGCGTTGGCTCGGGCACGCTGGCGCCATTACGCTGACACATGGAGAAGCCCACACCCAGATAGGAGTATCCCCTGCCCGGCTTGCTGGGCTGCATCTCCCTAGCAGAGACCTGCTGCAGGGCTGGCAATTTTGTGGCAGGCTATAAAATGCGTATTTATTTCTCTGAGTGATCAGGCAGAATCCTGGGTGCTGCTTGGGTCTCTCCGGTAAATACGTCCGCCAGATGCCAAAAAAATGACTCCCCCAAAACACACGTTATCGGTAATAGGAGTCAGTAAATCCAGGTATCTAGCAGAGCAGGATGAGACGAACAGACAGGACCAGAGCTTCCACTCTTCCCCACTGAAGTCAATGGGAGCTTTGCCTGGGTAGGAATTACTTGGGCGTGGGCCATATGTGCTATCGGATACACGATATCACCCGGTCCACCCAGCTGTGGATGGTGAGCTGAGCAGGGGAGCGGGAGTCTGGAGACCTGGGCTGTATTCCCAGCTCTGCCACGGAGTTAGTGTGGTGCTGGGCAAGTCACTTCCCTTCGCTTTTCCCCACATGTAGAATGAGAACAACGATACTCCGACCCCTCGTAAAACGCTGCAAGATTGATGGATGGAAAGTGCTGAATGTTCTGTTAGCCACAGTGCTTTGGGTGCACTGGAGACATGCAGGAGCTGAGGTCATTAGCGGATTTGCTGGACAAGTGACTTGCATCATTTGTATATTCTGATTTACCCTTGAACTGTGCTTTACCTCAGCACAACCCTTCTCTAGCTAACTTCTCACACTGGCCCATTTGGCTGGCCAGCCTGGCTAATGCTGCTGCTTGCTGTGTTCACAGGTGGGTATTTATTGTCAAGAAAGGCTACCAGGACTCCGACTCCTCCATCCAGAGCGCCGTCATCACCAAGCTGAAAGGCGTAGCTTTCACCAGCACCTCGGAGCTGGGGGACAGGCTGTGGGACGTCGCCGATTATGTCATCCCCCCACAGGTTTGCACAGTGGCTGTGTTGCTGAATCTCCTTGGCTTTGTTTCTCACTTTCTTCTGCTAGAAAGACTGGTGGCTAATTCCAGCGTGGTCGCCATTGGAAAGGCTGGGTGAAGTTGCGAATCCCTGCGGCTCTGTAAATACCCAGGAGATGGGCTAGGAGAGAATCTCAGTGCTGCGCCTCCTTTTTAGCTTTTTCCAGCAAGTACCCAGCCAGCCTCATATCGGCCTCGGATGGAACTAAGGCTAGTTGCTGATCCAGCAAAGCGTTTAAGCAGGTGAGTGGTCCCATTGACGACATGGAGACTGCTCACCTGCTTAAAGTTAAGCACGTGCTTAAGCGGAGGGCTAGATTAGGCTTTAACTGAACAGAGCTGGCACGAATAAATGCAGCGCGTATCTGAAAACTCTAGGGAAGCCCAGAGGACTGGAGGAGGGAGATGAATAAGTTGGTGGCACTGAGTATGTGAGTTGCTTAAAGGGTCTGGTGGCTCACTTGATTCACAGAGCTGAAAGTCTGATCCTTTCCAGCCTTGAAAAGACTTTTATGAGACAGCAAACGCTGAGGCCATGAGGTAGTCGAGGGCAGTAAAACAAGAGCAACGTGGCAGCCTGTCGCAATCCTTCGGTTGCTACCCTTTCTATCTACTGAAGTTGTGCGTACCAATGGAACTTCCATCTCGTGCCCCAGTCTGCACTCACTCAGATTTGGTACCACTGCTGTGCACTGCTCACTAGCCCACCTGGACTTTAAAACCAAATCTCATTGTTAGTGTGAAAATTGTGGCCACCAGTCAGTGTTTTATTAAGACTCCGTGTTAAATGGTCACACTGCCTGAAACTCTATCCACCCTAGCAGGTGTTCAGGACTTTCATACCCATCAGCCCAGGTGTCAGGATGTACGCCCATCTGCATAAATAAAACAGGGTCACTGATAATTATTTTCAACATGACTCATGACAGGTTTTGCTGCTGGCGCTGTTACTGTGTGTCACTCTGTTGTGGTGCCTCCTAGTGTACTGTGTTTTAAAAGAACGTCCATCCCCATCTCTACGGATGGCACTTAACAATATAGAAATTTTGGCCCAGGCATTATTTCCTCTCCAGTGTTTCAGTGAATCTGAGTGGGATGAATAGGGAAAAATGGCTGTAGGTACTGATATGGCTCATTCCTATGGTTGCTTAAGTTTCACTCTGACACTCGGCTCCCCCACGCAGTTCAAGTGAGGAAGTAAGTGGTTTGCTCTGCAGAAAATCATAAAGCAAACTATGTTGTGATTGCTTCCCTCGTTCCAAATACTTTAGTCTCCTGCAGTAATGCATCAAGCTGCTGCGGCACCAGTTACTGGTTTGTTACTGGAGAATACTGGGAGACTCTCATGGTCATAGAAGCAACGTTTGTGGTGCTGAACCTCTAGATGAACACGCATCTTTTTCTGTCCCAACTTCAGTCATCAGATGACAACCGCCCATAGAACTTACACAATAAGGGACTGTACTTCGAAAGGGAAGTGAACAGAGCCTGGCAAATGCTGCTTCCCAAGGTCTCCAGGGCTTTTGGTTTATCCTCTTGATTATGCTTCAAGGTTAATGCATTTCACTCAAACCCACTCCCAAATGCCCCAGATGCCGCTGGTTGCTGGCCCCAGTACTAATTGATGCAGCAAAACAGGATGTGATGTTAGAGCCAAATGTATTTTTAAAAGCCAAGTAATGGTCCACTAAATAAAGTGTTTTCCATCGGCTAGCCATGTGAACACAGTGCATCACAGAACCCTGCCCTCGTGTGGAATTAGAACATCAACCACAGAAGGTAAAGCATTTCTAGCATGTGTAGCCAATGCCATTAATAATACAGAACCAGTACGTTCGTGTCTGTCTGTCAGTGCAGCCATGTAGATCTATTCTATATAGGTTCTTACCCTTGGACGGGTTCTTCTCCTGCCTTCATCACTTAGTATCTGATTGCCTTCTGGCAGTGCAGTGTGACCAACATCTGATGCACTTGGTATAGCCTTTCTCTCATCCTTTCCCTACAGGAAGAACTGTATGTGCAGTGGAGCATTTTGTTTTGGTACCGTTTGTTTTTATTTTATATGCCTGTTGCTCTGGAGAAGGCAGGTTGGAGGAGTGCAGATAGTACTTGGAGCAGGAGGTGATGAGGATTTGGGAGGGTTCTTAGTTCTGGGGGAGAATAGTGCAAAGTCTGGGGCCAGACCCCAAAGAAGCACTGTCTCTTGCACAGGTGAGCTTTACCTGTGTGACAGACAGTTTCATTGGGCCTGAGGGGAGCAGTTGTTGACCATTGTCCTTATCCTGGAGCTTTAGGTTCCTTTAGACTTGCTAAGCCCATGCCATGGAGCACCTTGAAGATAAGGACCAAGACCTTGACCTTGATTTGCTGTTCTACAGGACGCCTGTGTAGAGAGTAGAGGAGAGTTAGCATTTTTTAAGCACATAAGGCTTCATGCCCAGGTCTATCACATTGCTATAGGCGAGATGAGATGTGACCAAGGTGTGTGTATAATAGGCCAGGTCATTGCCTGCCAGGATGGGACGGAGTCTCCTCTTGAATTGGAGATGCAGGAGGCATTACTTGCAGATACTGCTCTGTGAGAGTTTAGCACCACTGAGGACTCCAGGAGCCTCCTAAAGTCTGGACCAGATCAGCTCAGAGGGAAAGGCTGATCAGCCCATGACGCTTGAGAGCGGCTGACTCTGGAATTCTCTCCCACTTTGATTTCAGCTGGTGCCTCTGCAATTAATTGCCTGGACAGCAGTTCTGGCGATACTTTACACTATGTGTATAGCCTTTAATCTCAAAGGTTCCCAACTTTCTTTATCGACCCTAGGCCCACTCCTGCAAGGTGCTGAGCACCCTCAGTTCCCACTGACTTCAGGATCAAGCCCTGTGTACCTACCACATCCCTGAAATGCAGCCACCTCTGAGTGAAGAGTAGCTGCCATCTGGTGCACATCACAATTTGTGCTCTTACAGACAAAGCCCTGGGATCTTTAATCTTCAAATGGAGCAGGCAGGAGCTCTGTTTTTGAAGCTCTTGTCTGACAAGACTCCTACAGAGTAAACTGCAGGGAGCTCAGTTTATCTGTCTATGGAATGTTCTGCAGTTTATTAAAATTCACCCCAAAGGCTGAAAATACCCTACAGGGATTTGAACCAGTGGCATTAGGGACCAAATTCATCCTGGCTGTTACTGTGCTGACTTCAGGGGTGTCATATCTGGGATTAAGTTGGCCCTAGATATTTCAAACCTGATGCTGAATCCACTGAGCCATTCCCTTGGGTTTCATGGGTAACTCCCTGGCAATCATCAGGAGTCGCTTGTTTCCCATTCTGATTCCGAGCAGCCTTGTGACGTTCCGTGGTTTGCCTGCTCCTGCTCTGTATATTTATGAGGCCACACTGATGTCTGCATGCAGCCTGTGTAGCTTGGTTGCTAAGTGATATTAAGTGGCTCACAGGTTTTTAACATGTGTGGCAAAGGTCTTCCTCTACGTCGGAGTGGATAGGACGCTAGTCTAGGCTTTAAGAGACCTGGGTTCTATTTTCAGCTTTGACATGGGATTCCTGGCCGACACTGGGCGAGTCACTTCATCTCCCTGTGTCTCAGTCTCCCCATCTGTAAAATGCGGATAATTGTATTGACTCCCACTGTAAAGCGCTTTAAGACCTATGGCTGAGAAGTGCTGGATAAGAATTATTTTATTATTATAAAGTAACACATCTGGTATGATGGGTTCTTATTAGCGCTAATGTTTTAAAGCCTATCCTAGGGTTAAAAGGGTTTATAAATCATCTTTTCCTCTTTTTTCTATTTTTAGGGTGAAAATGTTTTCTTCATTATGACAAATCTGATTGTGACCCAAAAACAAAGGCAGGACACGTGCCCTGAGGTAGGAAGAACTGCCCCCACTTCCTCCCCCGCCCCCAAATATGGATGACAACTAGGAAAGTTGAGAAGCATGAATACTTGAGAGGCTATCAACATAGCTGTGGGGGGAGGGGGTTTTCTCAGAGCTGTGCGAGAGTAACTCGACATGGGAAGAAGCAGATTAGCCATGGGGGAGGACAGAATCAGTTGATTTAATTTTCAGAGGTGCTGAGTGCTTGTATCTCCTATTGACATCAATGAGAAGTGCAGGACCTCAGCACCACTGAAGATCAGGCTGTAACAGCATACGGTCCGTTAGAGAACGGTAAGGGAGAGTGGCCATTTGGGGGGATCAGAAGAGTTCAGATGAAACAATCCTGGGCTTAGTGTAGAGAAGAACCTTGTAGGAGTGCCAGAAGGGCCTGAGAGCTCTGTGAACAGGGATGGGCTCAGAGCCCCACCTCATGGCATGAGGTAGCCCTGCGGGCACCCATCCTTAGATCCCTGTTAGTTCTTTACCTTCATTTACAGTCAGGCTGGAATATTTAAAATAGGATCCCCCTTAGTGTGATCTTATTTATTTAATCTTCTCCCAAATACAAAGTCTTTTAGCCCCTTGGGCCAACCCTTCTCCTTCATTCTGGAGTCCCCGTCCATCCTTTTGGGGCCTTCACACAAGTTTCCTCTTTTCTTCAGGAGTCCCACCGATGCCCTCCTGGGGCCTGTGTGCTAATTTTCAGATCTGCAGCAGCTTTAAACAGCTTTTTCTCCCAGCTTTGTAGTTCAGTCCTTTCCTCCCTGGGCTGGCAGAGGGCAGCAGTCTCTGTGCTGTGTGGCCCTTGTTAGGAGGGAAGAGGCACAGTGCCTACTGCCCTCTTTCCCAGAGCTTGCCCTGATTGGCTTGCAGAGAGGGGAGCCTGTCCCCATCTTACACTACAAGCAACAGTAGCCTGGGTTTCCTGCAAACACTAACTATTCCCCAGGACCTCTTCCTCTCTCCCAACACTTACTTGCCCCTGGTCCCTGCTAGCCTTAAAGGGGACAGTTCTCCTGCTACAAGCCCCATCCTGAGAGGCGCTGAACACCCTCGGTTCCCGCTAACTCCTGTTCAGCACTTTTCAGGATTGGGTCCTAAATTAGGCAAGGAACAGGAAGTCTTTCCAGTCCTATCATAAAAGACTCAATGGAGTCAATAGTGCCCAGAGCCTAAGCGGGCTGGGCTGATGTTGGTCATAAACATGTAGAAATGTTTTGCTCTGTTATTTACCTTCTCATCGGCTTCCTTACTAACTTTGCCCTATCCTGGGCCAGTTTCTGTAGCAAACACCAGCCTCTCAGGGCTGAGGCCTAGTGAATGACAATCATTTCCTCTGGCTGGGCTCTGTAGCTGTCTGAAGAGGTCATCTAAATAAAGCACTCTGGAGGCTGGTCAGACGACAGAGCTTAGCTGGGTAAGACAACACTGCACTCCAGAGGCCAGGCTAGCACAACATGCAGCAATGGCAGAGGAATAAAAATCTGTTCAATCCAATAGGATGGCCCTGCTTTATTTCAGGGCGAGAAGGCTTTTAGATTAAAACAAAAGTAGCGTTATTCCGAAATCTTAATAATAGTTTGTTTCCTCCTGTTTGTTTTTAGAGACCTGGGGGTGCTGGGGAGTGCAATCTGCTTTTCTTTCTCAATTGTTCAGATGCTAGTGATTGGCATGGCATAAAAATAAACCTGACAGATAGCCCCAGTCCCAGGGTTCATTACTCATTTTTTCTACAGGGCTGCTCTTAAGTGTTTGCATGCACACCTGTCTGCTAAACTATACATTTCCTCCAGGCCAATGATATTTTCATGTAATCCCCCTTGCATAAGGGAAACACTCATGGCTCTTTGTGAAGGTGACCTAATTACCCTACTGACATCATCCTTGTAAGTCTCATGGAAGTATGCCAGCCAGAGAGAAAGGATGGGGTTTCCTAAAGCACCTAAGAGACTTAGAAGCACAAGGGACTCCAGTTTCGAAATCACTTAGGTGCTTTTGAAAGTCTCACCCAATTACCATGATGAGGAGGAAGGAAAACATAATATTTTACTCCCCTTTCAGAAAACTTGCTCATCCAGCCTGAGTGGAAGAGCAGAATTTGGCAAGGCTGACAGGAGTTCATAGGTGTCCCTTTTCACTTAGTTCTTCACCCCCAAAATGCAAATCTAAGTCTTTTTGGGGTGGAGGGTACGTTAAGTTTTCCGTGGAGGAGAATTCCAGAGAAAGCACGTATTGCTTTCTGTCACATGCCTTACTTGCTGCAATCATCTGCTTTGCAGAGCACTGGCATCCCAGACGCACTGTGCTCCAAAAACAGCGACTGCCCTGCGGGGGAAGCTGTCATAGCTGGCAATGGTAAGAGATGAGATCAACCCCCTCCACTCCTCCTTGTGCAATGAGCTTACCTTCTGGTGAAGGCAATTCTCCACTTAAGAACTTAGCTTGAAACGACTCCTGGGGGGGAAGGGGGAGCCATATGGGAGTCCCTGACCCAGAATAATGGGTGCTGCAGAGCTTGAGAAAGTGGTTATGGGGGTGGACCCAGGATTGAAATAGTTGGGGATCCTGCAGGGCAGGATGGAGATGCATCAGCAGAGCTGTGGGAAAACCAGTGCACATGGCCCTAACCAGTATTCTTAGTCTTCTCCTCTCATGAGCACAAAGCTGACATACAAGACATTGGTACTGTATTTTACCATGGGCTGACTTGCGGGGTGACCCCTAGGCGGGGTGACACATTTGTAGCAGCAGCCAGGCAGGGTCAGCTGGCTCCAGCACCTAGCCTGGGCCTAACAGGATTTCTGGTGCATGGCATTAAATATATTGCAGAATCTGCAAGGATCTCTCTGGGGCAAAGGTTTCACAGCATGTTCCTGGTTCTGAATGCAGCAGATCGGGAGTCTGGCTCCAGGGGAGCTGCCCAAGAAATTTGGCACGAATAACTGGGCAAAGAGCTGTGCAGGTTAAGTGTGCTAGAGTAGTGGCATGGTCTGGGCTCCGGGAGATGAGCCGAGCCAGTTTATGAGGAAATATCAGAGCTTAATTAATTCAATAAAGCCGTTGTCCTTGTGCTTTCCTGCACTTTGTCTGTGCACGGCCAGGGAGGCACAAAGGAGGAACAGAAGAGGAAAATGATCTGCAGCACAGCATGTGAGAGCGGGAACCCTCCCTTTTTAACAGGAGAGGGCAAGATATAGGATATGTCCATTACTCGCAGGGGGCAAGAGCGCTGGGATCTCTAGGGCAGTTGGGACGGTGGCCTTAGGTCTGGGCAGTATCCCCAGGAGTTGGGGGATGGGTGTTCACTGCACATCTTCGTTGGCCCTGGGCCATGGAAGTTACTGTGACAGTTCCTCCTGCCTCCCTGTGTGCTGCGAAGGGTGCTTGGTGACTGGCAGCAGCCAACTCTTGCATTCCAAAGTGACTTGGCTTTTCTAAACCGAATCAACTGTGCCAGGAGGCCCAGCCTGTGCCAGGCACTATAGTACGGTCCGCTGAAACTGAAGCCAGCAATTGACTCAGGCTACAAGGGCCCTTCCAGAGAAAAGGAATCCCTGGATGTGCCATGTTGGACTCCTGTTCCCTAGGGAGATAAAAGCAAATACCTGACTATGCTGAGCTGCTGAGACTGTCCTGGTCCCAGATGTCTCCAATCAGGAACTGAAAGGAAGCAGCTTTGGCTTCCCTTTCAACCATCTTTATTTGAAATCATTGACTTGTTTACAGCCCATGTAAACAGAGCCCTGCTAAGCCAAATGGATTACAGTCACCCGGCCCGCGTACTCTGAGGCAGGTCAGAAAAGCAACTACAGAGTAGCTGTTCAAGCAGGCAGAGGATATTTCACAGCTGGAAGGATTTAGGGTTACAGTGAAGAAAAAACGAATGTTTAATCTGCCAGACAGGGAAAAGGGAGGTGGCAGCCTTGAGTGACCCTTTCTATGACTTTGTCTGCACCACAGGGGTCAAGACTGGCCGCTGTTTGAAAGTCGGGGGCAATGTCAATGGGACATGTGAAATACTGGCATGGTGTCCGGTGGAGAAAAAATCCAAACCCAGGTACGTTCCCCTTCTTGCACTGTTACTGCGCATGAGTTGCCTTACTTTAGTCTAATTTTGAAGCATGACTTCTGTGCCCTAAGAAGCCACTGAAGATAAATCGCTGGGTTGTATTTACAGAGATTCCTGTGGGCTTGAATGCACCAGCTTATAAAACATCTGCTATGTTTAAAATGTGTCAGTGCAGCAGGAAAATCTGCATGAGGGTGCCTTGGGGCTTGCATCTTGCTCCTAAACATGGTACTCATGCTTCTTCCAGGGCATCCTCCAACTCTTGCTGCTTCCTGACTCCCTCTAGCACTGCCCTTTTCTCAAACAACTCTGACAAAACAGGTCAGCCAAGGGAGGCTGAGCAAAGGGGAAGAATGTGGAACAAAACTGATCCTGAATAGGAGCCAAGGAGCTGGGTGCAGCAGTCCTTATCGCTGTTTTGAGGGCGTGTTCTGCACGATTGGACTCTGGTTCTGCTTGTTAGACGGAAATGTCTGTGAAATGACTGCACAATGGGCAGAGGAACGATGAGCATGAACTCAAGTGAACTTTGCCCCTTCTCTTTCAGGAAAGCACTTTTAGCAAATGCAGAAAACTTCACTGTTTACATCAAAAACTCAATCCGCTTCCCTAAGTTTAATTTCTCCAAGTAAGTGTGTGCCTGTCTTTTTCTTTTCTCAGCACCTTTCTTTTGTCAATAATCCAAATGGCTTCTCTGTTTTTTTTCCTCAATGCATGGGGGCATGTGATCTGAACACTCCTGTCTAGGCTGCTGAATGTCTGCCATTGGTAACTGGAGGACAGTATTTGACTTCTGGTTATGTAGGAGCAGGGAAGGTAATGAAGGATTTGAGCTTAGGGGAAGATCGCCAGTCTGGTGAGAGCCTCCCAGCCAAACTGTGGCTGCATTTAGACTGCCACTCGTGGAATGGAATCTCTGACAGCTGTTTTGGTTACATGCATCCAAGCTGTCACTGCACTGACCAATGGGATTAATGAAACCCATTGTTTCCATCACAGGATTTTTATTAATCTAATTGAATAACAAGCCCATGCATATGAATACAGGGGTATTCCCATCCCACCCCAGAGTACCACTGGGCAGGCAGTGTATCTGACAGGCTCTGACATGATCTAAATCCAGTATGTCCGTCACACAGCAATATATGGGGAAAAGAGGAGTGGACTATTTCGGCCTTCATTTTAGAGCGAAACCAACTCCCTAAGATGGGGGAAGCTGATGGGGGATTGTTTTCACTGGGTAGGTAAAAAATAAGAACATTTTGCAGTTTCACCTCCAACAAAATTATTATTGCACTGTAAAAATGAAATGACATGGACAAGTTCTGTGGAAAATGCCATTTGTAAATTTTCCATGTGTAAGGGTGGGTGTGAAGGTGCAAATAGGAAATGTTGGCTGGGCTCTGCTTACAGAAATTGATATGGAAATGAGCATTTTCACTCCATTGCTCTGTACAGCTTCAGTTGTGCATTTCTAGTTCATTATTGTGAGAGAGAACATGACGCAGAATTGCTATGGGGAGCTCTGCTTAAAAACTGACGGCATGATCCAAAAGTCACTGCTTAAATGAGAGCCGGATCCTTCTTTAGACCCAGCTCTTGCTGTCATGTCTGCAGGGATGTAAATCTGCCCATTTGGATCTATTTGCAGGCTCAGTCAGGGTTTGTTTGCATCCTGCTGTGCTTGGATGCATTCACTGGGAGTGGCTGCAATGACACTCACAGGATAATAGGGTTAGTGACCCTATTGGATCATTATGATGGTGTGATATCCAAGAGGAGACTCATCTCTGTGGCTGTGGAAGAGAATCTTCCTAAGGCTGCTCTGTAGGGCAGGCAGAGAAAGGTCAGACTGGTTCTGTTGTTTCCCATATGCAGGACTAACGTGCTAAACACTGATGATGACTTCTACCTGAAAACCTGCCACTACAGTGCACAGCACCTCTACTGCCCCATATTCCACCTGGGCAAACTCGTGAGCTGGGCTGGGAATGACTTTCAGGAAATGGCCTCTGAGGTATAAACATCCGTCTTCTCTTATGCACTGCACCAGCTTGACAATTACTTCTCTCTGGAAAAGCTGGTAATGAGTTGCTCGCTGGATGTTTCTTTTAAACGTCGTTGAAATGTCTGTTTTGGACATATGTAAAGAACTCGGGGACCTTGCACGTGAAAATGTCAACCTCCCAGCCACAACCAGCTTTAATGGTGTCCCTTGACGGACAAGATGGGTGAAGTAATATCTTTTATCAGACCAACATCTGTTGGTGAGAGAGCCGAGCTTTTGAGCTACAAAGAGCTCTTCCTCAGATTTCCTGAAGAACTACATTTAACTGGACTCCCCAAAGGAAATGTAGATTTCATGAATACACCATAGACTGGTGCTTCCTTCTGTGGAACCCTTTCAAGTCCAAAGAAATACAGACTATTTCGCTGTTAATGCTTAGGGTGAAATTCACCCCTGTACGGAGGAGCCTAAGCCCCTCTCAGATCCCACACAATTAGGGTTAAGTGGTGCACAGACAAAGATCTCATGCTGGCCCTCTGCACAGGGCTGAATGTTGACCTTAGTGGACAGGCGTCCTCTTTGCTGAAGTGACCATGTCAGCTAGTCTGAACTTAATGAACACCCTGGACATGAAAACCCTTCTTACAACAGATGGGTCCTTCTAGATGGGGATGTCGTCGGTGCCAGGGCACTGTGAGGAAGCTCTCAGTGAAACTGTCTCCAGATGGCCAGCATGGGCCAGAATGACTGTCGAAAAATATGATTAACCTCAATTGAATGAGTTTTACTCATCCTGATCTGAGTATGTGTTCAGGACCAGGGAGCCTGCTTCGCCTCTTTTATCTCCCTCGAGAGTCACTCGGCAGAGGAGCAGACTTTATTTAAAAATGAACAAAGCAAACCAAAAAAGCGCACTGAAAACATGTCTTTCTTTCATTAAGGGTGGTGTGATAGGAATTCAGATTGAATGGAACTGTGATCTGGATAAAGCTCCTTCTGAATGCAACCCTCACTATTCTTTTAGCCGTCTGGATAACAAGTTTGCAGAAAAATCCATCTCCTCTGGATACAACTTCAGGTAATCAAAGGCGGTGATAGGACTGGCTATGCCTGTGTAGCTCTCAGGCACCGGGGCCCTTGAAAATACCACGGTAACAGAATCAGCTCATAGGTTAAATCAGATTATGTTCCTACGCCTGGCTAACTATTTCAGACGAGTCTATGCCAGTTCCATGGTATGTGGCCTTTTAAAACTTTCAGCACTGTTTACCCACACACACACAATCATTCTGCAAAACTAGTACTCTGCAGAGCAGACATCGAAGTCTTGATGTATCAGCAGCGATTCCTAATCTAGAATTGGAGATTTTTCTGAGTTCTGTCAGGTCTTTCATATTCTGCATTAAGCTGCCGCTCCTGCGTCATCACCCCCACCAGGGTCAGCAGCTACCGAGAGAGATCCAGGGGTTCAAGTCATGAAACTGAGGCCTGGTCTACATTTACCTGGAAAGTCGGCGGCAGTCAACAGCAGTTACGCAAGCTATGCAGAGTAGCTTGAGTCACTTCCGTCGACTGCTTTACTTCCTTTCTGCATGGTGTCTTCACCGCATTGCACCACTTGAGGAGGTGGTTTTACTATGTCGGCTTCCTGATCAATTGAATGGGTCTTCACTGACCGCTCAATCAATCCAGAAAGATCAGTCTGACTGCGGCGACCTTGCCACCGTAGACATACCCTGAACAAGTGTAAGGCTTTTCCCTTCCATTCTCCCAAGGAGATAATAAGGAAATGTATGGTGAGGCCATTACAGTGATTTCAGTGGTCTTAGAGCTACCCAAAAAGAAGGGGTTTCCCAACAGTCTGGCTAAGGCTAGGAACGAAACATGATGCCAAGAACTGGCTGATGCAGAACCCATCCACATGCTTTTCTGAGATCTCAAGTTTAGGACAAGATCATGCTTGTTAATCAAATGTCTCTGATTTTTAAAGGAAAATATACCTGGGTTTTAACAGAGAGGGTGAATTCAAACATGTTCTTACCTGAGGGGGGCAGATGAATGGGTTAAAAATCATGTTCTTGCATTCTTTACTTTCTAGATTTGCCAAATATTACAGGGATGCTGAAGGAGTTGAGTACAGGACACTGATAAAAGCATATGGAATACGCTTTGCTGTGATGGTGAATGGCAAGGTGAGGAGCCTATACCAGGGTATTTCTGGTCCTGGACGAAACAAAGGGGGAGACTTTAGTTGTTGGGTTCCACTGGAGTGTGGAAGGGCATCACGAGGGCAAAACCATCCCCTTGTTTGGAATGGGGAAGGACTCTTGGCAGGCAATGTTTCATTGGCACGAGGAAGCAGACTTAATACACAAAGGGAAGAAAACAGCCTGGAGTGCAGCTCAGGCTGAAGGGAAGCACTGGGTTGCTTAAAGTAAGATTAATAGACTAGTCAATTAGCCAGCAGGATCCACTCTACACCTCTCAGGCTCATTGAGGAAACGGGTTCATGTGATGTCCAGCAGTGCGAGGACTATGGACGATATTATGTAGTTCCCTGTCAATACCCACTGTAGTACGAGGAGTAGAATTGGAGAAAGAGCCTCAGTGTTCAGGAGAGACCTGGTCTGGTGTGACACCAGGGGGTCAGGAACGCAAGCAGGGCCAGGCTACGACCAGACAACCCATGCCCCTTTGAATGTAGCACTACTCTCAAAGCACGCTCAGTGACTCTGCCTGCTTGCTTCCATCACGTACTGCTAATGAACCATGTGCATAGAGCCAAACGTATCCCACGTGTAACTCTTGTCATCGGTTCAGCTTGCGGTAACAGCTCAGCTAGCACTAAGTATTTTGTATTTCTTTCAGGCAGGTAAATTTAACATCATCCCAACGGTAATCAACGTGGGCTCAGGACTCGCGCTTATGGGTGCAGTAAGTAAATGTATCATCCTGTTTATGGAGGAAAGAAAAGCATTAAAACCTGAGCCATCTTTAAAGCCTGTGGTTGAGATGTTACCAGGATAAACAGTTTGCCTGAAAAATAGCCAAGTTCCTTGGGAAGGCTGATTGGTTGGGTTTGTGTCTTTAAAAGGGAGGCATCAGCTAATACACCTTTGTGCCGTGCGCACCTCAGCACGGCATAACCCATTAGGGAGAATACAAATACTGCAGTCATGAGCACAGTGTAAATGCTTAGATTATAAACTGTGCCATAGCCTCTCAGTTTCCCTCCTTTAATGAGTGCTCAACGCAAATTAGACCCAGTCACCTACTATTGCACTTGAGAGATGCAACACATGGGAGAAGAAAGAAGCTATGATATGACATTTCTTTGCTCACGTATCATGGTGATGAGTGTGGTATGAAAGTCTAGACACAAAGTTAATCCCATTATCACTTAAAAAAAACGAGTCCTGTAGCACTTTAAAGACTAACAAATTTAAATTTCTGCAGGCATAAGCTTTCGTGGGCTGCAACGCATCTGATGAAGTGGGTTCCTTTATTCAGTTGCTTATTACAGAATGCCTACAATATTTTGCAGGGAGCGTTCTTCTGTGACCTGGTGCTACTGTATCTGATGAAAAAGAGCAGCTTCTATCGAGACAAAAAATATGAGGAAGTGAAGTAAGTGGGACTCTTGTGCATTTATCTGTGTACCATTATACTGTACAATCATTAAATGGAAATAGAGAAACACAAGAAGTTTTAATGGCAGAGGGAGGCCATTTGATTCCAGGAAATTGCATGTGTACAGATGAGTGCAGACAAGCTGCTCCCTGTATAAGTTATTGCTGGAGTCAGGGAATTAGGAAAGCTGCTCTGTCATTGTCCAGGGTGCCAGTGGTCTGCTGGCTCTCTATCCAATAATGATGCCGAATGGAATCAATGGCAATTACTAAAAGCACTGGATAGCTCACCCTTTCAAGGATAAAGATGAAAAACAGAACTTCAGCCCACCAGCTACTATGTGAGAGGGGGCTTCAGGCCTAAGCTGATGTAGGCATGGCAGGGATGCAAAAGGGGCCATGTCCTGCTCTCAGTTACAGCAGACTTCTGTGCCACTCAAGTTCAGCTAATTGGGCATGGCAGAGTGAGTCATCTGCTGCACTAGCATCCAGCTGATAATACATGGAGCCCAGAGTTCCTGTCACAAAACATCACTGTCAGAGCCCCAATGCTTTGAACACTGAGCTTTACGTTGACATTTATTTTTCATAAATGGCTCAGAAACATCCAGTTGCCTTTTGATACATGGATGTACGATCAACTTGAATTAACAAGGGTTTTCCACATCTACATCAGTGGAACAGCTGACCCCACTGTTTCAGTCATGAAGTTGCCAGCAAACTGTGAGAAACAGATTTTTGCTAAAAATCTTGCCATCACAAATTCAGTATTAGCTTCATGGAATATGTCAGGTTATTTGTGCCTGTGGATACGTGTGGAACTATGGCAAAGTGCCATGAAGCCATTTGCTGGCTTTATGCAAACATCTATGACTCAGTGTAGCTTCTGTGATGTACAAATAGAAAAGAAATCCACTTCTTAAAAAAGAAATCCACTGAAACAACAAACTTTTGTATGAACACCTGTAGTTTAGTCAAAACAGACTTACAAAAATGGCCCAGTTCTGTCCATTAGCCAAGCCAAGACAGGAGGAAATTTACCCATCTCCAGTAGCAAGGATTTAAATATTCTTTGCGTCTGCCCCCTGGAAATGCTGACAGCCCCACCAAGACCTCAAAGCAAGGTGAATAAACTCAAAGTACTGCTGACCTTTCACTGCCATTCTTGTGTTTTGTTCCCACAGGTTCAGTTCAAGAAAGTCTTTACGAGGTGGAACAGTGAATGGGAACCAGAACTCAGAATCGCTGGCTACATTAGACCAGCTGAGACAACTACAGACAGTTGAGACCTAAGTAAGGGTAGGTCAACTGGAAAACATGTTCCATAAAGACTATAGTGGGAAAATACAGCAACCAAACTTGGAGGGGGAGATACATGGATGCCCAGAGATCAATTACAGCTGTTCTGTACAAGAGCAGTTTGCTGAAAACATCTCGCCTTCTGAATGGAGGCTTTCTTCCCTATCGTGTGCTGGTGACGCCTATGTCAGTGCTTCAGAACTTTTGTCTTATAAAGAAAAATGTAGAAGCAGCGGACATTTTTATATGTACATACATCGATAACCAGCATTATCCCGGCACTGCATTGCTTCCGTTAGTGAACGATCAGTGACATCAAGCACACACGGCCTTTGACATTTTCAGGAGGGTTGCGGTTGGGAAAGCAGACTCACCTTCTGTTAAGCTGCACTGCAACACCTCCCAAATCCTGCCTGATCTACCTGCAAGAGTAGATTGAAATCATGTGGGCTGCTGTTGTCCTGAGATAAATGAGATCCAGCCTTCCACGCAATTTCTCTGTAGTTCAAGTAACATCAGAGCATGGGAAAAATGACTTGCAAGATGTTTGAACAGGAAAAGCCCTTACTATGTAGAACACAGTATCCTCCTCTCTCCAGAGAAGCACTTTACCAACCCCACCCCAAAACCAACTGGACTCCGGGCCATTTGCAGTTGGCTTGGCACAGCTCTCATGAGCAAATTAATACAGAACTTTTGTTATGTCTGGTGTTTAAAATACCGCAGTAACCTATAGTACATGGATGAGGTTTGTCCCCTAGTACTTGGTCCAGCTAACTTGACGTTTTGGGGTACAAGAAAGCATCTTGTGGCACAGCAGGTAACTCCTTAGAGGAATATTTTGAAACAGGCTGGGTGATGCCTTTTTCTAAGGAAGTTGACAAATGCTTGTTCGACTGGCCTGATAACACTTTTGTTTGCATTTTCTTTTGGACAAACGGCCTTTGGAAGATGAATGTGGGAAAAAGTATCCATATTCAGTGTGTTAAAATGCATTACGGCACCTGTCAGTATCAGCAAATTTAAGGAATTGAATGACCAAGCCTCCCTTTGTTTACCAATGGGTTTCATCTGCTTTCCTTGGCAAGTCTCTTCTTATCACTGTACTTTTCTTTTGGGTCATGGATGATTATCCTCACTGCCTTACAGATTCCTGGCACAGAGGAAGAAATTGATGCTTCTGTCAGTAGGAATGGATATTCACTGTTACTGGGTCAGGCAGGCTCTAGGGAGGACAGCTACTTTGTCTGCTCTTTCCTTATCCACACTATGAAATGTGGGTGTGTGGGATGGGGATAGCACCAGTTGAAGTTTTCTGTCATTCTGGCACTCCCAACGCACTGGAAGTTACAGGGTTTATTTCAAAGTTAGAAATCTAATACTTAAACAATGGTGATATAACTTCCCAAAAGGTGTAAGAAAAAATACTAAAAGCATGAAAGTCTATTTTACTTGGCACCGTGCTTCTTTGAGATAAATTTGACTCACTAACCTTGGATGAAGATTGTAGGTAGTGAAAATTAATCTGTCTTGCTTTGAAATATGATATACTAGTCCTAGACTAGTCTTTTCATTCAATTAAAAACCCAACTGGTGCATGACTTGTTAAAGTGAAACCTGACAGCATTGGCTTGATGCAAACAGGACCGAGCAAACTTCACTAAGCCACCCTAATTGGATTTTAGCCAGCAGTATCCTGGCTATTTCAGGCCTATTCCCGTCTCCAGAATGCACAAAGAGGCCTCAATCATGATGTATGACATCCCTATATGCTTCTGGTACTGGGATTCTCCTAAACAGACAGGCAGACACAATGCATTGTGCTAAAGCGTGCAGTGGTTCAATGACAGGCAAAATGGAAACTAGGAGCCACATTCATCCCTTGTAATCCCTCTGAAATTAACACCATTACACCAAGGATGGATTTGTCCCTAAAATACAATCTACAAAAATGTATCTGTGACCTGTGGCAGGCTTTAATTGATACTGCTAGTGATAAAATGTAGTTAATCCAAACCACTGCCAGGAACCACTCTGCTTCAATTCATTCAGATTCCAGGGACTAGCAGCTAATTCCACATTTAATGGCCCTAGATATTTAACTGGCAAATAAAATTAATCACTTGGCTTAGTCTAGTCACTTTTGTTCCACTTAAGGACTAGCTGTGTCCACTTGTATTATAACACACACAGCCTCATTCATCCTTAATGCTAAAGTCTCTTCTCTAGGCAAAGAATCTGTGTTCAGCTACATAAAAGAAATCCTTTTACTGGCAGGCCTGACTTCCAGCATAGCACAGAGGAAGTTAGAAATACCTTACAACTGTAGCATGGACCTACTATACATAGCTGGTTGTCTATAGGAAAGTTTCAATTTAAATCTATGCTTAGTTTTTGAAGCTAAAATACATGAAACACAATGCTAGATCACCTCCTACTAAGGTATGATTCACTCAGAGCAAATATCTCATCACAAATTAAAACAAGGCTAGGCTTGTACTGTATTCTCATGTTTTAATAAGCTGCTGAAACAATACCGCCTTGTTAGAAGGGACCTAACCCACTTCCTGAGTTGAAAGCTTTAGCTCACTCAACACAAAACTTGATCCCCATCCTATATTTAACTCCGTAAGGAGAATGTTTATAAACAGTAACTACCAGAGTCTCAGGTGCTTTTCTTTTTACAGAGTTTGATATTTTTCTTGGAGTTAATATATGGCAATAGAATTTGTCTATTTTAGGACAATGTTATTTTGCTTCTAGGAGTTGTATTATTTTAGATAATTGATTAACTATATACATGCTGGTTTCCCTTACTAATGCTCATCTTTTTGTTACATGATGCATCTTGTTTTGAAAAACATATACAGCATTTGAATAGTACAAATATATTAATGAAGATGCCCATCTAAGCATAACTAAAATACCCATGTTTTTAAAAGCCACATGACTCAATACAGAAAAGTAGTTCTGATAGAATTAATTAGACCATGTTGTTTTGCAGGAGACCAAAGGTAAACAGATTGTAAATATATAGTATGGCAGACAAGTTACAGTATAAAATTAATTTCTCATTTATAGCACGAGTACATGTCAATATCAACCTCTCTGTAAAGTAAGTAAAGTTTAAAAGAGAGGGTAGAGCACTTTTAAAGCATTTCAAAGTAGAAGTGGGAAAATGTTTTACACTGAATGTTCTGTGTCACTGGTTAGTCATTTTTGCTTCAGAATAGGGTGAACTGCAGAAATGCTATTGACTTTCTTCTCCTAACGCCTATGGAAAAACTGCTGAGTATATATGTGCGTACTTTAGAGCTCTGTCACCATACAAGTGCAGAGATTACATCCACCCACTCACTACGGAAACTGACAAAGGAGGATTGCAGGGTGCCTCCGGTAGCTTAAAGCTGCAGTTTACAGCTCAGTCTGTCCTTGATTTTCTTGCCAAAAATGAAGTATATTACCACAATAATGCATTGTATGTTTGGAGAAATACTGTCTAGTCATGCTCTCAGGTGGTGGGTTTGTTCATACTGGATATAACGAATACGGATTCATAGGATACTGTGGTTGCCTTCGACATAGGATAGTATTATTTCACTAGACAGCATTGCGCAAAGACAGCTTAAAAATCCAAACCACTGACAGTATTACTTATTGCCTTTTATATCTGCCGTTAAAAAATGTATGCTCTACAAAGTCAATGCATGAAAGAGACTGAAATGTTTTAGTAACTTTAATTTCCTGTTTGTGAAGTGACTGTAGCCAGTGTGAAGGATCACAGCACTTATGATCCAGACAAATACTTGTGTCCAGAGTTTCATGTACATTTAATTACATATTACTGTGAAACAAACTGTGTCAGTGTTTCCTTTCATATTTTGTTGCATTCAGCTCATGGCTAAAGATACTTTTTACCCATGCTTGTATGCTGGTGCAAACAGTGACATAGTAGGAACATAATAAAACATAGCTTCTATTTCTGATCTTACAGATGCAGAATGCAAAAGGAATAAAGTCAACCAAGAATGGTGGACACAGTTGTGATAAAGGTGGAAAAAAGGCCACCTAGCCATTAAATAGGATACTTATTAATGCATAGGAAACAATTTAAGGGCCTTTTCCATAAGACATTTTACATTCAATTTCATTAGACAAATACTACAGAATTTTGTACTCAGACATAAATTACTGACAGCCTTAACAATACAAGCAGTGAACAATTTAAAAAGCTGGCCTAGTACTTTAGATGAGTTTTTGGCAACAGTCCTCCGATTTCATAAAAACCATTGCAGCTAAAGTGGTTACTACTCTTTAGTAGACATGCACCATGCCATAGAGGAAAGTCCAAAAGAGGATATATGTGAAGAGGCCTCCAATAAGCCCCCCAGTGAAAAGTGGCCTTCGGGATTTAAAATACTTATTCCACCGCCGTCCAGCTTTTAATACCAAAAGCACAGAGAGAAGGACAGAAGCCAAGAAGTAGAAGATAAAGCCATGTAAGCCGGTCAGGCCAAGAATTCCTGCTGTTGCTCCTGACAGGGCAGAAACAGATGTCCTGCAATAATCCAGAATGGCTGCATTCCCTCTGACTGCTGCTTGGCTGATGAACTGAGGACCTTCTCGTTTAGCCACCATGGTAGCCATTGCTCTGGTTTGGAGTCAAGGATTTCTCTTATCCCAACGAGACTGGGTCAAAGGAGAGAAAACAGACTATTGTACTAAAGTCAGTTTTATTTCATTTTATTTGGGAAGATAAGATGGAACAATTCTTCTCCTTCATGTGAAGGACTGAGAGCAGGAACTGAAAGTGACAAATACACTGCTACTTGTAAATTGATCTCACACAAATCACCATCAGTAAACTGAAAAATTCCTATAAGCTGTTGCACATGTTGGTAAAATCAGGCCTGACAATGCCTGGAATGCATTAGTCACCAGAACATTTTTCATGCCCTTTGAAAAAAACTGATTTGATGAAGAGTGTCTGACAGACTATTCCCACTTCTTTTTAGTATAGATAAGTGGTGGTCTTTGCATAGCTGCAAGAAATCAAGGCGCTATTCATACCTCTACTAGCTATTATAACTGGTTAAAGTTGATGGTATTCAAAAAGTTGCTCAAACATTCAAGCAAACCAGGTAATCTACACATGGACTCTAAATGTAAATAAAAATTAACTTCATTTCATCAGATAAATTTACTTCTCAGCCTCAGATGTCATTAATACAAAGTCATTAACAAAACTGAACCAACCTCACTACTGTACCCTACAGCACATAAATTTACTTTTGTTACCGCAAGAAAAATTTAGGCCAGCTTTAGTAATAGTTGAAAAAATTGAATTTATCCTTCCAAGTATAAGACTTGCAAGCCCAATTTACAATTGAGGTTGCTCATCTCTAAGGCCTTTTCGTGCAGTGTAGTGTAGTGTACATACAAGTAGTTCTAACAGCAACTCAACTTTTAAATTCACATCCTGATTTTTGTCTCACAAAGAGTGTCTGGGTAAGATTATTTCCTATTCATACTTAAATTTTGGTCTGTTGTTCAACACTGCCTCCTCCTCAGCTAACTATCTAAATTCTGAGATTTGTAATTAAATCCAAGGAAGAAGTATCTAGGCCCCACAGGACCCAATTTGCCTCATGTAGCCATACACTGCATTAAAGCCACTGCTGGGCGTGTCTTTAGCACTTTTCATCCAATGATTTCAGCATTAAAGAACCTCTCCTCCACCTGGCTTAGACCCAAGGCAACCCGATACAAGGATACCTCTCCATCCTCACCAGTGTAACGCAGTCACCTTTGGGGTGGATTTGTTTGGTTACCTTTAACAGTTTTTGCAACAGAACCAGACGCGGCATATAGAGTGACACACTTCACCCTTTTTGCTATAACATTCTCAGAACGGCGTTTCAATATTTAATAAAGCTGTGAACACGGTTATAAGCCCCCAACCAAGAAAGGGATATTGGCTGATATTACCTTTCCATTGCTGCTGAGATCTCCCCTTACCTTTTTTCCCCCTTTGAATAAAACAACGACGATTAACACCTGTTTTAAAAGGTTCGTTTGCAACTGCGTTGTTTGCTGAGGCAGACGCGCTGCGCTAGGGAAGGGCGGAGGGGCAGCAGGGAAGGCCCCTATTTGAGGACCAGGGGAAGGCGGGTGGGCACAAGCCCAGCCGAAGGGGAAGAGCCGGCGGCCCCGGCGCACGGGCGCTGCTCAGTCGGACCCCGCGCGGGGCTTAACGGGCCGCCCGGGCAGCGCCCGCGGCCTCGCCGCGTCATTACCTGCGGCCAGCGGAGCGGGGCCGTCACGGGTCTGCGGCGCGCTCAGGGCCCGGCTGTCGCGGCCTGTAAGAGACGAGGGAGAGGAGCCCTCAGCGGCGCGGCCGGGCAGCGGCTTCAAACCCCAACGGCCCCCCCGGCCCGGGCCGGAGAGCCAGGCTGGCCCCGGGGCACGAGGTCAGGCTCGGCTCGGCCCCGGCCCCGGAGAGCAACGGCCGAGCGCGAGACCGGCCGCCTGGCGAGACCCCGAGCGCGAGCGCCCCGCCCCCACCCGCGGGGCAGGCCTGAGGCGGCGCCGCCGGGCTCGGCTCGAGCCGGAGACGGGCCCAGGGCGCGGCGCGGCGCAGCGCGGCGCCATGACGGGCCCCGCCCCAGCAGAGCCTCCCCCCCCGCCCGGCTGAGGTAACCCCGGCCACTCACCCGGCCCAGCGGTAAGCGGCGGCCCGCCATTTTAGCGCCAAGGCTGCCGGGAAATCGGCGCGCGCCTTCCGTTGCACCGCCCCGCCGCGCGCATGCGCCCGGCGCGCCACACCCCGGCGGCCTGAGGCGGCGCCTGATTGGTCCCTGCGCGGCGGGGGAGGGGCGGGGCCGGCGGGACCTTTTGTTGGCGAGGCGCTGGGGCGAGGCGGCGGCGCCGGGAGCGGACGGACGGGAGCCGGGCGGGGCCATGTCGTACATCCCGGGGCAGCCGGTCACCGCCGTGGTGGTGAGTGCGCGGGGCCGCGCCCCCGCCCCGGCCCGGCCGGAAAATCCCCCCTTGCCGGGCTCGCCTCCTGCGGGCCGCGCAGAGCAGGAACCGGCCCGCCCTGTGCCAACAGCTCGGCCGGGCGGGCGGGCGATCCACGCCCCGCCCCTCCCAGCCACGCCCCGGCCTGCTCCGCCCGCCCGCCCGCGAGCCGTGTCCGCGGCACCCGCTGTCCTTACATCGGCCGGTGCCGCCGGGCGGCCAGAGCCCTGCTCCCCGCTGGGAAGTGGGGCGAGGCCGGGGCGGCCCCCCGAGCCCATAAGGCGGCCGGTCTCCCGGCAGGGACCGTCTCAGCCCCCCCGCTCCCAGTGAGGCCGGGCGCCGCTGACCCAAGCGCAGTGCGGCCCTCGGCCCCCGGCCCCCAGGCACTAGCGCGGTCGGTGGCTGTGCCCGTTTGCGGGCTGTAGCGTGACTCCGCTGGAGTCAGCGCTGCCGTGGCCTAGGTGAGCTCCGGGGGCCCTTCCCACTCCTGTTCCGTGACTTCTTTGTGGTGTAGACAAGGCCTCGGGCTACGTCTACACGACAGACCTGGAGCAGTGCCGCTGTGCTGCCGCTGGGCTCTGCGAGGTCTTCCTCGGAGCCGCTCCTGTAGCATGATGAAAAGGCCCTCAGTGAGCAGCAGTGGCTATGATGGCAGGAGGGCATCGGCCAGCACAGCGCTGCCCCACCGGTGCCTCTGTCAGTGACATTTATGCTGGTCAGGGGTGTGTCCACCCCCCCCCCGACCACCAGGCGTTTTACAGACAAGGGCCAGTGTAGACGAAGCCCGAGGCTGTTAACTGGCCTGTAAAAACCTCTCTCAGGATGTGTCTCACTCTGGGGAGCTCTGAAATAGTTACACAGCGTAAAGGTGCGTAATAATGGTATGGCTTATGTCTGCCCCTCGAGGAGAGGGGGAATAAGCTGTCTCTGTACAAGTGCTTTTTTACTGGTAAAAGTGCCCCCACCAGGGGCAGGGTAAGGGGGGGGGGGTTTAACAAGCAGTACAACATGTGTGCAAACAAGTTGGTTAAACTGGTGCAAAAGGCTCGGTGGACAATTTTCTCTCCACACAGGCCTTATTTTAGTTTAGCTTTAACAGAGAAGTGTTAGCAGAGATTTGTGCATTGTAAACGGATTCCTGGAGCTGTAGAACATGGTGGTCTAGGGGACAGAGCACTGGACTGGGCCAGAGCAGAGCTGGGCTCCATTCTGTTTCTGCCCCTAGCCTGCTGTGTGACGCTGAACAAGTCAATTCACTGCTCTGTACCTCCGTTTCCCCATCTCTAAAATGAGGCTGATAGTGACCACCTTTGTAAAGCACTACATAAGGGTTAGGTATTATATTATCGGGTAACATAAATATGGCTAGAGTTAGTTCTGAGAGGCAACTCTACGAGACCTTTCCAGTTCACTGACTATTCATGCAAGGACTCTTACACACACACCCCTCCCCCCATCCTTTATATACCCGGGAAAACCAAAGCACAGATGTGATCTGGTTTGCCCAAGACCATATAGTGCGTTAATGGTAGGGCGGGGACTAGAAGGCAGCTGTCCTGTCTCCCAGGTCCACTGAACCATGCTGTCTCCTCTAGTTGCTCATGGCTATTTTTCTGAGGTGCACAGGACTGCAGGCATGCATGTCCCTGTTCATTGGCCATAGTGGAGGGGGGGGAAAGAGAGGGTGAAGTGAGAAACGGAGACCTTGTGCAGAAAGGTGGGTTTTTTTTGACAGATACAGCCACTAGTTCTGTGTTTAAGTGGTGAGCTGTATGAGTTCTGTCACTAATTCAAGTCACTGTAGGTTAGATGGAGGCTGATGGAGACCTGTCTTGACTCCAGAATCAACCCTTCTCAGTAGAAAATTAGCCAGGATTATGGACCACATAAAGTGCAAAAGTGAAAATTTGCCACGTCAGTGTGGTGTATGCTATCCGTCCAACCAACTGACTCTCAAAACAAGTGTTCAGAGTTCTGACATCTCCCCTGCTATGCCAGCCAGCCTCACGGGGCACAAATTGGAATTGTGCGGTGTGCTGTGATTTAAGAAGCATAGCATAGTCAGTTGGCCACTCATCTGAGGACTTCACCTCAGATGTCAGACCTCTAACAGTATTTGTTTCTTTTTAAAAACCAGTGTCGTCACTGATAGAAAATGCTCACTTGTTAGCTTGGTGGATAGTGCCTTCTGTTACGGTGCCTCCTAGAATAGAAGATGATGCACAAATTACCATGGGCCACTTTTCCCCTGTGTAAAACCCTGCACACCAAGCTATTCAAGGAGCTTAAGTTTTTTTTGAGCTGGAATCTCAGTAGCACCATTTAACAAAACAAAATCGAGCATCTCCTTGTTCAGCTAAAGTTGTGGTGCTTTAAAACCCCCCCCCCACCTGATAAAAATGCTGTGTGACTGCATACTGTTGCTTTGAGCCTTGTTCTCAACAACCTGCCTCCTAGCCAATTGCAGTGTGGAAGACAGCATAAAAAGATATCAAAGCTGCTGCCATCTACTTGTTTGGCTGCCAGCCTGGAGTCTGTTCATTGTCTGTCTTTTATTAAGCTTTGCTGCAATTTTTAGTTTGTCTTGGAAGTTGTCAGTATTTCCAATGAGCTCATATAGAGTGGCGCTCGTCAATTAAAATATGAAAGACTTATTTGTTTACTTGGCTAAATTACAAACTCCTCCCTCTTGTATTCCAGATGTGATCACTTGACCCAGGGAAGCATTCTGATGAATAGAAAGACAGCCATGCAAATGTGAGGGAAGAAAAACTTACTTCCAGGATCTGAAAAATCTTACATGCAGCCTCTAATTTTCCCCTCACCCATGCTTTCTTTCCAGGAGTCAGCGTCAGGAGGGAAAGCTAGTTACCATAGCCAGTCTGTACCTAGAGGAGATACTCCAGAATGTAACCAGCCTATCTCAGAGGAAAGCGCATTCCCTGAGCAGGGAAAACTGTTTCTAGTCTCTCATTATAAAGTGTCACTGTGATAGCATGACAAGACTTACCGGCTATTCTGTGTCCTCCATTATACAGTGCTGCATGGTTCTCTTTAAACAGTTGGAATGGCATCTGGTTCAGCTGTGCTAGCCTTATGAAGTAGACTAAAAACATTTAAAGTGGCTTTCTACTTAACTGGATATCTCCATTGGAAAAATGAGATGCCAAGCAAGCTTTTGAGAATTAAATCCTTGGTTTTGGTCTTATCTGTAATGTGTGGATTTGCAATAGTTAAGGGCTCTGGTATTAGACTAGACTATAGAGGCATTATAAGACAGTAATGGTAGTTAGTCACACTCGAGTTAATCAAATTTAATGTTCTAAGATGGTAATGTGAACTACTTTCCTTGATGAAAGAAGATTGCAAAGCAAAACTCACTTGGTATTTTGCAAAGCAAAACTCGCCAGTCACACTCAAACCAGGCTTCCTGGTGATGTCTGATAAATCTCATAATTTTGATGAAAGTGATCATGGAGCAAAGGCTGCACAAATCGCTTCTTTGGCGGAGCAGCTTGTAGCCTAGCTGCATCTGGGCCTAATACAAGAGGAACTTCTTTTCAAAGAGACCTCTGCTGTATGGGATTTTGATTGAGGCTATGACTCCCTTCATATCTCTGTCAGACTCTGTTACTAAGAGTTCCTCTGCTGTTACTCAGAGTTTTAAAATATCTTGGTGTCTGAATCATCTCACCCAGACTTTAGTACTTTTGCAGCCAGGGGGCACTTTACAGCTGGTGTGAGAGTCCTTTGACAGACTCTCTTCAGCTCAGATAGTGACTTACACTCAGAATATTGTAAGTTTCAGAACATAAGTTTGTGGCAGACAACAGAAGTCTTTGTCCCCATCATCTACTGGGGAAGAGTTACAAAAGTAGGATACAATGTCTCATTGGCAGAGCATCAAGCAGGAACTTGTAGTTTTTCCATGGACAAAACAAAATAAGATGTGTGAGTTAGAATGACCGCTAGTTAGTGACACTTGTGTTTTATTGGCTTGAAGGAAATTGATGTCTAGTTCAATTCTACTGTCATGGGCTCTGCCCCTCTTCCCCCATTTTCACTGTGGTGGTATAGGTAGAGGTTAAACTTCTTTAGATGCTTAAGTGGCAATTCATTAAGGGATATGATTCGAGATGCTTATTTCAGTTGTGGCTTGTCACTAAGTGGAAGAGATGCAATGGTTCATCTTAATAACAACTTTTAAGGAGAATCCATTAAAATAAAGGGCTGTTACCCAACTTAAGTTTGCTTGTCCCTCTGGGATAGACAGCAAATGCTCCCATCCACACCTAGGTTTCAGATTCAGAGATCCCTGCTTCTTGTTTAAGTAAATATAAAAACCATGCTTGTGATAGGCCTTCTTTTGTAAACTTTTACATGTGCTCCCTTTGTCTAGAACAGGGGTCAGCCACCTTCAGTAAGGGCTGTGCCAAATTTCAGTCTCTCCCACCCCCCACAAAAATGGAGTGGGGGGGGAAGAGTGTAGCTGCAGGCCTGTTCCCAGCTGCAGTGACAGCAGGGGGGGAGAGAGGGGTTTGCGGACCCGTTCCTGCAGGAGTCACACCCTCTTCCAGCCAGGGGCCATGGCTCAGCCCAAGTGGAGAAGGGGTGGGGCTGCCTCAGTGGGGGTGGGTGCAGGGGTGTGTGCGTGGTGCACAGTGCTGCTTAGGGCCAGGGGTGGTGCAGCTCTGGCCAGGACGCCATGTGCTCCTCAAAGGCAGTGCGCGTGCCACCTATAGTTACATGTAACAAAGCTAAACAACCTACTGTGGCTGGAGTAGAGGAAGCAATGTGAATCCTTCTTTTCTCCCCTCCCCTGTCTTTCAGCAAAGAGTCGAAATCCATAAACTCCGGCAAGGTGAAAATCTGATTCTTGGATTTAGCATTGGAGGTGGAATTGATCAGGACCCTGCTCAGAACCCTTTCTCTGAAGATAAAAGTGACAAGGTTAGATTCTCTTTGAACTTAAATAATTAAGACCCACCAGCAAGAGGTGGAGTGCCCTCAACTCCCCTTGAATTCAGTGAGTCACGCCTCCTTTTTCTAAATTTATGCATGGTCCTCCCTCAGTCTGATTGGTCCAAATTATATTCCCTTCCCACTTAGTCCATGTAGGTAACTTGCACTGCTGCTGCCTTTGGGCTCTTGTGTAACTCATCTGTTTTCTAATATCACTTGTTTTGATAGAATCCATTTGTAAGATACTGCTAAATAAAGGTTATTGCTTTGTGTGCATGTGTAGCCGTTCCAACAAAAGTAACTAAAACATGACTTCCAGGGCATCTATGTAACAAGGGTGACAGAAGGAGGCCCAGCAGAAGTTGCAGGACTCCAGGTTGGAGACAAGATAATGCAGGTAAATTCAAAGGTAGGAAGACGAATAAACTGGAATGCAGACAATATAGGACAATCCCAGCCCAGAAGCTCCCTAGGAAGCACTGCTTTTTCAGGCCACTACAGAGGTAGGAGGGGTGATGGGGAATCCTATCCACTTGCTCCATTCTTGACTGTTCCATGTGCTTGTCTCACTGCTGTATGTGCTACCCAAGGACATTTATAAAAACTCACTGCCTTCCCCTACCACTGGTCTTGGGAATCTGTCTGGAAAAGCTTCCAAACTTAAGTATCCAACCACTGGATGAGGGAGTGATTCTAACTCACTGGCTGGCCCAAACAATACTTACGTAAAGCGAAACAGCTTCAAGAGGCAAGAATGAGGCTCCCCATCAGTACAGCTCATACACCACTGAACAGGCAGAATGGGAGACAAATTCAATTCTCCCACATCCTGCATGAGAACCTAAGTCACTGGACTATAGAGCTATCCTGCTACTAGCTGTGGACTAATTACTATGCAATTATTTAAAGTGGAATAGCTTCAAGAGAATAAACTACACCAGAACATCCCTTAGATCCATTATGAGGGAACTCACTTAAGAGACTGTAGAAGCCTCTTCAACTCCCTTCTCATCAGGCAGAGTGGGGAATTAAACCAGACTTGCCCCCATTGTGGCCGAGTATCTAAAGCATGGGGGTGCAGATTATACGCAAGGCATCTGTCTCCTTCCCCCTCTCCCCTCAACTGATTTGTGGGGCACAAGAAAGAGTTAAGGCACTCCAGGCGAGGGTTCTGACAATGGATCATGAAGCACTGAACTTCATAAAAGGCAGGGCTTAGCACCCCCACCTCCCCCCATGGCTAGCTTAGGTAGCTCCCTGCCTCAGGGCTGGCTTTTGGCAATCCTATTCTTAAAGTTCACCTTGTCTTGCCTTAACCCAGTGGTGCCACTACAAAGTGGGTTAGACAGGCCCTGGAGTGCTAGTCACCCTACCAAGGCTAGCTTCAGTGACAATAAGTGTTGCCTGATAACATTTCTGTTGTAGGTGAATGGGTGGGACATGACAATGGTAACTCACGACCAAGCGAGGAAGAGACTGACAAAGAGGAATGAAGAAGTGGTACGGCTCCTGGTGACCAGACACTCCCTGCAGAAGGCTGTGCAGCAGTCCATGATGTCCTAATTATGCAATAGGCTGGGGGGAAGGGGAGAGGGGATCTATAGAGTGACAATCCCTTGTTCTAAGGAAGCAAATAATAGAGCTGAGTTTGAAAACACTAGTGCTGCCCCTGATAAACATGCACCACTTTTCCTCTAAACTTAGAATACTAACCTAGTCACTTCAGTGGCAAGGGTCTCTTTCAGAAAGTCTTCCAGTAGCATACACTGCCTAAAACAGCAACTGAATCTACTTTGTACTCAAAGCTGCAACACTATAGGGGGGAAGGAAGAAGCAGTTATCAATTATATAAGAACAAGATGCAAAACATTAGCTACTTTTCCTAGGGAAGACACTGTGGAAAAAGGCGATCTTAGGGGAAGATTCTCCTATAGTTTCCCATGGTTTAGCATGAAAAGCTCCTTAGCTCCTGCAAAGGAGTGAATGATTCACACAGGGAGGGGAGGCAGTGGTTTTTTTTTACTGTGAATAAGCTTTTAAAACCTAAATGTTAAAGGTTAGTGGTTAGTGTCCCTTTCTAGTTCAGGCCCAGGTTTTTAAGATGCCTCATAACATAAGGGTGTAGAAAGTCCATTGCTGAGTGAGGACATCACTCCATTATTGCCTTGCCTTATGTGCTAGCAAGCGTTAAGCAGAATATCTTGCAGTGCTTGAAGACCTGCCGTCTGCTGTACTGAAGAGTTCAGTCCCCTACACCAACCAGCTTATCATAAAAGGGACACATTTGAACAAGCAGTGTGGTGCATAAATAGATTATAATAAGCCCTGTGCAATTCAGTAACAAATTCCAAGATATTCCAGTTGTAAAGTGCCTCTATACAAGACTTGAAGTGACAGTTGCTTCATAAAATACTTGGGAACACTGCCAGCTTTAGCATGCCATAACTATTGTAACTCTAGGGCTTATGCTTTTATAAAATGATACTGTAATTGGGAAAGAGGGGAAACCTGTAATTGCTGAACATACATTTACCAAGTCCCTCTTTCTCACACTCCATATCTAGCAGAGAGAATCGTCAAATAGAAAGGGCAGCTGGTCTGTTTTGTAGGGGGAGACTTATTTAAATCGTGTATTAAGTAACATGCAAATGAGCTTGCAAACATCTATTGTACCAAAATTCCTATCCAGGCACCTGAGGTAGGCAAACTTACGCTACAGAAATCCTTTGCAAATACCCAAAAAAGGATTTGCAGAAATCTTTCTGTAAAAGCTACTCTAAGTGGGTTTCGAAGCCTTCAATGAACCACATTAACAACTTTCAAGTATTATATGGGCTAGCTTTAATTACAACTATCCAAAAATTAAGTTTGTATTTCATCTGCCTGAACTAGTTTTAATAACACTGTAGATGACCTCTTCACTTCAACTGTCCTCAGACTAGTTAAAAAAATTGTAACTAGAACACTGAAGAGGCTGTAGACTAACATATTACTGAAGTGCTATTTAGGTTCTGACTTCAATGAATTTTATAAGCTTCATAAATGCATCTCAGAGAATATTCCACTCTGCATCTTTACTTACCAGCAGATGCCTCTTTTTATACAGTTTTTTACCTTATTCACTGATACTAAAAGAATCCAAAAGAAATTTGACATTTAAATTACAACTCCTGTGGTGATAAATATCTTAATAGCTTTACAGATAGGCCTTATTTTTGTTTACTGTAGAGGAGTACACTGCTGTTTGTACTGTGGTCTCTTGATTTTACACAATAAAAAATGGATTTAATAAATTCACTGTTTGGATTCACTTTAAGATTGAGGATGATTTACATGCAGTTATTTTCACATTCTTTTAGTGCAAGCTTCCTACCCTTCCAATTCTTCTGGTTTAGTATCAGCTATGGGTTTTCAGACAACTTTTAGACCACCATATCTTTATATTCAGCATAAACTAACAGTGAAGTGACAGCAAGTTCTGCACACATTTACAACTTGGAGTATCTCTGGGGGAGGAGACTATTTTCTCCTGACTTTTACCATCCTAAACCATTCAGTGAAGAGGAACAAATTGATTTCCCCCCTCTAGTGGGAGGGTCGCAGGACTAAGTACTCAGACCTTGAACCTTAATGATTCTAAATCTTGTTTAAAAGTTCATTTGAGTACATTCCATTCCTTACTCCTGTCACAGTAGGCCTGGGGCCAAGCTCTGCAGTTTAAAGTGCAAGAATGTTCCACCATGTTTGGAGATTAAATATCTTCCATCCTTCGCACTGATACTGCAGAAAAAGCAATTCAGAGCACTCGAGCAAGAGCCAATACTCAGGCTTTATTAACTCGCCACCTTCCCACATTATGTTAAGATTTTGTTACTTAAAATTCATTTTCCCCAAGCCACCTCTATAAAGGGTAAAATGCCTACTTTGCAGAGGGAATAGTGAGGCTTTGAGATCTTACCTGGAAGATGCCATGTAAGCATCATCAGCTACTGCTCAGATTATTTAGGAAAGGGAAGAAACGCTTGAAGACTAATACAAGTTTTAATTATGAGGCTAGTGAACAACAAGATCAGACTTAGACATAATACAAATTGTTCCCTTGTAGCAACAGCAAAGACTAGACACGTCAGTAAAACCAAATGTGACTAACTTGTCAACTTAGTTAAAAATTTGGTCTCAGACACTAGATCTAGTAACTTTGCTGAAAGCGGTTGGTGGTATCGAGTAGCAGGGATCACATTAAAACAATTTTTATGTTTAAGTATAGTTGTTGACCTCCTCATAGGAACGTGTTGTGGTTTTAAGGCTGAATACTGCTGGTTTTCCTACTTTTCAGTGAGTGACTTCATTAACCCGTTGCACCTACATGTAACATTAAGTAGCGGTGCTTGCCAAGTAGCCTCTTCTTGAGCTGCTGCCTTCCACTTACAACTTGGTTTGGGAAAAGTAGTCAGCAGCAGAGTCAAAGTCTACTGTCCAGTCCACGAAAACCCGTTCCTTGGTCACTACTTATAAAAAGGCACCTGGGTGGGTTTTTCACTACCCAATTGTGTTCTGGCTCTCATCTCTGGAAACAAGTCTTTCCAGCTGAAAGAAGCCCAGCTCTTTCCTTACCCTCCCCATAGAATACTGTATAGGAGGAAGACAGCCACATGTCACTAGGACAGCACAAGACAGGCTGGCTTGGAAATAACTTCAGGGCTGCAAATCTTTTCCAGCTGCAAGTGGTAGGATAATGAGATACCCATTAAGGCATTTGGCATTAAGGGAAGCATGAATTCACTATAGTCCCCTCCTGAAGAGAGCTTATAAACAAAAGCATGACTCTAGAATTAGTCACACTGGTACCTGGTGGGTAGTCTGGAAATCCCTCAGTCAGTACAGAGGTAAGGCCAATGCATCCAGTATGGCCGTGTCCATTTGAAGTGAGGCCCTAGTCCAAAGACTCATATCCCCGTCTTCTATATAGACAGTAATGCTGGATGATGAAGACTATGTCAAAGACGATGGAGAAGAGGCCCAGTCCAAATTTAGTTGGATCCCCAAAGATTAATTTCCATTCATCTGTCAAAAATAAATCAGGTAGTCTGAAAAGCTGCATTGTCACACACACTAGTTTAAGGCTATTAAAACAGTTAATCTTGTCCATCCCTTGATTTTTAAGGATAATTGTCCTGGGTATACAGGATAAAGCATGAAAGTTTGTCATTACCGTAGGTTATTAGTAAAATGGTTTATTTTTAACTGCACAGGCATTCATCCATTTTAGTTTGACTTCACTACATTGTACAATTTAAAAACAAATAATGCAATAAGGTTGTCTTTGCTGCTGTATAAATTACTGTAGAGCAACTATGTAAATAGCTTACAGTAGGAGACAAGCGCTTCTCTATCATGTTTTTATAGCACTCTGATGGAGTGTACTCACCCCACCCTGGACAAAGAATGGTTAATGCCACACTGTGGAGTGAGGAAGCCACGCCCACAAGGCCTTTCTGAGCATGTCCCAAATGCAGTGCCAGTATAAGAGGGAGCAGCTCTGCTCACTCTGGGCTGACCACTGAAGAGGGAGACTGCATATTGCTGCCACCAGCCCTGGAGCAGCAGAAACCCCAGGGCCTAACAGCCAAAGACACTGAAACCCTGGTGGACGCCTACACACTAGCAGACAGCCTCGGAAGAGTGGAACCATCAGGAATCGCACAGACTGATGGAATTGGGATGGCTCCCGTGAGATGCAGACCATTTTTACAAGAATCACGGTAAAGTAGATTCTTTACCCAAGAGAAGGACTATCCATGGTCCTAGAGATAGCGTGTTTCAGGCAGGACCCCGCTGACCCAGCGACAAACATATTTGCTACTGACGGGGCCATGGGCTGGGATCTGGTGGAGCAGGGAAGGGTTGAGTCCCTCTACCCCATCCACCTCACTACCCCAAGGGTCGCCTTGTCACCCTATTGACCAGGGCTCTCCTATTGACCAGCCATTAGGTCTTACTACCCTGTGACACAGGACATCCCTGCTGACTTTAGACTAGGGACCTCACAGCCTCCAAGTAACAGATGGTGGAGTGTACTCACCCTCACAGTGGATGGGAACCCCTAACCCTGTCACAAGCACCAATGGCTGCACATGATGCCATATAGGACACCTTGGTTTGAGAACAACCTTAATTGGGTCTGAATTGGTAGAAAGTGCTTTGTGGCAGGTTTTTCTTGAATGGAAAATAAATGCTCTAAAAGACACTTCAATTCTACACTTACCATTGTTGTAAGACTGCAAAAACATCTGAAGGAGGCTGAAGCTTCCACCAGTAAAATCTAGCAACACATTTCCAATGCTCCACCCTTCAGTACTCTGCCGCCGAAAATTCATGTATGCCTACAAGAGAGGCATAGAAGGGAGTCAGATCAGAGTGAATTTAAATATGCTACATACTCTGAGCTTTCCCTGTAAAAGGCGAACATGTTTGACTGCTTGATCTACAGAAAAAGACAAACCTTTTTACTCTACCCCAGCAATAGAGAATTCTCCACTCATTTTAAACTCAGATAAGCAGACTAACCCGTCAACCTCAGCTGTAAAAGAAAGCCTCGCTGATTTAACAGACCAAAGTTTTCAGACATTGCAAAAGGTACTTGCATGCTTAGTCAGCAAAAAAGGCATCAATCAAGTGATCTGTTCTGACAACAGCTTGAAGATGATCCTAGAATGCTAACTAGACTATCTGCACCACATATTAAAGAACCTACAGTGCTCTTCCAGATGTCCTCCTATATTAGTAAGCCACTTAAGTGGCATCTGGCTACCCACATAGGTTAGGAGATAGTGTCCATTTTTACCTGTGGAAAATATTTTATCAGTGTGACTCCCAGTTTAATGTAAGAAAAGAAAAATAAGAACTGTAGCCATGTGATTTCTCCAGCTGCAGCCACAGACAGTGTGGTAAACGTGAAGATCCACGCAATCACAAGCAGCCCAATAGCAACTCTGGACACTCTCTGACTAGCTCTCTGAAAAACAAGACATTTCATACATTAGAATTCACTATACCCAGGTCCCCTCCCCATTTCAGTAGGATGCACAATGCTGAGCATAACCTACAATCAAAGCCCTCTATGGAACTGGCTAGATTGACCCCTCTCCCTCACATATCCCCACACTGTCTTATCATAATAGTGGACAACAGGTTTATGAAACTCTATAAACAGCACAATTCCAGAGTCTAATTCCCATGGGAATGTAGTTGAGAATGTTAGCATCTGGAAGGAAGGGGCCACAATCTTTCTGCAACATTTATTGGGAGATTTGTGGCACTTGTTCTATTACTCACCTCTAAATTATTGTGGTCATAATAGCATTTATGAGATGTTCAATGACTAGGGCACAGAGAAAGCTTCCAAAGTCACTCCCATTCTGGCAGAAGAGGCAAAGGACACACTTCAGAAGAGGAAAGTCTGTTCTTTCAGCAGCAGGATGCTACCTTTCTTACACTGCTTGACAGATGAAAGGAAGTTCCAAACCGAAGGAAGAACAGACTCTCACAATTCAGTAATCCGGAAGAGGTATGAATTTTTTTTCACTTAGCATGTTTACTGCCTGTCTGCGAACACCACCCAGCTTTTGTACTTGGGAAAGGCATTGAACTGAGCACAGCAGTAGAACCCCAGAACAGCTCCCAGATTCTGAACTGGATTCTGCCACTCTACATGGCTTTGGAAGAGTCATAGAAACTGTGCCTCCATTTCCCTTATAAAGGCAATACTATTCTCTTATCTGAAAAGGATCTTGTGGACTAATGTTTGTAGAATACTGTGAAAATGAAGAGCTCTATAATTGCTAGGTATTCTATTTAGCCTCAAACTTTAATCAATCAACTGTTTTGGCTTCGTTTTGGAATATGAAAGCATCATGAGCAAACCCACCTCATATATACAGCACTGGTATATTATAAAGAGAGTTACAGCTACTGCATGGAGACTGAAGAAAACATCATTGCTATCCACAGGATTCACTCCATTGGGATACTTGCGTAGGAACTGCTCCTGAACATCAAAAATCCAAGCAAGTCAGCTATTGTAACTCAGTTTTACAAGTAATGAAATATTTTACTGAAAGAATGACAAGTGCACTTACCTTGATGTAGGCTATCCAGAAAAGTCCTACATTAAATACACTGTATGCTATGAAGCCAGTGAGGTTTAATGCAAGGAAGTCAAAGCTTAGTCCAACAACACTAAGAAAGAAAAAGGAAAAAACCCACTTTACATGTAAAAATTGATCTGCAGAACAGTACGGCAAGTGCTATAGAGGGACTGACTGTCTAGCACTAGAAAGTTCTGAGTTAAGAGCTTTCTACACATTTACTGTCCCAAGCAGAAACTGTGCCCATACTGCTTTATAAAAGAAGTCATTTGTACAGGATGAGATGGTTGCTTCCTCCCGCACCCCACACACACTATACATTTTGATAGTGTATACGATCAAGTTTATTTTCAAAATTCATATTCCTATGCTGTCTGCCTCAATCCCATACAACAGCAATGAATTGGAAAACAGCATTTTAAATTAGATTCATAACCAGATGCATCATGTCCATCCAACACAAAGATTGTTCAGCCTTCACTATCCAAGTTAAACTTGTATAGACAATCATTTGTTTACTCACAAAGATAAGTTATCCTGCCTGTGACTCGAGGTTCTTTATCATTGTTAAAGGCATGCATTCTAAATAGATTGGTTGTAGAAGCCACTTTGCATGTCTAACAATGGAAAAAATCTTGTCTTCCATCCATATTACATTATGGTATAGTGTTAGGACACTGGGGGATATACTTAAGTTCCACTCTCCCACCAATTCATGTGCTACTGAAAGTTCATCAGAGCTGACATTCACATGTAGTCATTTAGACTACCTTGTGTGTGTTTATTTTAAACATGCTCCCATCTTTCTAATAACTTATTCACATGGCAATTGAAATAGATGTGATTGAGATTTGGGGTAAACATTACAAAAAGCAGTTAAGTGACAGACTTGAAAATAGGTCTTTAGTTCCTTAGGCATTAGGGATGTTAAAGCCTAAACATTTAAACTGTAGTCAGCTGTTTCAACATTTTAAACAGCTGATTACCATTTAAATGGGGGAGGTGGGGGCACTGCAGCTGGGCTTGGCTCCCTGTGAGCAAGAGCAGCTGGGCAACTCTTACTTGCAGAGAGGCACGGAGCCCAGCATGGGGAGGCACTGCAGCTGGGCTCAGCACCCCATGAAGCCCAGCATAGGGGGTAGATGCAGCTGGGCTCAGCTCCGCTCCCCATGAGTGACAGCTGCCCAGCTATGGCTCTGCACATGTGGCAGCGGCAGCTACGTAGCTCTGGCTTGGCAGTGAGAAGCCAAACCCAGCATTGTTCTCCCTCCCCCGTGTTTAAATGTTCTATCTTTAGAACGTTTAAACAGATTATTTAAACTAATTTTTACATCCCCATTAGGCATTTAGGAAAATTACTTTAGCTGTCTAACATGCAAAAAAACAAAATAACTCCACCGCCCACTCCCTGGAGTAGGCTGTGTTTATATATTTGACAGTGCCTAGAAGAATGGGGCTGCAGTCTCTAGCAGCCACCGTATACCTCATGAATAATCCCTCATTGAACAGTTGACAAATTGGGGAGTTAAACAGAATTGTGATTAGGGGAAATTATCCTCATGCACACAATAAACATGATCTAATTTCCATAGAGATTAGTCTGCTCAGGGAGGCAGATCTACCAGTGAGGGCATTTTTCTTTGAACTCTGTTATTCCAATTTTTCAGCCTCGCAGTTATTACACGAGGTTGTGTGGGCTCCCTCTGGTGGTGAATTTAAGACCTGAAGAGTCCACTATTGTGCTGGGGGAGGAGGAGGAATTTTGTTTGAGTTATTTTTTGTTTTATCTTTGGTGACTTAAGTCTTGATCCTGTAATCAGAGCTACACATGTGAACTGCTGCATATTGACTTCAATGGTACTTTGCAGGGGTCCATCTGTGAAAAACCAATTGCAGGATCAGCATCTTGGGAGTTCTAACTCACTGACACATCAGGAAAGCTTCCTGAGGCAAGCTTCTAGGTAAGCTACCTGAGCTTGCAACAAGAGACTTAATATTTCAAGCCAATTTGCCAGCTATATTATGGACATTAATTCACTCTTGTAGTAATGGGGTTTGGTTTGCTTCTTTAATGGGAATTAACTACATTAAGAAGATCTTTGATAATTCCCCATCCCACTCAGAAACCAGTCCACATAGCAATGTTACAAATGGTAAAGATTCAAGCACATTTCATAGCTGGTCTCCTTACCTTTTTCGTCGCCAGTTCTCAAAAACCTGAGGGTAAAAGGAGATTGACCAGGCAAAGAAATAGATCCAGCCAATCACTTGGTCTATAATCCTCACTATGTTACTATGAATCACTTGGAATCGAAGCCTTGGGCTGCAAAGGAATTTGCATCAGTCAGTTTTTTAAACACAATATATTTTCTGCAATTTTCCATAGATCATACACCTTCATTCTAATTTGTGGGGCAGAAAACAAGTCAGTCAAGATTTAGTGTTGGTTTTAGTAGAGCAATAAAACTTTCCCCTTTTCATACTCCCTTGTGGTCTTCCCAAGATCTCTACAAATCCTAGTGATGTCTTGCCTATCCTCAATCTTCCTCCATTCCTTCATATTTCCCTCCTCCCTTATATGCCTTCTGAAGCCTCACATCTTCCTCTATTACTTCCACTCCCCTTAGTATGTTACAGTTGTGCAACAGCACCCTTCATGCTCTGCAAGCAAAGCCTTGTGATGTGAGTAACGATAGCCATGATCAAGACAGTTAAAAGCAGAAGTGAAATGAGGAAGTGACAAGACTATGCAGAGCTGTGGCATTAAAGGCAACAAGCAAATGTAACTCAGTATTCCCCATCTCACCAGTTTGTTCTGGTATCAAGAGTTCCAACTGTGAACACGTGACTCTTTAAGCAGGAAAGTTTGTGGATGTGCTAAGTACTTGTGGCTTGCACTGAAGTTGTGAAAGCTGGGGGCGTGCAGAGGAGAGTCAGGCTGTTAGCAGTCAAGGATACCTCAGATTCAGAAGTGTGTTTGCAAGACAGGTATAGCAACAAAGCAGTAGCCCATTAAGTTTTGTGCCAAATGTATCCAGCCTAAGTAGTGTGGTCATGCACACTCAGACCTTTCTTGTGTGTGGTTTAGAGGATACTGCTAAACATGACCTAAGAATGCCTAGGATTTTAGGTTACATGCTTCCAAGATACAGAAGGTACCAGTATTATTTCTGTTATCTCATTATCATGGGGTAAGACACACTGTTTGTTAATCAAGGGAATTTGCAATGTAATTAATAGGATACTGGGAGATGATGTGGGAGGAGAGGAGAAATGATTATACCACTTTGGATAACAAGGAATTGCACATGATCTTGGCTGAATTGTAGTTTAACTCACCCAGTCTGGTTGGAATTACTGGCATAAAGATAAACCGTAACTTGGCCAACATCTTTAGCTTTCACTTGAAAGCTTGAATTATTTAGACCTTTAGGTAATATTACCTGTTAGACAAGGAAAAAAGGTTACACGTAATAATTATTCACATTTTTAATGAGGTCAGACTATGACCTATTGTAAACTTTAGCATAAAGTCTGAAGTCAGTTCTGTACTCACTTGATCAGGTAGTTCAACAATGGTTCCATTTTTTGATGAATATGTAACATTAAATGTTATCACCAAGGTCTCATTTAATGGGGCACTGTAAAGACAGACAAGTCAAAGGAAGCCTATAAGTCCATGTGTTTAAATCAGGTTTCAGGCCTTCCAGGGAAAATTCTGATTCTATGCAACTCAGGCAATATTGTTTTGGATGGACCACATACTGTAATTTATGTTTTTAATAATCATTTGTAGCACCAACATTATAGGATACTATAGAAACAGATACTGTCCTTTTAATGACTGATAAACCAATCTGAACTGGCCAGAACTTACATGTCTCCCTTTGTGCAGCCACTAGTCAATTCTAATAGGGGTCTGAAAGATGGATAAACACCTTTTTAAAAGTCTAATATTTCCCTATTCCTCCTCCCACTTTGGAAGCATCCCATCAATCCCCACCACTTCAGAGAAGACTGCGTCTCACTTTAAGGAAGTGGAATACTATACTTTCCCTTCCTAGGAAAAGTGTCACAATTAGTAAGAGACTGGGAAAATGAGCATTGCACTACAGTAAGTATCTACTCCAAAGATGTGTGTTTCAGCTCTGATGTAGCTCCACTTCTGTGATGGAAACAGTGACCTCTATATTCAATTTATAAAACATTTAGGGATCCTTCTAGCTAACTTTTGTACATGAAGCACATTATTGTTAGGACTGGAAGAGACTGACCATCTCCCTGCAAATGCAGAGTTCAATACCCCAGTAGAGGACTTATGGTATTGGAGATTATATTTAGCCAAACTTATTAATGCAAAAAAGACTCCTGGGGGGTCTGTAGATGCCTAAGATTTCCAAAGGGGTCTGCATTTCCATTTGAAAATTTTAAGGAGTCTGCAAATCGAGAAAAAGGTTGAAAATCACTGCCATAAATGAACAAAGCCACCTCATCTTTCTTACAAATCTAGTTATCTATCTGAACAAGTCTGGTCTCTTCTCTGTTCTGGCTGATGTCTGTGGGTGTATTGATTTGTATCAAATGCAGAAAATTAGAGGAAGAGAAACTGAAACTGCTGTTCTAAACTTACCTTAGAGTCACGGTGACATTTTTCAAGCTACCATTTTCTAATGAAACCAATTCAGGGACAGAGAGCGTGATGGCTCCATCTGGAAAAAGAAAAACAGTTAAGCTTAATTTCTGTTGTAGAAATCTGTCTCCTTTCTGAAAAGATTAATAATTTTCCTTTGTGGTGGAAGAAAGCAATTTGAGAGTACAAACCAGTTAGACCAGTTGATAGGGTTGGTTAGCAGGAAGGGTTAGCGTGGGAGACAGCTAAGCAACAGTGTGGAAGGAAGTGGCAGCCCTTTTTCAAGTGACTGAATAATTTGAAACATGAATGAGAAGTGCAGACTGAAAACAGTAAATTGGGGCCAAACAAGTGTCTCCTTGAACAAGTAAATTCTACACAGGCAATTATTTACAGAATACTTTAAACTCAATAAGCTAATTATGAAATACTAATGTAAGTGTTCCTGTTCCTTGCTGTGATTAGCAATGGATCCTAATTATCTGTAAGAATCAGAACTCTTTAAAGACGGTCTTAAAATTGCTGCATGATCCATGAAGCCCAGCAGAATACCAAAGTCAAGAACTTCCGCTCATTATCCTGCCATCACAATACTCAGGCTATATCTTGCTATTGTGCTTGAAACGCTTGCCATGGAACTGAGTACCATGCAACAATATATTGATTTTTAGGGTATATTAATACAAGACAGCTAGCAATAAGATTCTTCTTTTCTTGCTTGTCAGTCACTTTATTTAACTTAATAGGGTGTGGTTACATTTCGTCCAACAAGTAAGTGCCAGTAGTTAAACCTCCTACAGACAATAAGAGTTTCACTCCCCTGCCCAAATTCTGCCAAATATGTGTGGTGAGTTCCAGGTAGGATTTAGGCATATCTGCTAATAGCTCAGGCTTACAGAATTGTCTTTATTCTTCCCTTTAATCTTGAAAAGGAGACAAGGGGGAAATAGTATTTTAAATACCATTTTTATTAAAATTCTGTGGCGAGGGCCTGAGTTTGGTTGTCTTATGCGGCTATCTTGTGGACACTTCTGGCAACTAACTCACCCAGCTAGCACAGACAGGATCACCAAATTCATCACTGGTTTTAGTACAAGGAAGACTGAACGTCTGTCTGCAGAACGGAGTCTCCTGCCCTAGCCCGCTGACTGACGCTAGTCACTTAAATCAGTAATGAAACAAGACACACGGGCCTGACTTCTCACCACATAAGTCTGAAATACTGTATAAGGGAAGAAAGTTCCCAATACCACAATGACAGCTTGAGCAATTCCTCCCTAGAAGCTGTTAGAAACCAAACCCATACCCTTATACACCCACCCTTGGTTCACGTGGGTCCCCTTTAACAGGAGAAGAGTTGGTTTTAGGCACAGACGCCCTTCTCATTTACAGCCATTTTAGCCAAGAAACTGCCCCCTGCGCTGGTGCCCAGTTGGCAAGACACTTACCACAGAGGTGCAGCAAGGACAAGGGCCAGAGGAGCAGCCAGCTTTTCACCATGGTGCTGGGCTTCGCACCGCTAGGGAGGCAAGGAAGGAAAGTTTCGTTGAGGCTCCTGCATGATTTCAGCCGCAGATGGGGCTGGGCTGCCACGGGCTCCCCTGGGCCCTGCCAAACTTCGCCTCCCCCGTCACCTTGCCCCACCCCCACTTCCCCACACGCCAGGCCCGGACCGATATTGCCCCATCGCCTCCGCCCCCACCCCAGGGGCCCTCGCCAGGCTCCCCCTCACCCCCGGGCCGGGCCTGGCTCCCCTCCGCCCGCCCTCAGGGCTCAGCCTAGGGCCTCTTCCAAGCGCCCTGGCTGGCCCCAGGGTCCCTCAGAGCGGCCCGTCCCTCAGGTCCCCGCCGGCCCCACAACCCCGAGCTTCCCCCGTCCCCATGGCCGCGGCGCACTGCATGCCGGGACTCGTAGTCCGCCGCGCGGGGAGCCGTTAGAGCGAACGCCGAGGGGGGCGGGGGCGCCTCACCTGCGACGCCGTTGGGCGGCTCCGTCCAACCGCCGCTCTTCCCGGCGCGAGACGATCGAACGCCCGGCGGCCGCCTATGTCAACGATCCCCCAGCTCCCTCCCACTTGCCGTACCGCCTCCGCGGCCTCCCCCGGGCGCCATGTTGGGTGTGGCAGCCGCTGCTCGGGGGCGCTGGTGGAGGCGGCTTTGCCTTTAGGTTTCATTCACTGTTCGTTCAAAACGCCTCATGTGGAGGATTTTTTATGGTGGGCCCTGGGGAGCGGCGGAGGGGGGCCGCGGCCGGCCGGATTGCCACACCCAAGATGGCGGCTCTAGCGCCTCCTCCTCCTCCGCCCCCCTCCTGTGGCTCCGAGGTGGGGAGTTCAAGGGTCAGCGGAGCCCTGTGTGGAGCTGGGTTTAACCCTCAGGCGGGGCCTGGCCTGGCCCTCCAGCCTGTGGGAGCTTGAAGCTGGCAGCACCTGTGCTCCCAGGGCGTAGGACAGAGAGCTGGGCCCCCCTTGGCCGTGGAGGGACGAGTAACCGAGAGCCACCCCAGGGAGGCAGAGCGGGAGCCGGGCCGCAGGGCTGCCTCTGCGCCGGATCCAGCCCCGGTGCCGCCGGCGCGTTGGGCGCGTCCTTGCGCAGCGGGGGGACTGAGCGGGACCCACGGGTGGGGGAAAACAGCGGCCGCCAGGGGCCCACGCAGATGATGGCTGAGAGCCCCGCCGTAGGGCTGAGTCCGCGCGCCGCGCCTGGCCCCGTGTGCGCGTTGGGCGTAGATCTGGGCACAACCTCGGTGAAGGCCGCCCTGGTCGTAGAAACCGAGCATGGGCAACTCGTGACCCAGAGCTGCTCGAGGGAGACACAGGCGCAGGCTGATAGCCCGGCTGCCGGAGCGCAGGTGAGAGATAAGACGTAACATTGTGACGCAGCTCCTCCAGGCCGAGGCATTGTGTTTCACCAACACGGCTTTGTGCCACCATGTTATGTCGGCTGCAATGACTTATCATCAGCGTCTTTTTAATGCCTTTCAGGCTGAAGGTTGGCCTGTTAGGAAAAAAGAGAAAGGAGGCAAACCAGGCAGTAAAAGTTGCATGTGTCAGTGTATCTGATTTAAAATACTTCTCTTGTGTTGTATGAAAAAGCCGAGCCAAGTAAGAGTAAAACAATCTGTTCCTTGAAGCGTTAATTTTAAAAAAATCAGTGGTTATCTACCTACATGGTTAAATCAAATTAAGACAAAATTAGTCCTGACTAGTATCTGGCTGCCTTGTAATCAGTGTGCAATGGTGGTGTAGCTGTGTTGATCTCAGGATATTTGTGAGACAAGGTGGGTGAGGTAATGCCTTTTATTAAGTTGGTCCAATAAAAGGTATTTTATTGTCTCTCTAATATAGGCAGTGAATAGTTTGGAATTCTTTTTTCTAATAACTTGTGGAATTTCCAAATTGACATACCCTGAGCACATTCTGAAATGGCACTACAGTTTACTGGACTTGGCTCCAGCATAGTGGAGTCAAACTGACAGCTTAGACTAAAGTTATGTTCTCTTAAGGAGCTAGAAAACAGCGGAAAGCCCAGATACTTAGATGGCATACTGAGTGGAACCTTAGAAAAACCTAAAATAGGTCTTTCCCTGCACCACACTGTGATCCTGTATAGGATGCTGCTTCTCAGGGAACAAAGGCAAACAGCCCTAGCTCATTTTGCACTTTACAATCATTAACTTCATCAGAGCTCGGCTTAAGTAGGGCATGGTGAAATAAACAATGAAATCCTTTCATTTTAAGGGGCTTCCGGTTCATTGTGCTTGTCGATACAACCTGGCAAAAACCAGGGCAGAAACACAGACGGTACATCTCTCTGCTCTTAAGGCCTAGGATCATAACAAGTCCGTTAACTTTTGTAGCAGTAGAGGCAGGCACTACAGTAATACAAATAAGTAATAAGAACATCAGGTCTCTGTTTATACAATCAAAGTTACATGTTAATAGAATAATTCAACTCTGTTTGTGTGTGTCTAATTACACTTTAGTTTCTAACATGTATACTATTTAGCCACAAATCATCTAAGTCAGTGGTTCTCAACCAAGGTACATGTATCTGGGAGTACGCAGAGGTCTTCTAGGAGGTACATCAACTCATCTAGATATTTGCCTAGTTTTACAACAGGCTACATAAGAAGCACTATAGAAGTGAGTACAAACTAAAATTTCATACAGACGACTTGTTTATACTGCTCTATATACTTTACACTGAAATGTAAGTACAAAATTTATATTCCGATTGACTTATTTATAATGGTATGGTAAAAATGAGAAAGTAAGCAATTTTTCAGTAATAGTGTGATGCTTTTATATTTGTATGTCTGATTTTGTAAGCAAGTAGTTTTTAAGTGTGGTGAAACTTGGTGGTACACAAGACAAATCAGACTCCTGAAAGGGGAACGATAGTTTGGAAAGGTTGAGAGCCACTGATCTAAATTAGTGAGTGTTGAAACTTTGAACTCTGAGGTAACTTGGTTATTCAGCTATAGTAATAGTATAGTTTTAAGCTAAATAATAGATGCTGTTCACTTCTAGCTACAGTAACACTGTTTAAGTATACGGTACTTGAATCTAGTAAATTCATTCATGAGTTCTCATAGATTATGTCCCAAACCCCTCATGACTGATTTTACGGTTACAGGGAATGGAGCAAGATGTCCAGATAATAATAGAAGCTTTGAATGAATGCCTTGTGGCTCTTCCCCAGGAGCAGCTTCAAAGGGTTAGTCGCATTGGTATTTCCGGACAAATGCATGGGGTTGTGTTTTGGAAAACAAACCAAGGTAATGTCCATCTTTTGATGTGCTTGCTATAAATATTGTAGTATAGAAGCTAAATGGCAGAAGCCATGGAAAATATATGTTTTGGTGTTGGAGATAATTTTTAGCTCCGGAATAATTAGTAGAAAATTGCCATATCTTCATCTTGATATTTTTTGAAATATAATAATCAGAAAAAGTTCCTGTTAAACATGCATTTCTCCTTAATTTTAATAGACAGTGTTCTTTGTTGACATGCTAATTAAGGATCCAATCTTATGAATCCTTATGTGAGAAGTCCCAGGTAAGTCAACAGGGCTATTCATGTGAGGAAGGCTTTGCAGGATTGGGTTGGATTGGGCCTTAACAATTATCTATTCCTCATGTTGTGTTTATTACCAAATGAAATGTGCTAATGGAACATGCAGTACTCTTTTTATCCCATTCCCAATGAGCCTTTTTCCTAGTTGTTGCTCAGTGAGTTGTCTGAATACCTTCCCGTAATTCCTTTTCTGTAGAGAGGTTACTGAGTCTTATCTTGCCATGAAAGGTAGCTAGACTTATGGAAATGTACATAGCATTACCCATACTATTCTGCTCTGGAATGTTGTTTTTAAAGATTCCGGTTTGAAAGCGGAATACAGAAGGAGTGAAATGTAATGAAATGTAATATTTGAATTGATGTCAGATGTTCTAAAAAAACAAACAAACCCAAGACATTAAATGAAATTATTTTCTGGATAAACCATAGATGACTGATGCACAATACTCTTATTGCTGTTGACTCCATAAGTGCGTGGGAATGGAAATGCAATCCTGCAGTTTTAAGTGGTTGTAGCATCCGAATCACTAGCCACCAAATCGACTTCTGTGACTTCTCCACATAGGCCTCGATTCTTCAAATACTCAAGTAAAGGTGTAGCTGCATGCATTCATTTGCAGGATTGGGGCCTTAGATTGTAAACTCTATAGGGCAGAGATGACAATTTAGATTTTTCTCAGCTACATGGGTGTAAATTAATTGAGGTCAGTGGCATTTCTTCAGATTTCAGAATCTGGCTTCAAGTCTTTATTCTCCCTAGAATTCACAATACACGCCTATAGGCAATAATACAATATTAAATAATAATAGCTAATGTTGAACTCCCTAGATGAAGCAGAGATTTGTTGTAGGCCAGAGAACTGATTTCCCGAAAGTACTGACCATTGTCTGTCAGATATTGGCAGGATCTCAAATGCTTTAAGAGATCCTGAACTATTCATTACTGGCTGTGATTTTATTTTAAATATTAAAACCATCACCAAGGAGTATATCTAAGGGATGATGGATTCATGGGTCTGTTGCTTGCTTTCCAGCTATCCTGTGAGGCCTGCATAACAAAACCTCCTGAGTCCATCAGCCCCACAAATTCTTATGTGGAGGTGCTTAATATTTTATTTCAGAAAGCCACATGTCACTTGTTTTAAATTTCTGTATTCAACAAAATGAAGGAGAGTGATTGCTCTCACTCCTTTGAGTAGATTAAGTGAAACCACATACTCTGTGTTACAAATTACATTTTAATGGCATGCTTTGGGGTTAGCCTTGTGGTTCATAATAGTTCCTAGAATCCATTTTAAAACAAGGAAAAATAGATGATGTGGAAATATAGCTGAAATAGACTTAAAGGAACAGGATCAAAGGAGAGGAAATGAGATAGGTGATTCTGCACTCTTCACGTACTGTACTATTATAAACTTTGACACTTTGTTTAAAGTTGCTTCCTGTAAGAGTGGAGTGCACAAGCTGTATCAAAGTTTCAGTTCAGTCAGCCAGAACAGGTGGCTGCTGTAATTTACACTGACCCTCCAAGTGGCCTGGGATTGTGAGGGTGTAAAGGTGCCTTAGAGGCCCAGCACAGAATCCTATATTTTGTATTTAACAGGAGCAAGATAGGGATTATCCTGGCAATGAAGCTAAAAAGAATACTGAATCGACGTAAATCCTAGTACAGGGATTCCACCTATCAATGAGGCCATGTTACAGAGCAAGGATGCCATGTACTCTTTACTACTTGGCAATTACAAGTTCCTGTAGATAGCAACATCTGGATTTATCAAGCAATCATAAAGGTACTTTGGATTTAAAAAATAGACATAAGCATGGCTATCTGTCGAATGGAATTGAGCACCACATTAGAGCTAGTATGGATATTTCTAGACTAGACAATGACAAATCCAAGTCACACTCTTAACGTTGGGCTCAAGTGATTGATGGATTCCAGGGCCAGAAGGGATCACTGTGACCATCTACTCTGGCCTCCTACGTAACACAGGTCATACAACTTTTGCAAAATTAATTCCTAGAGCATATCTTTTTAGAAAAACTTCCAATATTGATAAAATTGTCCGGAATGGAGACTTCACCATGACACTTGCTAAAGTATTCTAATGGTTAATTACTCTCATTGTTAAAAAATGTACACCTTATTTCCAGTCTGAATTTGTCTAGCTGCAATTTCCACCCATTGGATCATCATATCATATCTTTCTCTCCTAGATTGAGGAGCCCATTAATAAATATTTGTTCCCCATACCTATAGACTGTAATCAAATCTCCCCTTAACCATTTCTTTGTTAAAATATGTAGATTGAGATCCTTGATACCATGAAGTATTTTTTCTAATCCTTTAATTGTTTTTGTGGCTCTTTTCTGAACCCTCTCCAATTTATCAACCTCCTTCTTGAATTGTGGACACCAGAACTAAACACAATATTCCAGCAGCAGTTGCACCAGTGCCAAATACAGAGAAAAAATAACTTCTTTATTCTTACTCAAGATTCCAGGTTTATGCATTGAAGGATTGCATTAGCTCTTTTGGCCACCAAATTGCACTGGAAGCTCATATCCACTATGACTTCCAAAATCTTTTTTTTTAGAGTCTGTGCTTCCCAGGATAGAGTCCACCTGGCCTGTAGATATGGCCGACTTCATTGTTCCTAGATGTGTACATTTACATTTAGCCACATTAAAACATGTAGTGGTTGGATGTAGTTCTAATAGCCTATTGCTCCACTTATCAGGGAGCTGCATTTTTTTGGTGGGTCACGCTCAGTCCTTAGATGTGATATTCTATCTTATCTCGATCATGACCTGTGCTTGTTCGTATGGATGTTATGGGTAGTAGGACAGAGTTAAAGACTTTGGAGAGCATTCTTTTTTCTTCGTCTCAGGGTAATTAGCTTTATGGCAGACTATTCAGGGTTGGAAAATGTGGTTAGTTGGATTATAGTCAGTACTGGCATATCTTTTGAAGTGTTAAATGTGTTTCTTTATAGAATTATTTGAGTCCCCGGAATTGAAAGGTACCAGATTAACTGCAGTTAATTATGCTGTGTTTCTCAAATACTGCCTAATTCAGGTTGCAAATGGATTGAGAATGGAACTGGTCACACCTTTCAGCCTGAAGAAGTCAGTCATCTGATTACGTGGCAAGATGGCCGCTGCAGCAGCAGTTTCCTCTCTTCTCTTCCTCAGCCACAGTCACATCTCAGCTTGGCTACAGGATTTGGGTGTGCCACAATCTATTGGTATTTGAAGAACAGGTAGAAGCTCTGTAACTTCAGCTATATTCATTAGATTTTCTGTATCATGCCACTGCATTAGCAGTTTCTTGGCTGGAACTTAAGCCACAATGAGTGTTGTTCTAGAAGGCTAAGGGCCAGTAGAGGGTCAGCAGCTGAATTTCTGCCTATCTGTCAGGAGGAGACTTGTGAAATGAAGCAACACTTCTTTTTCATCCTAATTTTTTATTAAATGGCCAAAGATCCTTTCAAATTGAAGTATTAAACGTAAACCCTATACAGCTGAGTTTGTCATATTCTCTCATCCTTTGAATAAAAAATACCACAGAATACTTAAGAAGAAAAGAAACACCTCTGGTGATGCCTCAGAATGGAAACATGTTCAGTTAATACAGTTTGAATCCTACAGTTGTGCCTTAAGCATAGTTCCTATAAATATACTTATGAAAGTCTAAAATATATAGGGGGAGTTACTTAGGGCTGGTTCCTACAAGGTGCTAAGAGAATTGGGCCTTACATTAGCAGATCTTCCTTTTCCCCTTAGGCACTAAGCAGTCCTACCAGGCCTCTGATGAGGTTTTATACATCATCTGCTGGGTTGTCACATGTTTTGCATGGGACAGAGTTTTCACTTGCAACTTCCCTTCAGCTACAGCCAGTTGTGGAATCCACAAAAACTGCATAGATTTTGGGAAACTTTCATCTTCCATAAGTTATTATATTTCTCAAGGTGTCACCATCTGCCACATCAAGTAGGAGTTCAGATTTGATAAAAGGAATAAAAGACACTTTTGATCTTGCATTCTTCCTGAAGTTTGTTTAGATGATATCTAGAACATGGTTGATCTCTCCACACTCATTTTTATATTGTTATTTTCATCCTTGGTACTTTTATTTTAATGCATATACTGAGCAACGTAATTCAACGGGATGGCATTAAGATTTTTTCAGATGGTCCAAAGCTGAGAGCAGGACATCTCTGTGCAAGCATGCTGCTGTTTCTCTCTTTAAAACAGGCTTTGCAGCTGTGTACTTTGTTACAGAGAATTCAGGAATTGAAACTGTTTCCCCCATCTCCCTGTAGGCGTGAGTCTTGTACATGGTAACACATCATAAAGTCAATTCCATGGAAAAACTAGGACTTGATCACTGAAGCAGTTTTTGCAGTCGGTTCTGTGCCATTTTGATTGTGGGAATCTGCGTGTTTCTGAAGGTCTCTGGTGCAATAGAAGCAGACTTGTTTTTTAGAAAGGATGCACTTACTGATGGGACAGAGTCAGTGTAATATTTTACCAATATTAAGGAGCCTTAGGAGTTACTACTCATTGTCTTTACTTAATACTGCTCCACATCATTTGACTTCAATGGAAAAGAGAAGAGAAAGTGTAATACCTACACTATTTATTTCCTTTCCTACCCCGGTAGGAATTCAGTAATACTTATCTGAACAGTGGGAATGAAGTCTTATTGCAAGCTAACAATTCACTGAAGAACATTAGACACGCTTTTCAATTTTTTTCTTCAATAAGCAGCTTTTTTGTTTTCCTTCAGACACTCCCTGTTAAATTATTTCTACAGTAAAGCTCAAGTAGCCTATTCTGAATGTTTGGAAAAGCCAGGTGCTAAAGGAGTAACTACAGTGTTAGATGTGGATGCTAGAGTTGGTTGAAATTTTGTGCTTGAAAGGTTTTTTATCAACAAAAAATGCTTTTTTAATTGAAACACATTTTTGCAGGGAAATGTGTGATTTCTATGAAATTTTTGAGTTGCCAAAAATGATTTTTTCCCCCTTAATTTGGGTGTTTGGTTTTTCTATAAAAGACTATTTTTGTTGTAGAATTTTTTTGTGGGGAGAAAAAAATGTTTCCTAACCAGCTCTAATGGACACTTGTTTTCTAAGGATTTATCTCTCATTCAGTTAATTAACATATGTTTCCAAAATGGTTCTTTTGTCATGTGTTTCTGGTTTTGTCTTGAATATCAACTACAACTGGAAACTGTTGGCAAGTGGATGTTTAGCAAAATGATACAGCCATTTTTTTTTGTTTGTTTTGTTGTTAAATAGCCCAGATTTTCTGAAACCTTATGATGCAGCTGGTACCATCCACGACTATGTGGTTGCCATGTTGTGTGACCTGAAAAGGCCATTGATGTCCATCCAGAATGCTGCCAGTTGGGGATATTTTAATTCCAGAAGTAAAAGCTGGAATACTGAGATGTAAGTGACAGTCAGCCAGTGAATTGTATTTATTCTATGTACCAGATGGTGTGAATACTCCTGTAGGGCACAAGTCTGAGGCCTGGTCTACACTGCCGCGCCAGGTCGACAGGAAATACACAAGTTACGTAGTGTGAATTGTGGATCTCCTGTCGACTTACTTACACTCTTTTACTGTAGCGTCTTCAATATGCTGCGCTGATGGGAAATGCCCTCTGATCAATGCAGCATTACTCTTTTCTGGGGGTGGAGTTACTGCGTTGAACGGAGGGCACTTTGGGGATTGATTGAGCGGGTCTCTGTTGGCTGCTCAGTCGATCCCAGTGCGTCAATCCATGGAGCCTGACACAGCGGAATCAGTCTAGAGCCCTGACTTTAGCCCAGATAGGGGGTGATTGAAAGTTAAACCCTCTGATGGTTGTTTGGCTGGTGCTGAATGAGTCTGTGCGTCTCACTCCAGTTTGTGGTGGGCAGCTGCTCGCATCACATAAAACCTCATCACTGTTGGCACTCACTGGCATTGTCATTTTTAGAAACCCTAAGAGAAGGTATTGCTGGTGAGGTCAGCAAAGAGGCCATGGATATTGAATTATTCACGTCCTCCCTGCAGGTGGTCTCTCTAAGGCATGGATGAAGTACAGTGTGCTGTCCATACTTTATCTATTCTATATGGTCGCTAAAGAGAATTTCAGTCTTTAATCCCTTCAATTGAGCTCTTTCATAAGCATTAAAACTCCCTGACAGTGTCATTTTAAAAGGTGTCAGGCTTCCAGGCATCTGATGAGACACAAGCTTTATTCTCTCTCTCTTTTTTTTTTTTTTTTTTTTTTAAATGACTTGATCTTTCAAGGGGTGGAGTCCAGGGCCCTATACATTTCAGAGATCAGCTTGGGCCATGACTCCTAGGTGGAAAGACAGTGAAAGTAAAATACTTTCTAGCCCATTGAAAGGTAACAGAAGCTTGGATTTGTCTCACTAAGCTTTCTCTGACTTGAATTAGTGGTTGAAATGAAATAGCCTATACTCATCTTGCAGTTTGTTTGCTTTAGGACCTTGTTGTAGCTAACATTTTCTGGTTTGTTTTTGACCTGCAAACCCTCTGCACGAGAGTTCTTTGGCAGTCAGTGTTCTTTGGCACTTGAAAAATGGTTATATGTCTGTTGTTGTGCTTGTTCCCTGCTGTACTACTTGGCCATGTGACTTTGGTGGTTTGAACTTGTATGTGCTGCTGTATGATCCCTGCTAGATTACATCAAGTACAAATGTAGGTGGATTAATTTAATCTTCTGGGCTGTTTTGTACAAAGCTGTTTTAGTTTTTGGCCAACACAGCCAATGGAACTGGAAGTCTGAACCTGTCCAAGGCAGAGCTAGTTGAGTGGGCAAAATATTCTATAAACCCAGCAGCCACAAGCACATGGTCAGGTTAGCCTGTGATCTCCGGGATGTTCACATAACCAGGTTGAATGCTATGATATTGACTAATCCACCTGTGTGTGTGTGTGCGTGCGCGCGCGTATTTATTTATTTATTTATTTGATTGCAGTTTGAGAGAGTCTGGCTTTCCCATTCATTTCCTTCCTGAAGTGGGTGATCCTGGTGGCATTGCAGGGAGGATGTCCCATGACTGGCATGGAATACCAAAGGGAACAGAAGTGGGAATTGCTCTGGGAGATTTCCAGTGCTCTGTTTATTCTTGTATGACCGAGAGGACTGATGCAGGTATTTATACCGGTGGGGACACAACAACTAAGACCTTTCAATAGAGCTGAGTACCATTTTCTAGTCTGTGAAAGAACTAATAAAGTTGTGCCATTAATAACATAGCCCTCTTTTGCCTGGCTGTTGTTTCCATCTAGGTATTTATATTGTGCTCAACTCCACGATATGTGGATAACTTATTTTCCTCTTTCATATAGCTTGCTAAAAGACTAAATCTTTTCTTTCTTGTGTCCTAGTTCTCAATATCAGCACTTCTGCTCAGCTGACAATCCCCATGCCCTTGGGATTCCAGCCTCCAGAGACGCCAGATTCTTTGTCAACTGTTGCCTATTTTCCCTATTTTGATGGTAACTATCTGGCCGTGGCAGCATCACTCAATGGAGGAAATGTGCTGGCAACCTTTGTGGATATGTTGGCATGCTGGATGGCAGAGTTGGGTAAGGTATTTCGGGGATAGACAAAGCTTAAGATGGAGTTGGTCAGCAAGATTTGAGGGACTGAATCAAAGCAGCAAGTTTTGTAGAGTGTATGTGCTCTGAGCAGCAATATTGCAACGTGCACCTCATTCCCATTGTAGTGCTAGAATTTCCTAAAACACTTAAGGGAGATACTGGGAACAAACTAATAGGACCTGCATTTGGGTTGGGTCTGGGTTTTGTGTTTGTTTCTTTGTTTCAAGCACTTAAGTGAGTGAGAATATCTTTGTGGGTTCCATTTCAGAAAGAAGAACTTTCAAAGGAAAAATTATTGGTCAGTAAATCAGAAGTGAGTCATTAACATGCATGTTCATGGAGTCTAGAAAGAGTGACTTGATTATATTAATTGCCTTGAGTTGCAGTTCTCACAGAACTTGAAATACTGAATTGAATTAAAGAGCCTGGGTTAGTGCAGTATCATACAAGACAATCACGTCATTTCGCCAGAGTGCTTTAAAATGTATTGTCACAACTTCTTTGATATCCTTCCTTTGGGTTGTCTTGATGCAACAGTAAATTCTAAAATCCTTCCCGCAGATGCTTGAGGGGCCTTTACACTGTCAGTGTAGGAGGTGGAGACTGTGCTGATTGACCTTATTAAGAAAAGGTCACTAGCTGGTTAGTTTCCAAACATGCAGTATTGCCTTTACTGTTGCTGTTTCGTTTAAATTGAGCCAATAGCTAATGTTGCAGAGAAAACTGATCCATTACCAGAACTGCCGTGTCTATAATCAGAAAAGACTTCCTGGATCAAAATCCTTTGGATGAGGAGGTTCGTATTCCTGCAAAAGTGATCTCCCTAGGACGGGCGAAGCGATATACACAGTGTTCTGACCACGGAAACAGCATCAGGCATCTTTAGCATACTGTATGTCTCCAGTGTTCATCTCTGATGGGTGAAAGGGACACCTGGCTGAAAAAATTAGTGACACCATTTTTCTTTTTACAGGGCATGATGTTCTAGAGTCCAATGTCTATACACAAATGATCAACGCAGCCTTGGCCCAAAATGATACTAGACTCTCAATCTGCCCAACTGTATTTGGAGAAAGGCATATGCCTGAGCGACTGGCTTCAGTAGCTGGTATCACCACTTCTGATCTCTCTCTGGGTCACGTAACCAGAGCTATGTGCCAGGGGATCATTCAGAATCTGCATTCCATGATGCCACTTCAGCACCTGAAAGAGGCAGGAGTGAAGAGAATTCTGGGAAGTGGAAGTGCCCTTTCCAGGAACGAGGTGCTAAAGCAAGAAGTGGAGAAAACGTTTCCATTTCCTGTTATCTATGGAAAGGATGTGGATGCGGCGGTGGGTGCTGCTGTAGTGATGCTGCACAGAAAATAAAATCCGTAATTCAGGATTGTCTGATGTAAAACTTTTTTTTCTGGACATGTCAACCCTTTCTTTTTGTTTCCTCATCATTCCTGATGTTGCTTTTAATCTACCATCCCACTGTACATGGAGAAGAAGAGCTTGCATTAATGTCTCTTTCTGATTGCAAATGTACTCGGGGCTATGCATGCCCTTATGCTGTCATTCCCAACTGCGCAACGAGAACTAATTCTTATCGGATGAAATTTTGCTGCTTGAAGGGAAAAGGTCGGTTAAGTTTGGGTTGAAGGTAGTACTTCACTGGCTGATTTTCCTGTTATGAAAGAGGCCTGGGATGGCTAAGAGGAACCACTGTCTGTTGGTAACTGTGTCTGTGTAGCCTTTGTTAAAGATGTTAAACTATCTCTTACCATAAATATGTGCAGTAAAATGGGGCTCCAATCTTGGTTAGGGCCCAAGGTGCTACTGTAATACAAATAAAATAATAATTTAGCATTTCTTATGCATTGCAGAGTCTCTCTAAAGGGCTAAGCACCATTTTGGCTCTTAAGTAACAATAAAATGTTTAAAAGGAAGCATATAGGAGGGAAGGTAATTTTGGTATGGATCAGTGAAGTACATTGCTTCTGATCCAAGTTAAAGTCATGACTAGATCATATAATGATTTTTACATACATCAGTGCTCATGCTTCAGAGCATAGGCTGGTTATCAGCTGGGGGTCAGGAAGATATTTCTCTCACTATGTTTTAATGCAGTTATTTACACTAGTGTAGGTGGAGTGGAGCTTCCTCTGAAACATCCAGCATCAGCAGGATATTTGACTAGACAGTTCTTTGGGCTTTTTCTTTTGTTTTAAAAAGGTTATAGTAACCCTCCTGATAGATCCATTCCCCTTGCTTGTTACCACAACGTGACCTGAAGTAAAATAACAGTTACATCTAGTGAGAGGTGAAATGCGCCCTTATACGTGCATCAGTCCAAAAATGTCCTTTCTGGTTTCCTTGATATGTTCTATTTTAAGGATTTTATAACGCTGCCTTTTACATATTGCAAAGGATCCAAGCCTTGGCATAGCAATTTGCAGGCTGGATTAAAATCTTTTTTCAGTTTTGAGCATTACTCATGTGAACTTGCCATAAATCTTTTGGGTTTCTGGCACATGTGCCATGATCCTAAAGCACCTTGCTGATCATTCTACCCTCTCCTTTATTCTAAAGTAAAAGCTTTGTATTTTATTTCATCATTTAGGAGAAGTTGGACTTTCTTGAGAGAGAGCAGGGGAAGTAACCAAAGTGGTTTCATATCATCTGGGTACAATTTTACTAACTAGAAGCATCTGTTTTAACTGAAATATGGATCTGCATTTCCATCTTGCTCATTAGCAGCCTCGGGACTGACTCATATCGTCTTAATGAGAAATCTGCTTTCTATCCCAGAACTCTAAATCCACAGACTTTAATTACAGTGATGGATTAATTCCCTGCCTCCTGACGACCGTTCTATTCCATAGGGTGGTTATAGAACCATTGGTGTAGTCAGGAAACACAGAAGAAAGTGTAGAATAGTTGAAGGTTATAGTAAAACACCCTCTTTTGTAACGCTTTGTTTTCTCTTTGCTTATTATATTGTATTCTTCCCTTTTTGAATGATATTGCCAGGAGCCAGTAACACCTCCCCTTCAAAAACTAGGTCTTTGCCGCTGCTGTTAATTAATCTTGCATCCAGCTGAGCCAGTTTCAGGGAGCTGGTAAAATGTTGGCCTGGCTCTGGAATATGGTTCCCTTCTGTGCTTCATCAAGACAAGAATTTCCCTGACCAACAGACTCATGGACTTTAAGGTCAGAAGGGACCATCATGATCATCTAATCTGACCACCTGCACGTTGCAGGCCCCAGAACCTCACCCACTCATGCCTGTAATAGACCCCTCACCTCTGGCTGAGTTAGTGAAATCCTCAAATCATGATTTAAAGGCTTCAAGTTATAGAGAATTCACCATTTACACTAGTTTAAACCTGCAAGTGACCCAGGCCCCATGCTGCAGAGGAAGGCGAAAAAACCACCAGGGTCTCTACTGGGGAGAAATTCTTTCCCTACCCCAAATATGGTGACAAGTTAGACCCTGATCATGTGGGCAAGGCCCACCAGCCAGACACCTGAGAGAGAATTCTCTAGTAACTCCGAGCCCTCCCCATCTATTGTCCTGTCACCAGCTGGGTTTGTTAAAGCCCCTACCAAATCCATTGTCAATTCTGTCTTCTTTCACCACCTGATGAGGCAGGATGTTCTAGAAATGAAATTCATTCCTATATGCAGAATTCCCAGCAGGGACAGGCACCACTTAAGCCAGTGTGGTGCCTAGGATGTGTATAGGACCTGCTGCACAGGGGTACATTTTATTATTTACATGGTGCTATAAGTGCACTGATCTCACTCTATGATACATGTAACTCAGGCCCTGGCCCCAAAGAGCTTACAGTCTAATACAAACAAACACAATACATAGAACAATAGGTGAGGCACGGGAAGGTACAGAGACTTCAGTAGGTGAGGCAAGAGTAGGGCAGAAGCATCTTCATAAGAAAAAGAGGTGAGGAGGGTAGGGGAGGCACTTTATTCACAGGAAATAGGAGGGTTCCAAAAGGGTGCATCTGCGGGTTTGGAAAGGGGGAGAGAAGCTCTGAAGCCAGGAATAGGAGATGGAGACAAAAGATGCACTTAGCAAAAAGATGGAGAAAAGCCTGGGAAGCAAGATGGGGCATGAGAGACGTGGCCACAGAGCCTCCCGGGTGTAATATTTTTTGGAAGTAAAAGGCAGTAATAGATAATTGAATTATGACTCTGAAATCTAGCTACTGCAGCTGAAGCACTTAACTCTCCTTCCTCATCGTTCTGAAATGCTGGATGTGATTATCTTAGTGAATAGTCCAGCATAATGTAGTTTACGGGATGTTTCCCTGTGCATTGTAAGTCTGTCGTGTCACTGAGACTGATTGCTATCATGACTCACAGCCCTGAGGAAAGAGGAAATGTGGCCCTGTGGTGAGGGCACTAGCCTGGCACACAGGGAGACCCCTGTTCAATTCCCTGCTTTGCTGCAGGTTTCCTGTCATATCTCAGTCAAGTCACTTGATCTCTCCATGTTACTACAGTAATGGGGCCGATGTAGGTTGCTTGGCTCAATATGTAGCCTGTTGTACTCTCTCTGAAGACTCAAGTAATTCTCTGCACTGTGGGTAGATACCAATAGGCTTGGACCTCTCTGTTGTTCAGATACAGTAGGCCTGATTATGAACTTTCCCATGATGGTGAGAAATCTGGAATGACTATTTTGAGCTGGAGCTACATGAGTACAAGTGGGATCAGAATCCGAATTTGAGCCACTTTGGCCAACCCCACTGCACCTCATCTGATCTGGAGAATCTACCTCATTGACACTGGTGAAAGAAAAATCACAACTGGGCCCTAACCTGCCGTTATTATTTTAGTGTAGGCTCTTCAAAAAATCCTCCATTGTGAAACTGGCTTATGCTGATGCTATTGAAAAGCTTTTGGTACATGGTGCATTTTGGTATAAAACTTCAGTGTTTCATCTGTCCTCAGGAATTGCCTAGAATTCTGTTTGACTTTTGAACGGCGGTAAGATCTGTCAAATGCTGCCAGATCGATCAAGGAGGTGATAAGTACGTCAAACATTTTACTTCGGGCACAGTTTGCTAATAATGACAAAGCAGCTGAAGAAAAACTGTCACACTGAAAAGTTCCAGAGGGGTAACTGTGTTAGTCTGTATACAGCAAAAACAACGAGAGTCCTGGAACACTTTAAAGACTAACACATTTCTGCAGGCATAAGCTTTCATGGGCTGCAACGTTTATGTTGTCCTTTTTCCTTGTTTACAAGTGCTGGATACATTTCATATCTCCCCCTCTCCCCTCCCGGCGGCCGGTTTGAAATCAGTAAATATTACATTAATTTATTACATTAATTGATTCAGCAATTGTGAGCTCATCACACGAAGCTGAAAAACAGCCATTGCAGTTCCAGAAGGTTTTATTTTAAATGACTGTTCCTTTGGGTTACCTATGGAAATGTGGTATCTTTCATAGCAATTTCCTAGGTACAGGCCTGACTGCAAGATAAATTATGGACCATGCTGCCTTATGTCCTTCAGTATGTGAGTCTTTCCTATAGCAGACTGTATTCTGGGGACAAGTGTTCAAGTTCTTGTTTTTGTTTTTTCAAAACAGGATCGATTCTAAAGAAATTCTGCTGCATACTTGCCTCCAGTGACTCCCCTGAGCAAGACATAAATAGGGCAAGCTGTTGGTCACACGTTCCTGCAGGCAAGCTCAGATGCTGTGGCCTTCCTCTTGTCATGTTTATCCTCTTTTGTGTGTGTGCGTTTCTCCCCTCAACTCTTTAGCCTCGCCCAGCTATAGCAAACTGCCACTGACTTATTTCCATTCTGTCTCTGGTTTCTTTCACTCTCCTCTGGCCGCTTTAATTTTTCTTTATGGATAAACTGAGATTTTCTTTTTCCAGAATGTCTGAAATCTGGAGATGTTTCTCTGTCCGAATGTGGACATTGGGGTGCCTGACTCTTTTATACTTCTTTAATTCCATTGACTTCAAAAGGCATTGCTCCAGATTTACTGTTGGGTAAGCCAGAACAGAATCAAACTCTTCTAATTGAATGTAAGATCAGACTCTGATGGTCAGTGGTAGATCGGGTGCGAAGTGCTCACCTTTCACTCATTCCTACAACCAAATATCAAAATACCTACTTCACTTATCAAGTCCAGCTCTGGGGATCAGTGAAGAAATTAATCAGAGCATTATTGAGTCAGATGCTCGATAAAGTTCCTTCCAGCAGCTCCAGGTTCTGACCCATTGTTAACCTCTACTTAAGCATTAATAAACAGGCATTTAATTTGCTCTGAATAAAATGTCGTAGGCTGGTTGGATTAATGTAATTACAATTTGGTATGAATATTGCTGCATCCCTTTTTGTGCACATTAAGGCCAGAAAGGGCCATTGTGATCATCTGTCATGATCTCCTGCAGAACATAGGCCAGAGATTTTACCCAGTAATTCCTGAATAAAGTCCAAAAGCTTCTGGCTGAGCTATCTTTCAGCACATATCTTTTAGAAATGCTTTTTCTTTCTAGCCCATTCCTTGTTGTAGATATCCTAGACAGAAGGACAGATTAATAAAACCAGCCTGCCTTAGATGAGGAAACACTTTGAGTGTTCAAGCTACACTCTTTTAATAATTACATTAATTTTTCACACCTGACTAAGGTAAGCATATATTATTTCAATAAAACATGGTGTCAAAACAGAGTAATAAAATGGTGTTAGGATTTTTCTTTTATTGGTTCTCGAAGTTCATCGACTCTGTTTGGAATCAAACTCTTCCTTGGATAGTATGTAGATCTTTATTATGACATCACTAACAGCCACTGCAAAGATGTCAGATCGCAGAAAACAGTTGCAGCATATTCTGCAAACTTTTGTGTTAAGTGATGAATACAGCTGAACCACAAAAACAACTGCCTTTCCCAGGCTGAATGGATTTGTGAAGAGGAAATCTGGAAAGGAGTGTACAATGCTAAATGTAATTTGAAAAAAATAATAATACTGGGATTCTTGTAAAGAGCTTTGATGCACTCTCGGGAATAGCTGCTGCTGTTGCTTCTGCTTCTAGGATAGTTCTTAATTATTATATTAGTCAAGTCCATGTTCTACTAGTGCACATCCTCTAATGGTTTTGTAAGTCATAGCGTAGAACAATCCTGCAGACAAATGAAGTGGAGGGGAGAACTGTGATGATGTGCCAAACAAATCACCTAAGAAGAGGGGACCTTTGCATGAACCACTGAAACTCTAGAGGGGAAAAGTCTCCTGTAGATCAGAGAGCACTTATTGAGACTGGATTATTTTGCAGAAGGTGGCATTTTTTGGAGCTTTCGTAAGTCCTGCATGTATATTTGACTAGCATGCTTGTTCGTTGTTTGTAAATTACCCCTTGATATTTATCACTTGCTGTGGTTCAACTGGAGGCTCTTATATTGTTGACTCTTGATATACACTGGATTAGAAGAGCCCAAATTAGGTACATTTTATCTGGATAGCACATGAGAAATTTAAAGAAAAAAATATCTTTCCAATGAATTTTGAAGTCTCTTCTGGAAGATGTTTACAGCTTGCAAATTCAGATTGCACGCAGCTGGGGTCGCTTTCCTGTCATTATTTAAGTTTCTACCAAGTTTTTTTTAAAACTAAAGCATTGGGAATCACTAAAACAGAATTGTAGCATATTGGAAAGGAGATGAGAGAAAGGTCACTTTTTGCTGTTGCCTTATATAGTACTTGTTCTATGGAGGAATAAAGAACTCCAGGTTACAGTCTGGCATTTTTGACTAGATGTACATTCACTTGAAGGAGACCCAAAAACCCCCCAACCAAACCAGAAACCCATGATTATTTTGTTTGCCAGTGTTTATAAAATGTTCCCTGAAATAATTGTTTTTAATTTTTTTCATACCAAACTGTAAATGAAAAGGTGTTGGGTTTTTTTGCATTATTTCCTCATTATTTGCAGAATAATTAAGATATTAAGAAAATTTTATTTTCTATTTAATTCAGTATGTATTTGTGAGGGACCCATGGTACTGGAAATTTTAAGCAAAAATGTACCCTGAAGCTAAATTATGATAGATGACATTTTAACAATTTCTATTTTTGTTTTATTTTTGATGTAGTAAATGTACATTTATGAATATTTTAAGAATTCTTTAGATACATATTATGTATAGTTATTGAAAATTCAGACAGACAACATTCTTATTCCATGTTTTGTTCCACAGAAAATTGTATAGGTGCAATAGATTCAGGGATTAACAAATCCTGATACAACTTTAACTATAGTCTTGCTAACTCCACCATAATATATTTGTGAGGAATAAAATATGTTTGAAGCACATTTGAGGTCATTGGTCAGATATTGCATGTAAACGTAATAATACTTAGCATGGGGGTCAGTTTGTAGCTGAGACACTTCCTTTGTTTTGCAAAATTTCATAAAACCCATATTTTCAAAGCATTAGATTTTCCAGACAATCTGGGATTTCAGAAAACATTTCCTAGGAGGACGTTCCCTACTCTCTCAAATCTAACTGTGTCAAAGTTCAAAAGGTGTACAGTGAATTGCTTTCTCTAATACTGATCCTCCAGTGTATTTTACATCTAATAATGATATGAGCAGCAGTTCCTACCTGCCCTGATATATCAGTTTGCCTTGATGTAGCAGGGTTTGTCTCATTGATCACACTGCATGTACTCTTGGCTGTTTAAAACACTTTAATAAGAAAACAATTTAGAAATAGGCTTAATTTTAGCATGACTAGGTAGATGAGGTAATATCTCTTTTACTGGACCAACTTCTGTCCACTAAAAGATATTACCTCACCCTCATCTTTCTGATATCCTGGGCCCAACAGGGCTACACCAGCGCTTCATTTTAGCATATGCAATGTTGCCATGTACTGATTTCACATATTGAGGCTATTTCCCTAAGGCTAAGCATTGCTGGAGTGAATAGTTATGAAGCATGGGGAAAACCCAGGCTGCCTGCTTAACAAAATGCTGAAGGACAGGAATAGTGTGAGCGAAAGGTCACTTTCTAAACAGTTCAGTGCTTCACCTGGTGGGGAATAGCCTTTATGCTGAGGATGGCTTAATGGCTGGTGAAGACAAGATCCTTTGTGTTATCTTTCTTCTCTTTCTGTTTATAGTAAGATATATTTAAAAAAAATCTTCCATGAACAAAGTAAAAAAAAAAATTATACAGATGAAGACAGGGAAAATAAAACTTTGTGCTTTAGGGCATCAGTGGATTGCCACAGGAAAGAAGAGGAAAATTTCCCTTCACGCTATCAGGCACTGCCTTTTTAGTGCGGTTTTCATTTTCCTTCCTTTAGATATTGGCCTCTTCCCAAGAGAAGATACGAGAACCACACCAGATCAGTGTGCCTGTGTAGCAATCTGTGCCTTTCCATAGGCCTTACAAGAGATCCATGTACCTTTCTTTCCTCTTCCTCCCCAGCAGGCACAAAGACCTGACATGTGGCCCTGCCCTCTTTCCTTCCTGGCATGTATATTTTTATTTGCTCGCGGCTTTGTAGCACTCTATAAGTCTGCCATATTTTTCCCCAGTGTCAGCCAGGTATTGGCTAATGAAAGGAAGGAGAGAATCTCTGTTGTTGAATTTCCTTCTAGACCTTATCCATGATGATGTAGATCAGATGCTTTAGCTGTAAGCTTTGCGAGCCAGAAGAGGCTTGGTTTATCTGTAAAGCAGAATACAAAGTCAGTGTTTATCCCCAGAACAGTGTGATGGTGTCTGAGCAGTGTGTCATCTGAAAGCTGTTTGCTGGGCTCGTATGAAATGAGTTGGAGGTGATGAAGTCGATGAATAGCATGGAAAAGACATAATCCCAGAGAGCTGAAGTCCTCTCTTGACCCATAGCAGTGGTTGGTCTCTCCAGATCAGGGATGAGGTCCGCTGGCTGTGAGGAGTAGTGAGTAGAAAGCATACGTTGCTGCTGTACGTGCCCTGTACGTAATACAGAATGTCAGCCAGCACCTTCACTTAAAAAAAAGAAAAAGTAGATCACCCATTTTTCTTTTAGTAGCATCCCTATGAGTGCTCCCACTGTCAGTGTGGTAGTGTCCCCGCGCCTAAGACCAATGGAGCACCCACAGGGGGACATATTTTGAAGAACTTCAGTTACTGCAGAGAGTGAATAACTCTCTCTTCCCTAACTGTTACTGACATAGTTTATGAGGTGGCAGTATTAATCGCACTGGTTTTCTTGTAGCCTGCTGCCATGTCATCCATCCTTGGAAAGATGAGGAAACTCGGTAGTTCTGATGTGGAGGACTCTGAAGTCACGGATGAGCACACCGATGGGGAGGACTCCATTTTGGGAACCCCTGACAGTCTTCAGAGCACCCATAGTTCGAAGGCCCAGCAGCTGCCCAAAAGCAACATCTTTGCTAGACGAGGCCGGTTTGGGATGGGGGACAGCGACAAGAACATGGCGCCCATGGACTCCTTGTACCAGATGGACCACCTGGTGTCCGCTCCCGTCATCAAATTTAATATCAATGTGGAAAGGGCAAAATTACACAATCAGTTTGCCAAGTAAGTTTCTGATATATTGGATATACATTATGCCTGGGGTTGGGCTGCATATCTCAGCTCAGCGCTTCCTCATGGCACCACAGTATTTGATTTTACGACAGACATTTTAGTATTTCTTATGCTTAAATAATGGGGAAGACTCCAGATACTATGGAACATGTAATGACTATTGTCCATCCTGCAGTCCTATCTCTGAATACAACCTACCCACCAAATGAAATCAGATGTGCTCAGTGCCTCTAAGAATCAAACCCTTTGGCATTTTACCCTAAATTAGTGTGTACTTTTGAAAAGGTTGGCCTAAATACTTACCCAAAGCTATCCAGTGAGTCAGAGGCAGAGCTAGGATTAGAACTCAAGAGTTCTCGGCTCCCAGGGCTGTGATCACACCGTTAGACTTAATTGCTTCATGGGATTTGAGTTCTTGTTCTTAACTTTTCACCAATAAAAACAAAAAAACCCCAGCACATCTGTTTTTCCAGACTTTTATGATTTTACAGACTGTACAATTCCATATACATAATATTCGCTAATGTGTGTGCCCCTGAAAGCCAGTAATGGAAGTATAATTGTCTGGTGGCTTTTAAAAGGCTGCTTAATCCTTTACATTTCAATAACTAAATGTGTCCTTGTCAGGCTCCTATCCGCCAATTCCATTGAGAGCTGCTCAGAAAAAGCTTTCAAATTCTATGATCGCAGAAGGATCTTCGATGCTGTAGCCGAAGGTGACACAAGTGATCTGGATGACCTGCTGATCTATCTCCATGAGACCCTCAAGCATCTCACTGATGATGAGTTCAAAGGTACCCAGTAGTGTCAAAGGCATCCAAATGCCGTTCCCCTCTTCCAGCAGTGCTGCTGGGATTAAAAAATCAACATAGTGTTAACTTAAATACATGGTAGGACATCGCAGGGGGTTCTGTGTCATGCAGTAGTTTCCCATAGATGGGGCAGTTCTCAGTGAAGCTACTGGAAATTTCAGAAAAGTTTGAGAGGTTATTTGTGAAACTCTAAATGTCCCTGGATTCTTCTACCCCTTCAGAAGATCCCAGGTCCCTTGTGACTACTGCATGCCTATGAATTAGAAGGCAGGTTTGTAATGCCCCTTTTTATAGCTGTAACCTTTTGTGTCACAGAGCCGGAAACTGGGAAAACCTGCTTATTGAAAGCTATGCTGAATCTGCATGATGGGAAGAATGACACCATTCCCCTGCTTCTGGAAATTGCGGAGAAAACAGGCAATCTGAAAGAGTTAGTTAATGCAGAATATACTGACAACTACTACAAGGGTAAGAGAGGCAGTTGGGAGAATGTCTGGCCTTGCCTAAGTCCTGTAGAAAGACTGGAGACAGGCTACATGGGACTGTCTGAGCCCTCAGAAATTCCTCTGTATGCGACCAAGAAGAGGATTTAGTTCTAAGAAAGCAGAACCACAAACTGCCTGAGGGCCTGACTATTAGTCAGCACGTGTGTTCCTGAAATACCTGGATCACGCCTGCCATTTATGCCAATAACATGTTCGGTTAATGTAGTCTAATTTTCTTCCCCTTCAAGATGCACATTGGTGGGATGGGGTAGGGGGCACATTGGCAGGGGAATGAGGAAGCCTGCATTTGCTGCCTCTGTTGGCTCCATTCTGTTGATAAATAGAGCACTTCAATCTCCAGGGCTGTTCGGTTTGTCCCTTTTCACTAGCACTGTCTTGAGCTCAGAAGGAGTCTGTAGTGGCTGACAGCTGTTTCTCTGTGTTATGTGAACTGAGGTTTCCATGGTTTGATGAGTGTTTTCCTAGGTCAGACCGCTCTCCACATTGCCATTGAGAGGAGGAATATGTATTTGGTGAAGCTCTTGATCCAAAACGGAGCAGATGTTCATGCGAGAGCCCATGGAGAGTTCTTCAGAAAAATCAAAGGGAAACCTGGCTTTTATTTTGGTAGGGAAAACAAGGAGTATGATACGTGATTTCATTCACTGATCAAATTACCAAGAGAGTTGTCCCAAATACTCCTATGTTCAAATACTCCTGATTATGGGGGACCAGATGATCCACAGAGGGGCTAATCCAAGCTGCCCCTCGTATTTCCTAATGGGGGCTGGGATTACAAAGGAGCTAAGGCAACCGGGCATCCATTTCCCATTGATATTCAATGCAAAATGGGCACTTAACTCTCTTTGTCTTCTGAACTACCTCTGAATCTTTTGATGTGTTGTATCAGTATTAGAGGAACCTGCTAGCACATCACTCAATATTTCTATAGCCATCTATTTTCAGTGGACAGGGGATGTTATAATCCAAGCATAAAATACTGATCTTGCCTACAACATAGTGTGTAAGGTCCTAGCATAAAAAGTATCTTTTTGGGGAAAACTCCCCTAACATATTCAGTCCTTTTAACCAAAATGCATAGGGACCATTCACTGTGGATTTTTAGTTTGAGGAGAATTTTGGTTTTGTTTTTCCAGTTCTCCATATGCTGGGTCCAGATAACCTCAGTGTATTGATCAGCATGTTAACTAGGGGGTGAAATTCACCCCTGTTTAGAGGCCTTGCACAAGGTTTATGCAGTGCTTAAGTCCCAGTTAAACCATTGGAAAATTTGAACAATGAGACTGCGATTTGGTACAGTAGTTGATGGAGAACTGCTGACCCCATCTGATCATGGTGGAAGGGGGTGACTTTTGTACATATGGTGAGTTTTCTGACCAGTGGTTCATGTTGCTTGCCATTAGGTGAACTGCCTCTTTCCCTGGCTGCCTGCACCAACCAGCTAAGCATTGTGAAGTTCCTCCTGGAGAATCCGCATCATCCATCCAATATAGCTGCCCAGGACTCTATGGGCAATATAGTTCTGCATGCCCTGGTGGAGATCGCAGATAATACCAAAGATAACACCAAGTTTGTAACCAAAATGTACAACAACATTTTGATCCTTGGTGCCAGAATTAACCCGATGCTGAAGCTGGAAGAGATCACTAACAAGAGAGGACTGACTCCTTTAACCCTTGCTGCAAAGAAAGGGAAGATAGGGGTAGGTGGACACGCTCCTGTTACTATTTCAAATAACACGCAGTATAGTCAAAACATTTACATGGGAAATGTGGTCCTTATTTGCTGCCTGGGCCTAGCAGATCAAGAGGCTGGAAAACTTTGCAGGACTTAACACTGGAGTTTAAAAAGAGAAGCTTTGGTGGTAATGTGTCCAGAGGGAGTCATGCAGTACCAGTAAACACATGTCAGCTTAGATGGAAACAGAAAAAGTGCCCTGGCTGCTATCTCAGGTGGAGTAGGTAGCACATCTTTGACTTGCTGACATGGCCATTTCCAAAACATTCACCAGGACAGTGACCTCAAAGGGATATGAAACAGGTACCTCTGGATGTCTGTTTTAGTTTTAAAAGGCCAAAGATAGTCACAGATCTTAACTGGTAAAGACCAGAGAGGCATGTCGTGTTTACTGCATTAGCTCATTGCCACATTCCTATCGCCCCATTCCCCAGAGCCCAAAGAGATCACTAGCTATTGGGTATTCCCAGATCTAAATCGTGCAGTGTCCCAATGGCTTGACTTCAGTGCTGTTAAACGAGGGAGGAATCTGAGGAATCTGGCCTCCTGTGTTACTGAGGAACAAAAAATCCACCCAGCTGAAATGTTGGTCACATATTATTTTTTTGTGATTAGATTTTCGCCTATATCCTTAGACGGGAGATCAAAGAGCCTGAGTGTAGGCATCTGTCTAGGAAGTTCACTGAATGGGCCTATGGACCCGTCCACTCATCTCTTTATGACCTGTCCTCCATAGACACGTGTGAGAAAAACTCAGTGCTTGAGATTATTGCATATAGCACCGAAACACCGGTAAGTATGAAACCCACTCTACGCTTTCTACGGGTGCAGTGCTCGTCTATGGGCCATACAGTGCCTCTCTCCAAAGAGCTTTTTTGCAGAGCTTTGTTACAAGCAAATGGTGATCAGGAGCAGTTCAGGGAAGTGATTTTGTTCTTGGCATGCATCTCTACACGGATGTTCCTTTTGTCCACCTTACTGTGCAAGCTGATCCTGGGACTTTTTTGCAAATATTCCCATTGGCTTGAAGCCAGCGGTACCATTCGCAGGAGTGCTTGCTTGACAAATAAGGGTTCCACAGTTGTGCCATACACCAGGCCTCTGCATTGTGTGTCATTCCCTGACACTCCTTTGGGCTCCTAAGAGAAACATTTTATAGTTAGAGCAGGGGATTGGGAGACTGCTCTCCTGGCTTCTGTTCTCAGCTCTGCTCCTGACGCCCTGTGCAACCCTGGACAAAATCACTCTGCTTTAGTTTCCCCGTCTGGGAACCTGAGATAATGACACTTCCCTGCCTCCCAGCAGTTGCAGAATGTGTTTGCTGGCAGCAATGAGGTATTTGTTTACTGTCTGCAAAGCCCTTTGGCAGGTGCGTCCTCAGCCTACATGTGTATTGGTTTCTTTGGGAGTCACATTCCTTCTCTCTCTCATCCCGCTTGCAGAATCGTCATGAGATGCTGCTGGTAGAGCCCTTGAACAGGCTGCTTCAGGACAAGTGGGACCGATTCGTCAAACGCCTGTTTTACTTCAACTTCTTTGTTTACACCATGCACATTGTCACACTCACCATAGCCGCCTACCACAGACCCGTGCAAAAAGGTGGAAAGGTACTTCACTGGTCTTCCCCATCAGCGTGACTACCCCAGCTATAAATCCCTGGGGCTGCCTGCCACATTCATGGTGCCAGAGCTTAAAAAAAAAGTTCCTCCTTCTTTCCTGAGTGAGGAGGAGAAAAAGGTCAGAGGAGGGATTCCTCCAGCCCCCTCGTTGGAGAATAGAGGAAGCCATGCACGTAGAGCCCAATCTTAGGGAAAGCCAAGCACCTTGAACTGCTCAGGTGTTTTTCCATCTTCAGTTGTGTTGACCCTATGCCCCTATGTTACGCAGCCTCCCTTCAGATTTGGAGACACCCTTGGGGACTATTTTCGAGTCACCGGCGAGATCCTGAGCGTGCTGGGAGGTCTCTATTTCTTTTTCAGAGGGGTAAGAGTTTTGAAATTTCTCCTTTTAGCCATGTGGATAGGTGGGAGCTAAAAATAGATGCCCCCCTTGATTTGGGCCAGTGGCTAGAAGAGTCCATCCCTCACTCAAAAGCTACAGCTAGTTTTCCATGGACTGGCTAGCAGCTGTCAGGTTGCTATTGAGCCACAAAGCTAAGTTGTGTGGTTGCCTGTCATCCTACTGTATGAGAGGGAAGGCCCTAAAAGGTTTAGGAGTGCCTGGGCACAGACACCAGGCTTCTGGGACCATTGAATATAGTCCGGGCCTGCCCCGCTAAAGAATTTAGAGATCATCAGTGCCAGCTTAAAGATGAACTGCTGCCGTATGGCAGCCAATGTCAAGAACGCACTGTGAGTGCAGTGCGATCACAGGTGCTCAAACCAGTGAGCAAATGGACTGCTGCCTCCCACGCAAGAGTAGCCCTGCACTGAGGGGATAATTGAGGCCTGTGCTTACTCAAACATGTATTGCTGTGGATTGATCCTTGTGGGCTAAATTAGGGTGAGCAGTTTCCCTCTTCCGGGAAACCTCCCCAGCACATGCCAGGGCAGTGGTTGCAGCAGCAGCATTTTGAAGTTTGACGCAGATAAAAGTCAGCCCTTAGATACAGAGTGATGGGTCCATTGGGCAGATTCACAGTAGAAATTTTAATCTCCCTTTTTTTTTCTTCCCAGATACAATATTTCCTGCAGAGGCGGCCATCGTTGAAGACTCTGCTGGCTGACAGTTACAGTGAGGTTCTTTTGTAAGCTTCTCAGTAACTTCTTCATTTGTCTTTGAATGTGGCATTTAGGAGTCTGAAGGGACACCGCCAGTCATCACATAAATAGGCTTGGGCATAAGTGCGCAGAGCGCAGTGTTTCCATCCGCAGTTCTCCTGGCACTTTACACGAATGGGTCTGGGTCATTACCCTCATTTACAGGTGGGGAAAGTGCCGAGAAGTTACCCAGCTGGGTCCCCCATCAGAGCCAGGAATACATCCCAGACTTCTGACTTGCAGTCTAGTGCCAAATGCACGGGGCTGTGCTGAAACCTCTCCTGTCCCCCTGGGTACCTTCCACTTGACGCTATTTGAGCCCTCTGTTTTCTTCAGTTGTAAGGCTGCTACACAGTGTAGTTCCTTGACCTGCTGCCAGTTCTGCGGTAAGAGAAAGGGCGTGCCAGAGAGAGCAGCATCATAGGACAGGAGAGAGAATTGTGGCTTGTCTTGCTCACATCCTGCAAGGCAGAACAGCAGCGGGATTGGAGAAATGTGTATGTGGGAAACTCAGGAGTTATCAAAGGAGACAGGAATTGTGGGAGGTGCAGAAGACAAGTGAGGGGTGAAAGGAAAGACACAAGGGATAGAGGCTGGCCTATGTGGACCTGTCCAGACAGGGATCAGAATGCGCTTCTGGGGACTCCGTGACCCCTCTGCATATGCCTCCATCCCTCATTTCTTGCCTGCCTGGGGGAATCTGCACCCTATGCTTGGACCATGCTTGTCTTTCAGTTTTGTCCACTCGCTGTTCCTGCTGAGTTCAGTGGTGCTGTACTTCTGCGGCCAGGAACTCTATGTGGCATCAGTGGTGTTCTCCTTGGCCCTGGGCTGGGCTAACATGCTGTACTACACCCGAGGCTTCCAGCAGATGGGGATTTACTCTGTCATGATTGAAAAGGTCAGTCTAGGAATCAGCTGGCAAGCACTGCTGAATTTTCACAGGCCTGGGAAGTGCCAACACTGGCCCAACGTTAGAGTTTAAACTAGGGAGAGCAGCTTTATTTACACGTGGGGTGGAGGGGGGAAATCTATTTCACTGTTGCCAGCGAGTGGGAAAAGGTTCATGTCAGTAACTCTCCTCTCCATTATTTTCAGACCTTCTTCACCAAGTCAAACCTCTGCATGTGTGTCTAGCCAAGTAGTCTGTAGAGGGGGACAAAGAGCCACACCATCTTAGCTTGGGTCACACGTGCAAAGTTGAAAATGTATTTGACATGATGCCTATTGTATATGCAGCTAATAGGTCTTGTGAATAACACAAAGGAAATGTCTATATTGAAATCCAATACTAGGAAACGCGGCGTTGGTGTAAGGCAAGGGCAGTGAGTTCACAATGTATGCTGCTTTCTTTGAGCCAAATCAGGGTTTTTCACCACACTTGGTTGCAGTTTGTGTTAGATTCCTATGAAATGTTCTGTTTCCCTGTTGCAGATGATCCTGAGGGATTTATGTCGCTTCATGTTTGTCTACCTAGTATTTCTCTTGGGATTTTCCACAGGTAATATCCTGGGAGTTATTTTTTTCCTGATTCTTTCTTAGAGAAACAAGAGATTTAAGAAAAATTACCTTTTCAGTTAATCTAGAATTCTTTTTACTAACTAAAAATCTACATCAGGCCCCAGTACAGAATATCTATCATATTCAAAAAATGATGACTACTACTGCTTAGCACTTATATAGGGCTTTTTAATCCATCGTTCTCAAACTGGCCGGCCAAACAGCATTATTCCCATTTTATAGTTGGAGAAACTGAGATGCCACATTTTCAAGTAATTTCTAATGTTGGATGCCTCCATGTGGGATTCCCAACTTTAGAATCCTGGGGATTGATTTTTTCCAGAGTTTCTGAATCTGCAGAAACTCCAGCCATAGTCAGTGGCCATCAATATATTGTGTCTAATCAGGTACAGCTTTGCACAGTTGTTGTTGTTTGCAAAATGGGCGGGGTCTGAGTATTTTTATTTTTTCTTGTATGCATTGCTTCTCCCATTCACAACAGCTGTGGTGACTCTGATTGAAGATGACAATGAGGGACAAGACAATAACACATCTCTCTGTTGTCGCTCGGGGCAGCTGAAGCGTGGCCGTATGTCATACAATAATCTGTATTACACCTGCCTGGAGCTGTTCAAGTTCACCATTGGCATGGGGGATCTAGAGTTCACCGAGAACTACAGGTTCAAGTCTGTCTTTGTCATCCTCTTGGTCCTCTACGTCATCCTCACCTACATTCTCTTGCTCAACATGCTGATTGCGCTGATGGGGGAAACTGTGAACAAGATCGCACAAGAAAGCAAGAGCATCTGGAAACTCCAGGTTTGTCAGTCCCTCAGGGTTCCCGGTCTTTGTGTTGGAACTAGAAGAACTTGGGGGATAAGCGCTTTCAAGGGGAATCTGGAGAGATGGGTATGTTCCTAAACTTGCAGATCTTCATGGCTTTCTATCTCCTGATTCCTGACCCATGAGCACAGGCCTATCTGACTGTCCTTGGCCCCTTTCCCTATCCAGTGTATGATGCACTGTTTAAGCAGATGTTCCCAATAGGCCACTAAATTTTGCACGGATGTTTGCAGTTTAAGAAAATAAATATTTTTGTGATTAGACACTAAGAGTCAAAAGCCAGGAGGCATCTAAGACAGTCGGAGATTATGCAAGGAAAGCAAGTGCTTTTTTGCCAGGTTTGCAGACAATGCCATGTCGGCTTTTGTGTAAGAAGATAAACCTCATAGTTCTAACTACATGACAGTAATCATCTGTTGCTTTAAAAGACCCACTTCTAGAGAAATTGTATGTGTTTGTGGTTGGTGTGATCATTGCCCTAGCCTGATAATGCAGTTGAAAGTTTGGGGATTCTTGTTTTATAAAGACAGACCTCAACACTTGTATAAAAACAGTTAAATGCCAGCTGTTCCCCATTCCCCTTCCTTGTTTCAATTGATAGAGAGCCATCACCATCCTGAATATCGAAAACAGCTACCTGAACTGCATGATAAGCTCGTTCCGATCTGGGAAGCGAGTTTTAGTGGGAGCCACACCTGACGGCAAGGATGATTACAGATGGTGTTTCAGGTAACCTGGTTTTATCTTAAATAGATGATCTTTTACAGATACATATCCAGAGGCCTGGGATTGCTCAGTAACTAGTAAGGGGATGTGGATCTGTTAAACCCAGGGTGACCATCTCCCCAGGATACACCGCAGTGGTAGTCTCATTAGCTCCTCGGCGGCTGGATTGTCTGGTAGCTCTGGTAGTTTGGGTGAGGCCTCTTTGGGTTCCCGCTCCAGCAACAGACAAGAGAGCTCCTCCTCCTCCGGCAGCTCTGACTCAACTGAGCTAAAGGGTCTGCATTTTATACTTCTGGTTCCTTTCCTGCCCCACTGCTTCAGGAGGGTTGGATGTGGCCATTCTGGCTCAGCCCACCAGAGTGTGGACGGTGGTCCCTCCTTGTCCTTCTCTGAGGGAGACCATGCCCCCTTGCTACACCCCTCAACATGAAATCACTCTTCTTCTCTCTCCAGAGTCGATGAGGTGAACTGGTCCACATGGAACACTAATCTGGGGATAATCAATGAGGAGCCTGGATACAGTGCAGGCTTGAAGCGAAACTCAAGTTTTTCTTTTAAATCTAACAGAGGTGAGGCATACAGGAATGTAAAACACACTGATCTTTCGCATTCTGACAGTATTAGACTATATATAAATTTGGTAATAGAGGCAGCATATTGTAATGCAATTTATACACCTCTCAGTGAGACTTCTAATAGCTACTCAAATTGCTATTAAATGAATACAGTGGGCAAAAGGATTAAAACAAACTAACCCTTTATTCATTTTGCAGTTTAATTCTTTGGAATTCTCTAGCCCTCTCAAATTCCTCACTCTGGATGGAAAGTTTGGATGGTGTGTACTGAGCGGCACACCTTGGTGAACAGGGTGCTGATGGCTGCAGAATACCGTAGGAGCTACCCACTCAGGTCCCCAAATTCTCAGTGTAATAGCTCACCAGGCAGCACAGAAGAACCCCAGCTCACAGATCAGTTGGTGTACTTGTCAGCTTAAAAGAATGGAAAACTGACAGAAGAATAAACCGCTTAAAAGAATAAAATCTCCAGTTGTGCTTTATACTAATCAGCTTCCCACTGCTGGAAACCAGGAATGTTCTGGTCTGTTTCTATCAGGGAAAAAACCATTAACAGCCACTTTGCTTATAAGTTTCAGGGAAAAACTGGAAGACCTTGGTTCCTCTCTTGAGAGATGGGAGCAGGCGAGAGGGAGCACAGAAACAGCCAGAAGAAGTCAAGTTAAAACCCATTTTGGAACATGATCATGCGCCTGAAGACTCTGGGACAAGGAAGGATTCACTTCCGAAGTCTGTGTAGTTTTTTTTGTTGAATTTTTTAATCCTTAAAGAAGATTAATTATAATTGTCTTTAAATGTATTGTCTGTGGATGTGAGGGAGATTCCCACACCTTAGCCATTCTTTTTAGGTGACAAATCTGAGGAACTGACCCAGACTGAGGTGTCATTAGAGGAGGTTTTGGAACAAATTGATAAACAGTAAGAAGTCACCAGGACCAGATGGTAACCACCCAAGAGTTCTGAAAGAACTCAAATGTGAAATTGCAGAACTACTGACTGTGGTATGTAAGCTATCATTTAAATCAGCTTCTGTAACAGATGATTGGAGGACAGTTAATGTGACTGTCAATTTTTTTAAAAGGCTCCAGAGGCGATCCTGGTGATCCTAGGCTGCTAAGCCTAACTACGGTACCAGGCAAATTGGTTGAAACTGTAGTAAAGAACAGAATTATCAGACGCGTGGATGAATACAATTTGTTGGGGAAAAGTCAACATGGTTTTTGTAAAGCGAAATCATGCCTCACAAATCTTCTAGAATTCTTTGAGGGGGTCAACAAGCATGTGGACAAGGGTGATCCAGTGGATATAGTGTACTTAGATTTTCAGAAAGCCTTTGACGAGATCCCTCACCAAACACTCTTAAGCAACCATGGGATAAGAGGGAAGGTCCTCTCCTGGATCAGTAACTGGTTAAAAGTTAGGAATAAATGGTCAGTTTACAGACTGGAGAGAGGTAAATAGTGGTGTCCCCCAGGCGTCTGTACTGGTTCTAGTACTGTTCAACATGTTCATAAATGATCTGGAAAAAGGGGTTAAACTGAGGTGGCAAAATTTGCAGATGATACAGAACTCCTCAAGACAGTTAAGTCTAAAGGTGATTGTGAAGAGTTGCAAAGGGATCTCACAAAACTGGATGACTGGGCAACCAAATGGCAGATGAAATTCAATGTTGATAAATGCAAAGTAATGGACATAGGAAAAATATTTCCAACTCCACATATAAAATGATGGGGTCTAAATTAGCTGTTACCACTCAAGAAAGAGATCTTGGAGTCACTGTGGATAGTTCTCTGAAACCATCCACTTGTGGAACAGCATGTTGGGAATCATTAGAAAAGGGATAGATAATAATAGAGAAAATATCATGTTGCCTCTTTATAAATCCATGGCATGCCCACATCTTAAAACTGTGTGCAGATCTGCTTGCCCCATCTCAATAAGATCCAATAAGATATATATCCAATAAGATATATTGGAATTGGAAAAGGTACAGAAAAGGGCAATTAAAATGATTAGTGGTATAGAAAAGCTTCCATGTGAGGCAAGATTAATAAAACTGGGACTTTTCAGCTTGGAAAAGAGATGACTAAGGGGGGACATGATAGAGGTCTATAAAATCATGACTGGTGTGGAAAAAGTAAAAAAGGAAGTGTTATTTACTTCTTTTCATAACACAAAAACTAGGGGTCACCCAATGAAATTAATAGGCAGCAGGTTTAAAATGAACAAATGGAAGTATTTCTTCACACAACACATAGTCAACCTGTGGAATTCCTTGCCAGAGGATGTTGTGAAGGGCAAGACTATAACAGGATTCAAAAAAGAATTAGGTAAGTTCATGGAGGATAGGTCCATCAATTTTTGGCAGATTTATATTGGAAATAATCATGGAAAACTGGTCTTCTGACATGTGGCCAATGCCGGGTGCTTCTGAGGGAATGAACAGAACAGGTAATCAAGTGATCCATCCCATCAGCCATTCCCAACCTCTGGCAAACAGCAATCCCTGCCTATCTTAGCTGATAGCCATTGACATGCTATTGCCTGCTGACCTCCTCTGGTATCTTTTGCGGTGGGATTTCCTTCACCTCCACTCTCTCTTCAGGGTCACTGACCCTTAAAGCTCTGAGTGGTCTTCAGATGTGCATGCGTGATATGCTGCATCAGGGAGCCAAACAGAGCTTGGGCCCATCCCATTTAGGCATAATGAAATAGTTTAATCAAGCCTTTCTTAAATAGGTAAAGTTACTTTGGTTTCTAGAGGTCACTGTACCCACCCATAAGCAAGTTTTCTCATTTTCTTTTCTACCGGGCATATCCAAATAGTGTGTTGGGGTGAATTTTTTTTTTCTTTGGAGCCATTTTCTCTGTGATGCTGGCATACTTCTTTCCAGATCCAGTATAGTCAGGGCTTTCTGGGAAACAGTTACCGTGTACAGTCAACAGGATGGCAAACAATGACTCATTCTGGGCACGCTGTAGCATGTGGCTGTGACTGCATCATGTTCTCAATGCCAGCTGATCATTCTACACGCACAGAATTTTCTAAGGATGCAGTTTTGAAAGTCTGGAGGAGGTATAAGTATTCTTGGAGTGGGATTTTCCATGCTCTTAACTCTGCTCCCCAATGAAGTTAATGGTAATACACCCATTGAACAAAAGAATGGTCACCCTGAGACAGACCAAAGATTCAACTAGTCCGGTATCCAATCTTCCAATAGTGGCCAATGCTGGGTGCTTTAGAGGGAATGAACAAGGCAGTTTCAAGTGATCCATCCCCTGTAATCCAGTCCCAGCTTCTGGCAGCTGAAGGTTTAAGGACACTCAAAGTATGGAGTTGTATTTCTGACCATCTTGCCTAATAGCCATAGATGAACCTATTCTCCATTAACTTATTTACAGTGGGAGCAGCATTAGGCCATTGTTTAAGGACTTTTGGAAATCCCACATATGAATGTACAAACGTAAGCAATGTTAAGTGTTTTCTAGTGTGACTTTTTACCTTTTTTAAAAGCACTTCCTACTTACAAAGCCACCTTCACATATGGTGACATCTAGTCACCATGTACGGCTCTTGCAGATGAACGATTACTATAGATACCCTATGGGCATACATTAGTAGTTTAGACCTTGCGTATTAAATGGAATAACTCTGTATTCAGGTTGGAAAATATGGGCCCAATGGATGTGTTGTGTCTCTAGTATCCTGCTGTATAGCTTCTATTCTGAGACGGTTCTGGGATCTAGCTGTGATTCAGCCATTTCCAGGTATCTGTTTATTTAAGTTTGGTTACCTGTAATATCACTGTGAAATAGATATTTAATGTTTGAGGTTCTTCGGGAGGTGGAAGAAAAGTGTAAAAGGAGTGACTGGTAGATGAGACAACAGTGTATATGAAATGTATATTTCTGATCATATTACAGTAGCTTGTCATTGATTTTGAATTGATGAAGGTGATAGTCTCACCTGAAGCTTCCAGGTTTTCTCACTTTCTTGAGACATTGTGCTGACTGTCTCCCCCATCAGCATGATCAGGTGACCAGAGGAACATAAAAGTGAATAACACATAGGAGAAGCATGAAAACTTCAGGGAACTTGGAATCCTTCTGTCCTGAGAGGTCCCAGAGGCCTAAGGTAAGCTTGAAGAGCTCAAACACTGCAGGGTGAAAGCTTTCGGAAATGGGCTGCACAGTGTGTCCTGGGGACAGTCATTGATCAGAGAAGCAAGAGCTGCAGGGTAAGAGAAAATCAGTATCAGACACCAGGCAAGGGATGGGAAAATCAATAAAATGGGGCAGAAGAGAATACTAAATGGTCATTGTCTCAGCTACAGAGACTGGGTTCCATATTCATTTCATCATATAAATTTAGACTTTTTATTTTGTCAAAGTTATTTTCTGATTGTACAAATTCAGTTACCACTTTGTTTGGCATATGTTGCACATAACTATGTAATGGCTGATGACAGAAAATACATAAAAACCTAAAATGTTACTTCAGTATGATCATGGGTATAATATTCGTCTGTATTATTGTAAGGTTTATAATATCTTATTTGTTATTGCATGAAAAATTGATACTGTTGGAAACTGTCCCAGTAAGGAAGTTTGTTCATATCTAAGTCTGCTCTTAAATATCAGCTCACAAATGCATTATTTCAGCGCTTATCTATTGTTCATAATTATACCTTTGTTAAAAACACATGCTTTGTGTTACGCTTGCAGTAATAACAGTGATCGTGTCTAGCCTATAAACTCTTTCATGGGTATTACATATACCACACCATTGAGACTTCTTGTTTTAAATATGAAAAATGAATGTCCCTTTGAGTATATATAAGAGAAAAATACTTGGTCTGATCAAACTACATGATTCTAAGGAAAATTGAAAATAATAACAATGGTAAAGAGCACTTTAAAAAGATACCCTTTAAAGACAACTTAGAAAGATATACCCCTTTGTTTTCAGAAGTCATAACACATTCAGAGACCTATCCAAAGGGATCATGGCCGGATTATGTTTTCATAGATTCCTTACAAAAGAAGAGACAGTTACACTGGAGTAAAATGGATTGGACAATCAGGCCTTCATTCTTTATATGCCCATTTACAAAAAATATGGATCTTTGCATAAAGTTCTATTCCAGTCACATTGCTATATTATGCCCATCACTGTGGTATCTGGGTGCTTGTCACCCCGACATGTATTGTTGTGAACGCTGGTTTTCCCAGGCCAGACAGCCTCCAAATTGCAATAGAGAAAAGACAGGAGAATTTGGTTAGGCTCCTTGTGCAAGAGGGAGGTGATTTCACTGACAAAGCTAAGGGATTATTCTTCCAGTTTAAAAAAGGCAGAGATGACTGCTTTTATTTTGGTAACTGCAACACATTTACACGCAGTTTCCCTTTATAAAGTAAATGGTTACAGTTTTTAAGTAAGGCACACTTTACTAGAGGCACAAGAGAGTTATGTCGCCCTGAACAGAGTGGTTGTAGATAGTTTATAATAAACCATAGTCAACCCCAACTGAGGGATGATTGGGACCAAGTCCAAGGAGGTAAGATCCAGGAGTCAGATTTGGAGGAAGACACCTCTAGGAGGACATCTCAGGAAGACATCTAGTAGGAAGACTTTCCTCAGTGCTACTAGCAACTCATACAGGAAGTAGGAGATTGACATTAGTAGAATGTGTCTGAGATTTTCTTCACTTTCTTTCCAACACACTTCTTTTCAGGAGGCCTAAGACAGGGAAACCAAAGAGAAGGAAAATGGGTCAGTTTCTTTACATTTCCTGGCTTGAACATATTTTTCCTTCATATTTCCTAACACTGTGTATAAGGACTTCTTCGGTGGGCTGGGTGCGGAGCAGACATACAACAAATGCCTCTTTGTAGCATTAGTGTCTTCATCAAGTGAACACCCACTCTCTCTGTCTGGTTGCATCAACCGGCTAGAGCTTGTATGATTCCTCTTAGAAAATAAATACAACTGTTCAGATTCTGCTGCGCTGAATCCCTGGGGGAACACAGTCCTTCATGCCTTGGTCATGGAAGCTGATGACTCTGAGGCAAACACACAATTTGTGGTGGAAGCGTACAACACGATTATGTAGGAAAGTGAAAAACGACACATTGAAACAGAGCAATTTTCAAAGATTACTCTGGAAAAGATCCATAACCAAGAAGGCTTCACTCCCCTACAGTTAGCTGCAAAGGATGGTAAAATCCAGATCATGCCCTGAGGATCACAGAATTAAAATGGTGAAACATAAGAAATGCACCACATTTTTAGTTGACCATTTCTAATATACATATTGCTGCCTTTGTCTGTAGCAAAAAGAATCTCAAGATGGGTGACAAATACTGGCTTCAGTGCATACCATTTGGAGGAGGTTTAAATCTGGTTTTAGCTTTTCTTTTACCACTCCAGATCCCATCAGAGAGTCACATCCCACATGTCTTCTGAGTTACACTTAAATCTTATTCTGTTGCAAAGAAGTAAAATCTATGCAGTGTAATTACTCACCTTTCTTTTTCAGCTTCTCATTCTGTTCTAAAACACTGAAACAGTTCTTTATCTAATCTATCCTTTATCCTTCTATCATATTTATTCATCCTTCAGTGCATTCATTTCTCAGAGTCACATAGATGACACAATTTTGCAAAGAAAACAGTAGGAAATATCAGTCTCTGCAAAATCAAACAACCGGGGAGTGAAAATGCTGTGTGAGAAAAATAGCAAAATTTGCTATTTTATTCCATTCTGTTTCCTTCCTAAGATACCATTTGTCTAGGAAGTCTGTGGAATGGGCATATGGCCCCATCTGGTGTTCTTTCTTATCAGAAGTGAACACAGTGGGCCATTTTAGTGAGCTGCAGAATTATAATATCACCCAGGCACTCCAAAACCTATTAAGATTTGCAAAATTATTGTTTCCAAAAGATATCAATATTTGTGAACAAACTTCCTTTTCATTGGAAAATAAACTGGCAAAAGCAAATCCAAGTTTTATAGATTCTCATTAACAAGGTTGGTTCGCTGAACAAACTGAAAGTCAATGTGGTCCTCTCTTCCCTGAACTCTAAAGAGGAAAAAACTAACTCCTCATGAGGAAGTTACAGTGATTTCCCCCATCACTTTCCTGGTATGCAATAGTATTTTTCTCTTTCCGTGCATGTGCTGTCTCTCTGATGAGTGAATGCCCCAGGACCCACCATGCAGTCATCTTCATATCTTTCACATTGCCACCCTGGAGCTCTTCAAGCTTATTTTAAACCTTGGGGAATTCTTGTGATGTGAAAATTCCAAGTACCCTGAGGTTCTCAAGTTTCTCCTACTTTCCTGTATAACATTCTCCTTTGTGCTTCTTTTACACATGTTGATGATGGAGACAGTTAGCACAGAGTCCCAAGAAAATACGGAGGCTCCAGGTGAGGTTCTTACGATAGTCCCAGTTAATATAAACACAGAAGCAGTAACTCACAACTGCAATTGCACCTTGTTAGTTCTGAATGCCTTCCACAATCCTTTTCTCTTAGTTGTGCTTTTAATCGTTAAAATTATTTTAAAAAAACAATAATAGGAGGGCCTAGATCCTCAAAGGTATTTAGATGTTGTACTTCCAATGGTGTTCCATTCAAGTCGAGCTCATGTCACTAGTGAGCAGAAATTGTTACCATCCAATAGCTGCCCAGTATCCTGTGCAGGGGGCTCTTACTCACATCATAGAAACCATCACCACATCTGGCATTCTTCTTCACAGCTTCAGCAGAGTGTGCAAACACCAAAGCCCCAATTCATAGAACTCTTAAGCGCATGAAGTGCTTTGCTGAGTTGAGATGGATTCAAGCACGTGCTTTTGAATTCACAAAAATTTTGGGGGAATAAATCATTTTTGGATTTCCCTATGTGATTCTGGTTCCCCTGGAATTGTCAACAAACCAAAAAAATCTGTTGTTAACCCCGCTCTAAGCAGATCCATTGATTTTGGCTAAGTCTTTATGTTTGAAATTTGAAGGAAGGCTTGAGATTTATAAAACGAAGTAGTCACAGTACATAATGCACCTCTGGTAAGTGGCCACTGGGTGATGCTTCCTCACTGCAGAATGTTAGCCCAATGCACTTTGATAGGACTGCTTGCCTATGTCAGGGTTTGAGAGAATCTTCATCTGTCTTTCCTTGCCTCTGTGTTATATTTTATAGTGTATTGGCTCGTTTTTCTGTCCACTTTGCATTGTTGCAGTTATATGAATATATGAGACTATATATGACTATATGAATATATATGACTATATTGGATCTGGAAAGAAATCTACCCAAGTACTTATAAGAATAGTTGCATAAAGGCAAGATTGAAGCCAACAAACTAGTTGCTTTTAACCTGATGGGCAGGAAGACTGGAGAAGGTGTTTGAGGTGGGCATTTTGAATTTTGTAATATTAAAAAGATTTATTACTACCTCGAGGTTCCAACCAAAATCAGGGGCCCATTGTGCTAGACACCCTATGTAGTACATATGTAGTAAGAGACGTTATTTGCCTTGAAGAGCTTACAATCTACCTAGACAAGACAGACAAAAATGTGAACTGAACAAAGTCTGACTCCCATTTTATAGATGGGGAGCTGAGCCACGGAAAGATTAAGTGACTTGCCCCGGGGCACACAGGCAATAGATGAGGCAGAAGAAAAAACTGGGCTAGGAGAATAAAAGCTCTTATTACAGCACAAATATTAGTAAGAAAGGGGATTAAGAAAATGATTGGCCAAAGAAATGGACTGTTAAGTGTTCTTTTTCCCCATGTGAGGCTCCAGTATGAACTCACCCTTTAATATACGTAGGGTGAATGAAGTGAACTGAACTGAATAGAATATCTAAGTAGGAAGCATTCATGAAGATCAAGTGTCACATATAGAGATGCAAGAAGGCATAACATAGTTCTGATATTTACTGTGCTATACAGATGCCTAATCTTATTGATAATATCAGGGCAAATTCTGCCTTGATTTATATCCACTGGCGCTTCCCCAGAAGTTATTGCACTTGCATTGGTACATCAGAATAGAATTTAACCTTGACTCTTTAACTCTCATATGAACATGCTACTTTCTGCTTCTAAGTGCTATTAAAAAAATCTATACTGGTTTGTTAGTGTATTTTTAATAAGAATGTGAATTGTACTAATGCTCACAGGAAGCACATATGTTAATCTAATGCCATGGTTAAAAATTTAAATTCCTTAAAGTTGTGTAATAAAGGTCTTTTGCCTTATCCAAGCTCTTTAATATTGCAGTTGCCAACATCGTCTGGGAAAACAAATGTAAAGGTCTCACTTTTAAAAAAATAAACAACTACTAACCATACCGTGTGATCGTTCCTTTTCTGCTGTGGCCCTTAATCAGCAGAAATTAATTTTCCACAACTGCTGGCCATGAAAACTCCACTGGCCTCAACTTGACACCCTGGCACACTACTTCTGATTCAGTGGGCAAAACCTTACTTCATGTTTCTTTAGCCACATCCAGTAAATTGTTTCAGAAAATGAAGGTGTGTCCCTCCTATTTTAGACCAAGGAAGGTAACGCCTCTGAAAGATGTGTTGATCCCTGAATGGACAGAGCACAGTGACGTTTGGGGAAGGACCCATTATGCCTGAGGACACAATAAAGGCAAATATATAGCACATTAGTACATGTCTATTCTAAGAATAGGTGTTCCCAGGCTCTGCATCCTGATATTCCCAACTAGCTAAGCAGACCTCTAGCCAGCATGGGCAGAGGAAGGGGAGAGTAGTTTGGAACCAGTTTTCTTTTTCCCCTTTGATTGTCCTTGAGAGGTACCCGTTGCTGTTTTCTGATAACAAGATAATCACATGCAGAATCGAGATCAATTCCATGGTGTTGGGGGAGCTCCTTTAATGTAAAGTTTGCATATTTTTGTCATTACCTTGTTCTTGTTGGAAGTGCAATTATTAAATCTAACATCCATGTAACACCTGACAATACCTGTGTTACATAGTATCTTTACTGGGTGTTTACCTCAGTGGACTTGTTCTGAATTATACCTTATGGGGTTACATCTTAAATACTGGGTTATTTGTGCCCAGTTAAATATCAGCTAAAATCCTCCCTTATTTTCAAGTGGCTGCAGGTAACACTACTTTGCAAATATTTTAGGTCCATTTATTGTTCTCTGAGACAGAGACAGGTAACTTTCTCTTATTTGTGCCACCAATTTCAGCTTAGTGGGTTTTTCCCAGATCTAGATGGCAATCTGAATGAAGCAGATAATGTGGAGGAAATCACTGTAAAATGGAAGCCGCAATAAGAGCACTCTGTGGTTCTTTGTGCAGTGTTTAAAGACCTTGTAGGCACAGCCACCACCAACTCACTGTGTATGTTTGATTACCTCTGCCATTTTCTTCCACAGAGACCGAAACAGAAGCAGACGGAGTAACTAACACCAATGCTCTTCACCTAATTCTATAAGACTCAAGAGAGGAGAACGTGTGCCTAGATAGGCAAGAGACCAGAACACCAAAGTTGGGCTTCAAAATCCAGTAATTTCTCAACTAGTTCAGAAAAAGTACATACCACCAAGAACAGGATTCTGAAAACCTGGATCAAATCCTACATTTTTGTAGTGTCTTTACTTCTTACACAGCATTAGAAATACAAGGAAACTACATGGACACAGCTGGGTTCCAAATAACCATGCTTACTAACTAGATACAAACATACAAGGATTAGCTATGTAGCTGGTCTCTAAGGTTTGTGTGGTCTTACACTACAGAAGACAGGGATTTTCAGTAGAAGGCTCCCGAACTATTTTAAAGGACACTAACCATTTCTTACGCACTACAACCTCAAAAAAACTTCTCAGTTTGAAAACAGTATTCAAAATTATATTTTTCATTGGCAAATGCGCCAATTTCATCCCCTCCCTGCTCTGTTACCAACATTTCTAACTCTGTATCAGGCTGGTGTGTGTGAGATAAGGTGATTCTCAGTACAGCGTCCAACTGTTGTTGTTCTACTGTTGTGACTTGGGGTATTTAACACCAGCTTGCACATTTTCAAGTATTTGGTGGGACGGGTTGAATTGGCGGGTGTTGCATTCTATTTTGCTGGTGATAACTGTCTACAAGTATTTGAAGGGTGGACACATCAATGAGGGAGAAGAATTGTTCTGAGGGGTGTAACTACTAGGAGTCATTAAGTTAAGATATGGAAAATGATGGCTGAATATTATTAAAAACTTCCTCATGGTGTGCTCCATTAGGCTGTAATATACTTTCCCAAGGGGAATGGTAGAAGCCCATATCTTGAGACATTTGAAATTAGGCTAGAAAAAAGCACTAGACAGTAGTTGGTAGGGAACAATCCTATATTGGCTAAGAGATGGACTAAATGAGCCAGTGGAAATTTTCTCTCTCCAATGTGTCTTTGATTCTGTGAAAAACCACATCATTAATAATGCCTAGCATTTAAATATCCCTTTATACCTACAAAGCACAGTAAAAACATCATCCAATTACTATCCAAGAAGATCTGCTGAAAATTCCATGGTTACACAATCATCATAATTTTCAGAATGAAGATCCACTCCACCCTCATGATAAATTCAACACCAAGGGCATTTTTAGAATTACCAAAACTCTGAACAAACCTACCCAGTTAGGGGACTCAAAGGAAAGCCTTCCAGTGGCTCACCCAGTAAAAGCAGCATTCAGTTTGTCTCAGCTAGAAGGAAGCAATTGTTTTCAAATCTGATGCAGTAGGTTTAGCCCAGGCATTTCCTTTTATTCCACAGGGGAATGCATATAGGGAATTACACAAAGCAAAGGGATTACACAACTGCCTGCCATCAGCATGCAGTTAGTCAGAGGTGAAAAACCAGTAATTTATAAATGGAGTGGAGGGTGGTTCAGAGAGACCATGATAAAGTAATTTTGAACTGCCTCAGACCAAAGGCATAAGTGCATTATATTTTTAGAGAGTGTGTTATTAGAATCTGGTCACTCAAGCAGAGTCAAGTATGCAATTTTTTGTTAGAGAAACAAGGTGGGTGAGATAATATCTTTTACTAGACCAACTTCTGTTAGTCAGAGAGACAAACTTTTGAGCCACACAGAGCTCTCAGAAGCTTGTCTCTCTCACCAATAGAAGTTGGTCCAATAAAAGATATTACATCACCTACCTTGTTTCTGCAATATCCTGGGATGGTCACAGCTAAAACTGCACTGCATATACTCTGTTGTTGTTGTTCTTCTGGTTACAGTCACTGCATTTAAGAATCTCAAAAATACTAGTTATGCAGGGATCTCGTGCTTTGCACGTGAAATCAGATGAAACATACCAAAATAAGCTAAATCCAGATTTTTAGCATTCATCAAAGTTCTTCCCTCCACCCTTTTCCATGTAAAAAATGCCACATGGATGTGGATGTTCAACAGAGCCACAAATAGGAGGCTGACAGAGCTGAAAACAACATTTGTGAGAAAGTCATGGGCAATTTAAAGTCTTTTATTTTTTGTTCACTGATTTCCTTTATTTTCACTCCCCATGAGTGAAAATGAATTTCTCTAGTATGGCAGTTGAATGCAAAGGCAGTATCTGGTATAAGCTACAGCCAATCATTCCATGTGTCATATATTTGGATACTGAACATCCTGCTTGTATTTTTTTTAGGGAGTAGATTGTTGGTATCAGGTTTAGGTTGGCTATTTTGGCCTTAGAGCTACTCAGGAACAAGTTCTTGAGAAACTCTGTCCAGCCAATCACAAGAGCAAATTATTTTATTTATAAATTATTTATGGAATATTGAACCTTCATTCAGGAGGATCCCAAAAAATGTACAACATGAATGGACAGATTTACAAATGAACGACTTACTTCATCCATCACACAATTTGCAGCCACTGAAGGAACTTGCTATAAAGTTTATGAAAGTTGAGCAAATGGCCTTCTGATAACACAGTCTTTGCTCACTCTGTGAAAAGGTTACTGTAATCTCTTTGGCAGGAATATTACTAATGTTTTAGAACAGTGTTACTGGTAACCCTGAAAGAGCCTAAAGGGTGAGAGCGGCTAGCAAATTACACATACATTTGCAATATATTATGGCATCAAAAAAGGGGAATGTAATTTTGGGCAAGATACCGTGATGTGTCACACTGGAGAGTCATGAGATAGTAGTCTCTTCTCAGTATATTTCTGCTGTTACTGCACCTGGGATATTGCATGCAGAGCCACGTCCCCCCTCATTACCAGAAAGATACTGAAAACTGAAGTGAGTTCAGAGAAGGGCAACAGAAATATTGAGGGGACTATGGAAGGACTGATTTGCAAGGACAAAAGAAAAGAGTTAATTAACTATTTAATCTATTTAATTTAATTAATTAACTAATTAATCAGCTAAGTGCTGATTAAGGAGAATATAGTCTACAGTAAAAAGGAGAAAATAATTCACATAATAAAAGAGGCTTTAATGAGGAGTAATAGGATGAAATGTAAAGAAGGAAATTTAACCTGAATATCATGTAAATCTGATAGGTGTATACCTAGAGTACACGCTCCATTAGTCTGTGGAATTAATTCCCTGTGGAAACAGTGGAAACTCCATCTTTCAGCACAGGTAAGCAAATATTTTTACTGTTGTCACATTTATGGTTGCATCCGATCACTGGGTTCCGTTCTTGCAGTTTTGGTGAACCAAAAATTAGTGGGTGTGATTTGAACCTGCTGTTGTTCACTTGGATTTATTCATATAGTCCAAGACCAGAAGGGACATTGTGGTCATCTCCCAGACCTCCTGTACAACACAGGCCAGAGAACTTCTCCATAATAATTCCTAGGTCAGATCTTTTAGACAAAAATCCAATTGTCAGGGATGAAGTATCCACCACATTTATGTAATTATGAGAAACTTTGGTGCAATTACTCCCAGAAAATCGTTAATGGTAAGTGGGAGGGATAGCAGAGACTTTATTGGGAGCCATTGTTATGGGAAATGAGTGTATCAGGTATGGTGAATTTTGGGCAAATTTTAACTTTCAGCTTTAAAGATGAAACCAGGTAAGGTTTTCTTGGCTTCAGATTTCAACCAGAATGTTTTTACAGCTTTAACCAACTTTTCATTTTAAATCTCTAACCAACTTTTCATAGTGGAAGGACCATTCCAAAGATTTAGGGGGAAGGTATGGTGGGGGGGGGGAAGAAGGGGGTTTGCCATAAAAACAAGGTATTTTATTATCTGCAAAGCAACTGCATTATCAGTTGAAACTGAGATTATCGTCATTTCTGAAATCCCACCCCTAGTTTTGGTAATCATCAGAAAAAGGCTGGTTGAGTCAACTGGTAGCAGACTCACTCTGGAGAAAAAGCCGCATACAGCAAGGTGGGGCACATCCTGCTTGTGTGTGGCACGTGCCCCTGAGCACTTGAATATTGTTCAATTCTTGACCCTTGCTAAGCATACAAAAACCTGAACACCACAGTGAAGCTATAAGGAGTACAGGCTCATGTTATAACAGCTCAGGAACAACTCTAACCAAACCTGGGATCTGGTGTATTGCATGTGAGATTTGGGATATCAAAAAATAACCACATCTGAAGAACAATTTGGGGGAGAAGGGTGTTAAATATGTTTTAAAAATTTAATAAAAACAATAGGAGGTACTTGCTTAAGTGACTTGTTTTTATTTGTCCCTGAAATAGAAGCATCTAAAAATCTTGAGGCCAAATTTTTAAAAGAATGCACACAAATTTAACTGTATATGCACAGACCTTGGTTTACATATGCATATGGGTTCCACCATACATTTCAGTTTCCTTCCACACAAACTGGGTGCATGAAAAAGTTTGTGTGTGTTTCAATGTGCACACTTTTAAACATTGGCCCTTGATGTCTGCAAAATGGCATGCCTTTTCTCCCAAAAATCAGGCTAAGGAAGTACAGATTATTTATTTAGTCATTTATTCAATAATGCCCCAAATGTGCTATGTGCTGTACAGACACATAGGAAGACATAGTTCCTGCCCTAAAGAGCATTCAATCTAAAAAGAGAAAAACATGCAAAGGAAAAAAGGAAACGGTTTGTAAGCAGCAGATTTGTCAGGGTGATGATTGTACATGTCTGTTTAATTATTTTTTATGGGGTGGGAACAAAAGGAATGGTATGTGTATATGGGAGGAGTTAATAAGAACAGAAAGCTAGGAAAAAAGAAAAAGAAAAGAGAATAACTGCTGCCTTGTTTTATTATTTATTTATTATTAGCCTCAGTTTATTCCATTCCCAGCCAATGTAGAGATGGTTAAAAACAACTTCGGGTCAAATCCTGGTGCCACAAATGTCAATGGGATTTTTACCATTGATTGATTTCAGTAGATTCAGGATTTGGCCATCTGGCTGAGCATGGGATTGGCAACAGGTGTCTGCCTTCATTGCCGGGACAGCCATGGAATTCAGTGGGGAAATGGCCCTGGGCACAGCTGGGGATAATTGCTCCATCAGGAAGAGGAAACAGTATAAGGAGAGAGAGGGTGGACCCCTTTTTTCTTTTAGCCGCACAGCTGATACAGGGAATAGATACTATCTCAGATATAGGGCTATGCTTTCTCCTTTTTTTCAACTTTGGCTATGTAAAACCATTTGTGTTAGGCCATAGGGAGCTTGGCTTTTTAGAATGTTGCAGCTAATTAGGATGCCTGACCACAGCTAGTTCCTGTTACCAGCTGGCCATGTGCCTTTCTGATAATGCTGTGTTCAAAGTTTATTCCTTAGTCGTAGATTCCAAAGCCAGAAGGGAGTGTTCTGATCCGTTGGTCTGACCTGTACAATTCAGACGATAGCATGACAACACTAGCTAAATGCACTAGGCTCACATTTAGTTCTTGTACTTTTGATTTGTTTTAAGAATAACTGGGTGACTGTTGCTGCTTTCACGCCAACACAATCATAAAAGGTGTAGCTGAGGGAAGCATAAAGAGCAAATAAGTGCTAGATGCCTTAGAGAACATTCCCCCCTCCTTAGTGAACAAGGCTTTGTGTTTCTCCCATGTCGTGTTCATGGCAAAAATCCTTGAGGAACAAAACCTAAAGACACAGGTGCTGTAAGGCTGTGCTGATGGCATTTCTAGCTAGCGCTGATTTGCCTATGAAATCTCCTAGAATGCACAAAGTGGTAGATGTTATCACAGCACTTTTCTGGAGTATACCCCTAGAGTCTGTCTCCTACTCTGCAAAATTCAAACACACCCAGGCTGATGTCTGCTGCCTTACAACTTAGCTGTGCAAAGTAAAATGCTACTCTCTCTCTACCCGCTCACAGTGGAGAAACTGGGCCCTAAGGGAGCAGCTTGCTTCTCTTAGACACTTTTCAGAATGGAATCTCTTGTTCTCACAGCTTATATTCAGACACCTCAGTATGTTCCAGTGTTACTCAGTTGGTCAGGGGTGAAAAGCACTTCAGATGTGTGTGGCAGTATCAAGAGATGATCCTATGAGAATAAAATTAATAATGTGGAACCTAAGAGCACTTTATCGTAGGAAGAATGTTACCAAAGTTACAAAGTTAATGCATAGTTAAGTGTACACTATTTTCATTCTTCTGGTTGCAGTTGCATCTGAGAACGTATTAAGTACTAGTTAGTTGGGGATTTCATGCAACATACATGCCAAAAAGTCTGAAGCAGAGCAAAACAAGTTAAGTCCAGATTTTTAGTGTTCTTGAAAGTCCCTTGTTACGTTCCATCCTTCCAAGTCAAAAGAACCAGATAACTAGTGTGACTTTCAAAAGGGGCAAACAGAACAGAAATTGAGGAAAATGAGTTAAGTACTACATAAAAGTGTGAAGTGAACTTTTCTTTTTTCTTTTATTAGAGGATGTTTACATTATTGATGTGCGAAACTGACTATCAAGTCTTTTGATCAATCAAAAATGTTATTTGCCAGGGAAAAGCTGAATCAATCTCAGTAGGACTCTAAGGAATGTACACATCACATGCATGGAGGATCACCATGAAAATAGGAGACCAGACTACACACAGCACAAATCCTCTACCCTGTTTCAAACCAGCTCTATTTCTATTGCATTGAGTAGTCATTCATTATATTGTTTTAAGAGAACATGATATGTTAACAACGTTCATTTATATAATACCTTTTTCATTACTATTTTTTTCTTTAAAATGGGGGTGTAAGATGCCATTTGAAGGAAAGTATTATGGAACAAGATCAGTTTGACAGTGTAGGATGGGATTACGTATGTTTTGCCACTATATATTTTCTGATGTCACAAAATAAAAAGTTCTGTTGTGAGAGACAGCTGGCTGCCTATACCACAGATGACTGAAGAGAAATCAATTAAATGAGTCCTCTCAGGGTTAGGATGGGATGTGTTATTGAGAACTTGATACTAGAAAACTAACTAAAATTAGGAAAAGTCAAAATCTAGCCTTATTTTAACACTAATAGCTCTATGGATAGAATTCATGGAACTTTTTATACCTTCTAAAAGCCTATTATAAACAATAGAACCATCCAGCTCTACACATAGCTAGCCTCGGTAGTAGCGTGTTCTCCTACTTTCTATCTGTAATAGATAGAATCTGCTTGCTGTATCTTGTTCCGATTAGTTGTAATACCTCTGGGGAAATTACCTTCATGTTCGTTTATTCAGTACCTAGCACAGTTGGGCCTTTGGGTGCTACTGCAATATAAATAACATGAATAAGATGCAAAATCATTTAAAAATCCTTTAAAAAGTCATTTTTAAACTTTTTTTTCACTATTCATTTTTCTTTACTATTTGTAGCTCCCTCCCATAACACACACAATATCCAACTGATTTCCACATGAATACAGTTAAATAAATGCCTGCATCCTGAGTGAAAAATCACAAAAGGCTCTTGAAAATCAATTAAATATTGAACTAAAAGGAACTTGCCAGTATTATTTGGAAAGAAAGGCTGTGTAAAAATAATGAATTCAAAGGTTACATTAAGCTGTTTCTCTTAGAGAAGGCACTCTTGGGAATGGAATGCTGAAAAAAAGTAATTGAGAGTTATCCTCACTTTGTTACTTTATTGATGTTTTAATATCTTTTAGACAATGGCTTTCCTTTTAATGAGTCCCTCTTGGGGAACAGAAAAGCAGAGAGTTAAATATAAAGTCTGACCAAATCCCTTCTTTTTGCATGAGTTTGACTAGGATCATGTCATGGAAAAGCAGAACTGACAAGACAAGACTGACTGATCTAAAATGGCAAGTAGCCAAACTTTCTGCATCTCCCATGGCAGGCCTTTTTTGCAGTTTATTCTAGTCCCCAAACGTAGCCCTTTTACTCTGCCCATAGAGCACTTGGCAGAAAAACAAAATAGAAGTTCCATGCCAAACAAGATCTATGGTATCAACCTTTAAACTGCAGAATACCTACTTTTAAAGTTGCAATCTGAAAGTAATTTTTTTCTTAAGGGATGCATGAATAATTTATTCATTTGGCTCTGTTTCATAGACTCTAAGGTCACAAGGTCACCTAGTCTGACCACCTGCACAATGCAGAATCTCACTCACCCACTCCTGTAATAAACCCCTAACCTATGACTGAGTTATTAAAGTCCTCAAATCATGGTTTAAAGACTTTAAGGTAAAGAAAATCCTTTATGCCACCTGATAAGTGGTAATGCACAGTAATACTTATTGTCTAAGGCCTTGTCTGCACTGATATCTAAAGCTTTGGTAACAACACCTTTCTAGGTCATTTATTATCCCTGGTCTTGGACCCAGGACCCCATTGTGTACAAACATAGAACAAAAAGACAGTCCTTGCCCCAAGAAGCTTAAAATCCAAGTATAAGACAAGAGAGAACAAATGGATATAGGCAGACAGATAGAAAAGTACAAGGAAACAATGAGACAGTATAGTCAGCACGGTAGGGTGTGGTGTCTGCACACTGGCAGCCTAAGTGTTACCAAGTTTTTTGTAGGCATCTCGGCAGAGGAGTATTAAGACGCGATTTGAAGGAATATGAGAAGTTGGTTTTGCAGAGGTTTATGAAGAGCTCCTTCCAAGAGTGAGGGGCAGCATGAGAGAAAGCACAAAGGTGCTTGTCTGAAAATTTAACAAGTGTGTGATAGAGGCTGGTACCATGAGCCCTTCAGAGGCAGGAGTTGCTATTTTGATAGGGAATGAGAGAGAGAGAGAGAGTGGGCATAGGCCATGATAAAGGGCCTTGAAAGCGAAGACAATAATCTTATGCTTGATGTGATGGAGAAGGGGAAGCCAGTGGAGGGATGCGAAGTTATTCTTCAGCCCTCAAATGACTCTTCCTAGGGGTCACCTTTTTAAGCTATTTTAAATGTTCATTTCCAAATCTCTCCATATTCCCTTTTTATTTGCTTTCCAAACTTCTGTTGCCTTCCAGAACCTTTAATAACAAGAGCCGCTCATCCATTAGACTCACCTGGTTAAGTACACAACTCCCAAACTCCAGTGGAGTTGTCACTTCAGTGAAGTTAATTGTTATTATTCTTAAGTATATCTCCTAGGCATGGCTACATAGAACCACAAACTTTTAAAAATACTGTTCCTCGATAAAGGTAAAAACAAGATAAGGAAAGGAAAACTCAGGGTCACACTGTCATAGATGCCAGAAGGAAAGAAGTCCATTGTATTAATTATCACTCAGTTGTGAAAATCAAGCAAGGTTGCAAAATTTCATTCCCTGCAATTGGCATTACACAATAGAAATGAAATCAGCATTGCCGATACAAAGTATGCAAATTCGTATCCTCATGAAGCCGAAAAATACAGCTTACTTGAATCCCTTCAAAATGCATTAAACACATCTCCAGTATCAGCACTAACTTCACTATTTGGAAATGAAGGGCACTCTAAACCCTCTATACTTTCTCAAAGTAATATTTACCAATAAATATTTTTGCTGCCTTAATCTGTTTTTGGAGTGATCTCACGTTATCTTTTCACTTTTGTTTTGTGCTTTTTGAATAAGTAATGTAGTTACATAATATACAACAAATGAATCATGACATAAAGAAACATGATTTACAGTATCAGTGGATGTGTTTTTAACCAAGTTCTTACTAATACTGAATATGGAAACTAAAAAAAGCTATGTATATCCTTTTACATATTATGCAGGCATCATTTAGCTCCTCATTTAGTGACTCATCTTTAGCAACTCTTTTTAATATATAATTATTGGCAGTTTTATCTTCCCATTTTGACAGCTGTATAGCAAAGAAATTGTTGTCTAGCAAGTTTGTCTGTCTCCTGCCCAATTTCAGGCGTAACTCTGGGGTGTTGCAGTTTTAAGTACTATACTTATACATGGAAACGGCACCCAAATTAACCAGATGACACAGGAAGAGTGCTTCACATTTTTAGGATGGTTTTAAGCTTCAAGAGAGTTATTGTTTGTTGTGCCATTTCATCTTTTTGGATACAATACCAGCATTGGTGGTAACAGCTTTGGAGTTCTTTTTCACAACTATAAGCCACCTTTTCTGTACATGAATGGGAGCTTCCTAACTAGGGTAAGTCATCTGAGAGCTCGTCTGGATGAATGTTGCAGTATGATGCTCATATGGAGAACGAGGGCTTTATGTGACTCTTCTATTCTTTAAAAAACAAAGGGTAAAGGGTTTCTTTATTTTTAAATTGAGTAATACCTTTTTGGGGATTTATTAATCCAGAGCTATGTGAGATGACAAATCTTAACTCCCTAAGTGTGGAGGTGAAAACAGATAAAGTGCTTTTATGTATACTTATCTGATCCACGGTGACATTTTGCAATTTGTAATCTGGTAAACACAGCTTTTCACAATGCTTTTTGGAGAAAAGCAACAAAAATGTACACTGGTCAAAACTAAATTTTAAAAATCTTTTCTTCTTTTTTCTGAATGCCTCAGGTGTTATGCTCACTTCCAGAAGCAGAATGGTTTTCAGATCAGATCCTTAATGTTTCTCCAATGCTATGCTCTATTAAAAACAAAAACCCAACTCTACAACAGATAAATTCTATGTTTTTTATAGAAGAAACTATTTTTCACAGAGGAGTCTGCCATTTCTGTAAAAAATGCTTTTCATGGGAAAGAGGAAAACAGGACCAGGATCTTTCTCCAGTCGGCGTCGTTTTGTACATATTTACAGTGTATGCCAGTCAGCCACTTATTAGAGAGTTCCAACTTATGAAAAGGGGTGTAAATATCATTGTGCAACACCTAGCAGAATGGAGCCCTGATCCCTGATTTGGGTTTTCTAGGTACTACAGTAACACAAACAATAACAGTAGCTGAAAAACAAAAAGGGATATTATCGCCTTTATCGCAGAAAAGATTTAAAAAAAATCTTTACAAGAATGAATAGAAATCATGCAAGGTACATTTTTTAAGACTCTAAGAAAGGAAAAAAGGAGTCTACCATTCCACTCTGGCCCAGTTCATTGTTTTGGTTTTTTATTTGTTTTTTCTATATTTCTTTCTTAAACAAAAGGTTGGTTGTTACACTGTAGTTAATAGATACATAAGATTATTCTATGTGACTGCTGGCAGGCTCCCTGTAAGGACGATATAATCAGGTCTCAGAATAGTAAATTATGCTCTGACCTCACACCTGAAGTACTAAAGATATCTATTAAGGTTTAAGTATACTCATGGTCCATTTCAAATTCTTTCTTAACACTAGGAACCAGCACAATATTTTTATTGTCACATGCAACCCTGCAAATAGGTCATGAAAGAAGTGGCTGATAAATAATGATAGAATAAATGGTGGGAGTAAAATAGAAATGCACAGAGAATCTGAAGCACCACCCAGATTATGTCAAATTATGACAATATTATGACAATAAAGCAACCCAACTTTAATTTGTAAAGTATGCATAAAACACACTGTATCTCAAATCATTTTGCAGTTCAAAATTATGTAAGGTACTGGACAGTATGGTATAAATAACAGAAAATAGTAGTGCAAAGAAAGATATTGAATGGCAAACAGACTATCATTGAGTCATTTGACCAATAACACACACACAGAGAAATTAATAACAGGCAGGAATCTCAGAATTAATGATATGCACATTAACCTTCCACTGTCTTCAGTGAAAGTTGCATGGGTGTATCTAAGAAGACAACTGAGTTCTATGGGGGATATTTTCAAAAGCCAACCTGGCCTCTAGTTTTTGTGCTTGTTTTCAATTGGTGCAATTAATTAGGGACATTAATGATAAACTTTAAATCCTTAAGTATCTATTTCTCAATCACACTAGTTAGACATTTCCATTCTACCATTTAGGCCTGCATTCAATTTCTGGGGCAAAATTAGATTTTATCATTTAAAAATATGGCCTGATGGATGAGATTGGACATCTAAATCTCCTAAATAGCTTTGAAAATCTCTGATATATCTAGAAATTTTCACATCTTTTCTCCCAGATTCTGTCTTCTTTCTCTTTTCTTTAGCATCACTGACAACCTCATTATCCTCCCCATCACGCAGATATATAACCTCAATGTCATCTTTTAGTCCCCCCGTCATCTTCTCCACCCCCTAATATTCTGGCTTTTGCTAAAACCTGTCACTTTTAAGGGCTTGCCTACACAGCGAAACATTGTTAAAATCTGTCCTTTCCTCTATAGGTCCCATACATTGGTCATCTTTCACCAATCTTTTACCAACTGTAACTGCCTCCTTGCATCTCATCACTCCAATCTATACAAAACTGCACTGGTAAAGTCCTTTTACTCTTTTGACATTCTGACAACATCATTCGCCCTCTGTTCCCCTCCTGTTTCACTCCTCACTGGAACAAAACCAAAACCTTTCAAACAATTTCATGAAACAGAATTGTGTTGAAACCTCTGTTTTTGGATGAAAAACCCAAGCTTTTTGATTTAGGTTTTTCTCTCTCTCTTGAAGTGATCTGAGAGTCTTCCCTGGACACTGGAAAGCTTTCCATCTAAAACTTAATTGGAACCAATATATCTTTGTGAAACATTTTGGCTTTGATAAAAGCAAAATCTGATGAAAAAAATGTCTGTCAAAAATGTTCCAACTAGTCTGCCTCTCCAGAATTTTGCCTTTTTTCTTATTTCCTCCTACTCTTAGTCTTGCTCTGTATGCTCTTACCAACTCTCTCATAACTGCTCTTTGTGTCCTCCTCCCATTCTTAATTTAACATCTCTTTTCATGCTGGCCTCTATGCTTGGTACACCATCCCACTTCTTTGTCTGCCAGCAGTTCTCTTCTTTTTACTTCAAGTTCTTCCTTAAAACCCATTTATTTTATGAAGCTTTCTAATGCTTATCTCAATATTGCTCTCCTCCTTTCACTAGCTTGTTTGATTTATTTATTCCATGTATCATATTTGTCTCCTTCTCTGGATAGGGATCATGTCTTTTATGCACTCATAAAGTACTCTGTATTCTTACAGCACCCCAAAATAGATAAATAACAATATTATTTATGAACTAGACTAGACAGTAATCATTTGTTCCTGGTTGGGTTAAGATCAAATGTATCGGTTTAATAACTGATAAATCATGTATCTGAGGGCTACTATATGTACTACATTTGCAAGGTGATGGACAATAGCCTATTTTTTTCCACATCTCTAAATTCTCTGAGCTCTACATTCTACTCCTATGCACCTTTAATACAGTTGGGATAGTGTGTTGTTTATATGACAGAAATAGTGAGTGAGTAATGCTGCCATTTCTCTTTATGATTGATTCTGTGCAGGTGTGATTTGTATTTATAACACTTACTCAAAAATTTTTGAGTTGTATTTGATTGACTACACATTCCTCCTGTAAACATATATAACAACAGCAGAATACACAATAATATTTTATTTCTGTTTCCATGTTTTAAACCAAGCCTTGCTGGAGCAGGGAGACTACTGAGCATATCTGAGTTCTTTTACACTCTGGCTAACGACAAAAGGAACAGCAAAAAGAGTTAATTCACAGGTGTTAGCATTTGCAGCCTGTCTATTCCATACCCATGCTAAATGATATTTCCACACATAAATGCATATTTACCACATACATTAATTCTTCATCCATTAGTGCATGCCAAATGTCCACCTTCTTTATCCCTATAGACATATTTGGTTTTCATGCACTTTCTACATCTCATTTCCATGACACAAGAATCACAACACTGAAGGAATGCACTCACAGGAATGTAAAATCCACCTGTACTCTTGTCTAGTCAGGGAAAGTTGAGGCCAAAAGTTGGGGAGCGAGATATTCTTTAGGTTCCCCAGAACTATAGAATTCTAAGATGAAAAATAACTATTAATTGTAGCTCATCTTGTGCATTCTCTGCTAAGTCAGTTTTCCCTACAGTACATACTTCTTGAGTACCAACAGTGCTTCCACCACTTTGCTTGAAAACTATTCTGTTACATTATAGAACTTTCTATTTCTATACAATAAAAGCATATGTTAAAAGATCCTAAAATTAACTTCTTCCTTTGAAACTATCCTTAGTGATGTTAAACGATAACCTAGAATATTACGATGATAACAAATAGTTGTTATTTCTTATGGAATTAAAGTTCTGAATGTTGATGGGCAAATGCAAGCACCAACGTCCTTACGCTACATATGGTGATGATAATTCTTTATGTATGACAGGGTCATGACTTTTCTTCTTTCTCTCTGTACTAGTTTTATGGGAGTGGCACCAGAATTCAGGAGTTCCTGGCAGTCCAGGTAAGAGGCTTAATTTTTAGTTGAACTCTGCCCCTGGTGTTAGAATTGTCTATTCAGACTTTGCTTCTACCGTTCCAACACTTTGCAAAACTTCTGCTTTCATCTAACTTCGGTACCTTTAGTACCCTACAGATTTAGTATTGCTTGACTGCTGGAAGTTATTGGTTTTCTAAGTTATTTAGGCTGAAGTATAAATAAACTTTTACATTAATAGCAGGGTGGCAAAACCTTCATTGTTACTTATAAAGTTACTCTGTTCCTTCTGACACTTTAAATAATATCTATTGCCATATAAATGAACAGGCTCCCTTGAATTAAGTAGTGAGAATCTGAACTTTTCCTGGACTTGTGTCATGTCACCCTTGATCCTGCTCATGCTGGAACTTAATTGAGTCAAGCACAGCCCAAAACATAAATTTCAATTCCCAACATGTTAAATAGTATATCTGTATTTAATCTTTTGCAAAGGAAGAGTCTTGAAAAAAATTACAATCAAGATTTTTGTTTGTTTGTGTGTGTGTAAGGAGTGGAAATAGGTTATCTGATCACCTGATGTGTTCAAATGAAAAGGGAGTTAAAAACTATGATTCTATCTATTACAGAAACATGATTAAAGATAACAAAGAAAATATTCCACTCATGGGCAAGAGAACAAATCCATCGGGTCCTCCCCCTACAAACCATCCAGAGAAAAAGCCGACTGAAAGCACTCCCACAAAGAAAAGGTAGGACACAAAAGCTTCACAAGACCAGCTTCAGACAAGTTATTAGAAATGGCAGATTGGTGCTATTTGTAAACCCTTTTCATACAGCAGATACTTACATTGAAATGATCACTAACAGCACATATCTAATGTATAAATGAGAGAATTCTGATGAATGTACATGTTGAAAAGATATACTTATGATGTTATTAATAACAATAAGCTTTTAGATAGCTCTGTATATGTATGCAGTGCTTTAGGAAATGTGGACAAAGAACAGCCCTTGCTCTGAAGATCTTACAGTCTCAGGCAAGCCTATGCCTCGTGTCAGTCACTCTATGCAGGCAATGAGGTCAGTCAAATGTATGAGCTTGCAAGATCGGGGCCTCAAAAAGATCAACAGTTCAAATATGAGAAGGTTTAGCGATCATTTGTGACCAGATCATTTCGGGAGAATCTGGGTTTTAAGGAAGCATTTACAGAAGAGAGGAGTTTTGGCATTAAAAAAAGAGGTTCTCTCAAGTATAGGGGACATATGGATTTATGCAAGAAGGTGTGAAGTCAGAAACTGAAGGAGACAGGGAATAGTTAGGATTGTAGCATATTGTGTGAGAAGTATCTAGAAAAACCTTCATACGTAGAGATTTTCAGATAAAATGTTCAATTCACTCTATTTTTTTCATGGTCCTATTTTTATGCTTAATAACCCCTATCACCCTTATATATTTTTATGCATATTTTATACCAGTTCATTAATATTCTGATTAAAGATTTTTGTCTGTGAATAGAGAAATATACTATAAGTGGCTGTATTTGTTCCTGATGTAACACCACTGAGATCACTGAAATTACTTTATGCTAGGGATGAAGTTGCACAACACAAAACTTAGCCCTATCTGAAACACAGGCCTTCAGCCCCAAGAGAATTTAATAGTGCTTTGGCACCCATGATAATTTTGTTTAATCATTTGAGTGATCACCTTAAGCAAAAGTGATGCAAGCAGCTGTCATAATCTGAAAAGTCATGGGCTGGTCTGACTTCTCCCTCCGTCATTAAGTCCAGAAGGGGAAATAATATCTGTTCATTTTCTTTTTCCACCTCCCCTTTGGCATCTTTGGCCCTCCAAAGTACAAGAGTAGCCCTAGATAATCTAAGTTTGAATCAAAGTGTTTGTAGTGCAATGTGGGCAACAGGATGTCTGAACTGGTCACAATAAAGCTACTGTTTCAAATAGAGGCAAATTTTCAGAAAACTGGCAACTTATAGCAAATATGTGTGACCATTAATCACAAATTACTCAGATTCATTTACCAGATTCAGGATTCTGGCATCAGTAGTAATACCATGGGGTGCAAGGGCGCTTCCATTTTACATGAGGAGCCAGGGCGTGGCACCAAACATTCCTTCTATATAAGAAACAGAGATTACATGAGCTTTAATTACAAACATGTACATACTCTATTTAATTATATGTTTCTGTGCTGGTGTACGTCTAATGTTTTTAAACATTTCATTCATGAAGTATATCATCACTAGCAAATTCAGAGGTGATTTCACTCTCTCCTAAGCAACATGTCCCATTCTCTTATACTTTATTTTGGCAACATCTATTGTAAAAGTACAGTTTATTTCTACCTTCTTTAACTCAATGAGATATGGATTAACTAAGGGTATGTAATTAAATACAGGAGGATCTATAAGTAGACTGGGAGGAGTGCTGCAATGATGTTTGAGCATGACTAGGTTGCTTTCCTGGCTAGTATTTCCTGTGACATGGTTTGAATATGCAAGCATATAGGCATTTGTTGGCAGCTACTCATATTTTTACTCATGAATCAGAGATGCAATTTCCACCCTAAAACAGAGGAAAGGCTTCAGGCATGCATGTTATGCCAAGCTCCAAGATACATGGGACCCAACTCATCACTGCCTTGTGGTTTGTTTATGCCAGGTATATTGATGTAAAGGAGCTGTGAAGACAGCAGATCCGGCCCTGGGGAATTCCCCCAACATAGGGCAGTTCTCTCCTGGTGTTGAGCTAACATAGTCAGCCTCTGAAGGAGCTCCCACTCCTTCCACCCTGTGCAGGGGTGTGTCAAGGACAGAAGCACCGTGCCTGTGAGTTGGGCATTTCTCTCTGATCTCAGAGTTTATTGGGGCTATACGTAGTGTGCCAGTCAGGGCAGGCCCCAGACAACTAGGATAGGGGACACAGGAGAGTGGCATAAAGCCACCTTTCTTCCACCCCTTCTCAGCCTTTGTGCCGAGCTCAGATTTCAATGGAGTTATGGTGATTTACACCAGCTGAGAATCTGGCTCATGGTGTTTAAGTAATGGCAAAATAGTGTCCTGTTTCAGTCTAGGTACTTCTTGTGCTGTGAACCTCATCCCCAGTATAACTTCAGATACACCTTGCTGTTAAATAGAATGAGTATTTTAATCTTTGTGTTTATGGAATGCATTCACATGCACATATGAAATGTTAAAAGGTCATTAAGTTTAAATACCACATGCAGTGAATTAACACTTTCCTCATCCAAAGATGGAAACTATGTTAACCAGGGATGATATTACATCACACTATTTTTTACATACATCAACAGGTTGCTAAGCAGCAGCATGCTGTAAATTGACACTAGGGTGCTTGCTTCAACTGCTTCTGAATATTTTGAGAAGGGAATTAGAAAAAAGAAGAAATAATCAGTACCCCACTGAGTATGTCACATATTATGTGAACCAGAATATTTTTCAAGGTGACTCTCAAAGCTCTTTAGAAATTTAGAAAACCAACTTACAAACTAAAGCCCATACAGAAGTCATTTCACCCACCAATAAAATTCAGGTGAAATGTGACGGCTGTTTGAATAGCACCTACCAACACCAACCATTTGCTTCTCCCTGCCAACTCTACATGCTGTTAAAAAGCTGTAAAGGTCATCATAGTTCCTTATGAATTCTTATGCTATGTTGTTTAGCATCTCATTTATCTTTTCCCCTCCTCTGTCTACAAACAGCAATGCACTAGGTAGTAAAATTTCATACTCTGAGGTAGCACATTTCAGTCCTGAAGGATGGAAAGGCCATGTGTAATTTAATATATGATCTCTCAACCTTTCTGGTTTATTAAGTGTTCATCAGTGTCAATGGGGTTGAGGCTGCATTCCTCCCCAGTTCTTCTTGGATGGAAGAATGGTGGCTACAATGCAAAGGCTCCAGTGAGCAGATTAACATGTGCATTCTATGAATATAGTCTTTGGAGTTACAGTAACATTTTGTGGAAAGCACAAAAAGTTGGCTGTAAAGTTGTCTTTAGGTTGTGGTGGTTTCCCATATAATGTCTGGGTTTGGTGCCAAAGACATCTCAGAATCCTTTGTCTTGTCTGCCAGCACAAAGGATTAAAAATGTTTTGATTGGCCTCATGTGTAGAAGTAGAGATCTCCCCGTGCCAAAAAGGGGTAAGCACTATTTTAGCACCTCATCAGATATGATGCCATGCAGCATATCACGGGTACCTAAAGCCCGTCGTAGCTGGGTATGCACACAGTTTTGTTTGTGTTATGTTTTTACTTGCTTTTCCAGTAATTAACCTTTAACACAATGTATTCAACAGTTCACAGTTTTTCTTTGAAATTGAAGGCTATGAAAGCAATTCATCTCCAAGACAGACATCTCCTCCTGTGTTTTCAAAACCCATGGATTCAAATATTCGCCCATGGTATGTATAATGTATGATATATTCATTAATCACATTGCCAGCATAGTTATGTCTGAACAACTGCATGAAAGCTCTGCATAGACTGCAAGGCTAAAATGTCAAAAGTGTTCTCTCATTTTAGTTGCCTCAATGGCAAAACGCCCATTCACAGGCCAGTATTTTGCCTGCAGTGACTGCCTTAACACTGAATTTGTGTCATTATTTTAAAAGGGCCACAGCTTAATAGTTTAGGCCTAAAATTTGACCATTCTTGAAATTGATACAGTCCCCTATAGTCTGAATGGTTTTTCTTTTTAGTACCTCTTTTCTAATTAAGAGGGGGAAAATACAATTATTTACCTTTCTGTTTTGGACCTATGGTAACACAAGATCTGTTGCAGAGCCAGCAGAGGGAGTACAAGTAAACAAAACCCCTGAGTCTTATATCTATGCCGCCATTCTCTGTATCGATGATAGCCCCAAAACATTTCAAACAAAAGAGAGAAGTAACTGTTTGTGGCCAGGAAATTGAAAAACAAACAAACAAAAAAAAATGAGTGGAGAAAGACCCATTCTATTTTCAAGGGGTTTAGTGGTTATTTGTACTATGTGTCAAGGGGACAAATTTTAAATTATGAAAAGGGAGGTTGGATGGCAAAATGTAAATCAAATCAAAGCCAGATTAATAATGAAAAAGTAATTGCCAGTAGTCCTTTAAGTCAGACCCAACATTGAGAAAATCTGAAAAGTATATACAGTATTTACTAACTACAAATACCATTGCAGCCATTGTTTTATTGTACAAACATATACTTAGTTCCTGGTCTTGAACTGCTTATAGGCAAAGTTTCCACCAAAGTGTCAGCAGTAAGGGCTGAAAAAGCAACCACCACAGAACACTGCATAGAAAATCTTTATGTATTTCAGTTCTGTTTTGCATGTATGCAACCCACTCACACAGTAGCTGCTTTAATATTTGTCTTGGGGGAGATGTCAAATTCATAATGAATACATAGAAAAGGAAAAGTGTAACCTTTATAATGTAGTATCAGGAGTGATGTGATTAAAAGCAGTGTGAAAAGAAAAGTATAATATTAGGAGTCTGAGTGAAATAACCTGGAAAAACACAAAAGTGAGGTTTTGAATATGAAAATCATTAACACGATAAAATCTTGAAGGTCTTTTCATTTTTGGTATATATTTTTAAACGCACAGGGTGAGTTCAAGGATGGGATGAAAAAGCACATTGTCAAATTGAATTAATTTCAGCTCTTTTGTTGATATCGCCTCCCCTTATTGAGTGAGTCTTAGTGCAATTTGCCAAGATGTCCTCCTACTTATGCACTCAACCTTTTCTGTATTTTCTACAGTGCATCTGGAAATGGGGAAGATATGGATTCCCCACAATCTCTTCAGGATGATATTACTGAGTATGCCACAAACGTAGACAGTTATTGGTAAGTGGAGACATAATGTATTTTTGTAGTGCGTTTTCTATGGATTAAGTGTATGACAGAGTGGATTTACTGATTTTTCCCTGTCATGGTTTAAAAATAAGTCCATAAGACTTCAGGGGATATTGATTTATACATTTGAGCCCTTATCACCAATAAATAAATTATTTAGAAAGTATATATCATGCGTCTTCATATTAAATATCTGAGATTGGAGAAAGCCAGAGGCTATAAAATTGCTGATTCTTAGTTCACTGAAGAAAATATTGGACCTAAATGCCACACACATTGAGGAGTGAGTAAGTTCAGTGCTCAAACGCCACTACTATTTTTTGATAACCGAATGCTTTTCATTTTAGAGTCCATTCTTAAAAGCAGACTGCTTTAAGAAGTCATCTACATAGAAAACTATTAATTTGGGTGGAAGATATTGATGTGGACACAGCAGCAAAACGAGGACAGATGCATGCATGGAATTAAGCAGCAGGCTGCACCTTTTATTAAACTATTAACACAAGGGAGGGGAACTACCCACCCATCACCCATATTCTCCTATATTAGTCATTTAATTGGTCCCAGTGCAGGGGTTACAGGACACCTTAACATATAACCCATAACTAGCACCAGGGATGCAGGGCTCTTTACCATATAACCCATAACATTGGCTAGACTCCTCATCCTGCACCTCAGGATTCAGCTCTCTCTTAAGTCCTAGCAGTCTCCTTCCCACAAGGAAGACAGCGGGTGCAGCAGGGTGGGGACCTTGGCCCATGCAGGTCACAAGGTCTGGCCTCAGCCTGCAAAGGTTATAAGGGCTCATCCTATCATGAGCCCAAGGCCATCACCAAAATCCCAGGTTTTTTACCTCTGGGTAACGTTCCTTTAATTCTTTTAACTACACTAGAAACCAGCTGTGAGGTGCAATGAATAAGCAGCCCCATGCCATTATCTTAGTTTGGTACCATGAGTGTTCCTACTTAACCCACTGTGGCTTGCAGGTACTGTGAGGAAGGCAAAAAAGTCACTGGTCCTTCACTAGCTGGTCCACTGGAGAGAGAATTCCTTCCAGACCCCCTAAGCAGGGGTTGGGCTAGATCCACAGCATCTGTCAGGCTGGGTTCCCATTCTGAGTTCAGGCGGGGTGCTGGAACTGAGCTGAAAGAGGTTCCACATGGCACCTGTGCTGGGCTAAATCCTGGGAGCTAGGAAATGCTGGCCAATCAGCACCCCTCTTCCCCAGCTGACCATGCAAGGAGCTATCTATTGTCCCTTGCCTTCCTCCCTTGCTACTGTGACTGACCCTCTTTAATTGTCTTTAATTTTCCCTATCCATTGATGCGGGTGGGAGGCATTTGCCCTCCAATTGTGCCATTCTAAGAGACAGGGAGGGAGGGAGGGCGGGAGAGAGAAGCGGATGAGAGGATGAAACAAACAAAACATAGTATTTTTAACTTCTAAAGCCTATCCATGTATAGGTGCTGAGTTGATTCTGGAAACCTTCAGTTGGTAGGGATAGGCCTAGTCAGTACTGGAACAGGAAATCTCCAAGGATACCCCACAGTGCTGAAGGCAGAGCAATGTTAATGATTCAGTAGGAGCCCTGATCCTCCAGTGTGGTGGTAGGAATCTCTGTTCTGTTGAATGTGCTGTCTAAACCTGAAACCCTAAGTGCAGTCACTAAAGATCCCATGTTGCTTTTTGCAGAATAGAAATGTTAGTCAGAGAGTCGGCCAAATTCTAATGTGGTTAACTAATGTACCCAGCTTACCAAAATTCCCCCTGCACTTGCCAATGGATGTGCCATTCCTTATTACTTCCTGTCCTAAACTGCTGTATAGTGTTGTTGTGTGCTGTTAAACGCCACGTTCCACCCCACAGGCAGCTGCATTTCAGTGGTGGGTGAAGTGATTCCTGTACATATAGTTTGTAAAGAGCTTTCGGATCCTTTGGGATGAAAGACTATATAAATGTAAGTTATTATTATTATTTTAAAATAGACTTAGTGCATTAGATACTGAAAGAAATCCTATGAGTTGCCTCTCACTTCAGTTATGAGGTACAAGATTAATCACTTAATCAAAAGCAGGACTTCAGGGATTTTATATACTGAATTTGGTGCTAGATTCTTAGATATTATCTATCCAATCTTGGAAGAGAGTCCAGATAACTCCAATATTCTGTGACAGAAATTTGTCATCATCTGAAAAATAGAAGGACCCATCTAGTGATTCGTGCAAATCTCAGCCACATTGGAGTCACACTGGTGGAAACAGCCCACGGTCTGAGATACTCTCATTCAGGATGGCAGAATTGAACACTGATATGAAATTAGCATGAATAGAGTAACAATGCTAGCAGAAAAGTCTTTTCTCATTGATATATGTCATAAAGGCATATCAGTTTTGTAATAAAACATTGAGCAAATATTTTGAAAACTGATTAAATTTCCTCCCACCATCTCAATAGCAGATCAAATACTTTGTGTATAGTGAAGATGGGTGCAAGTGGAGCGGCGATGTACGGAGGACTCTGTGGCAATTGCTGGATAAGGGCCAGGGAAGAGGCTACTGGTTCTGCACTTACATGGATCCAGTAGCTCAACGTCCATGCATAGGGGTTTCAAAGAGGGAACAGCCATTATATTCTACCCTCTGGGCTGGAACAGTAGTTGTGCAGGGGCTGCACCGCTGCCCTGAAGTCTCCCCTCTGTTGTAGGATTTGAATTCCTCTCTTTATCCCTTATGAGTGTTCCCAAGAAAGCCAGATTACTTCAGCGCTGAGTGTGAAGGGGTGAATTTAATTCTTATTACACTATAATAAAATAAAAAATAAATAATCACTTGTAAAAGGTTAAGCGTATCCTTCATTCAGATAAAAATTGTTTTGATAGCCATTTCTCACCAAACAAATTATTTGAAACAATATTTTTGGAGGAACACACAAACATTCTTTTTGTAAGGATGACATGTTAATCTGTGGTATGTAATTACATTTATGTTTCTAAATAAACAAGAGGTGATGGAAATCAAATTAAACATTTTGGTATTGGCAAATTTAATCAGAAATTATTATTTCTGTTTGTTTTTGTTAATTCAGTACAAACATGTTACAAGGAGATCACCAGAACAATGCCCGGAAAAAGCTGAAGAAGTATTTGTTTAGGGCAGTGTCTGAGGGGAATGTAGAAGAATTACAATGTCTTCTGATGGAAGTGAAGGCAAGGTCAAATGCATGTAGAAACATGACTGTGCAAGGTAAGCTGTGCAGCGTATCCATATTCCCTCATTTTATACCATATATGTGGTAGAGAATTAAGTAATGGCTTTATACTTGAGGAAGTAGGCTCTGCATCCCAAGTTGGTTGGGTGGTGGTTGATGAATGTCACATGATTAGCATTAATATAGTAATCAGGTCAGGCACCCAATGAGCCACGGACTGGAAAACCATTGAAGTAACCTTGAAGATAATTTCTGAGGGCATAGCACACCAGCATGAATATATGTACCTTTTCAGGATGGATATGACTGAATGCTGCAAAAGAAGCTAATTGATTATAGCCAGCTTCTTTTTTCCCCTTCTTGCTGAACTGAGATGCATGTGGTCTTGAGGAATGAACACAGAGCTGGGCGTTAGGAACTTCTACATTATAAAGCCAGCTCAGCCAATGAGAGTTAAGACTGAATAAGGACTAAGGACTTCAGGGTTTGTTATATATTGGCAGAATTATAGTATGTCAGTAATGTATATACCCGTCTAGTTAGAATACATATGTCTCTTTATTAAGTATGTGTGGAATATAAAGTTAAATTAATAGAGTGAATAGACATAGAGTAGTCTGGTAAATAGTTTATATGCATGTGTTTTTGTTCCCCAGTAATGTGAGGTTGGAATTCTTCCTACCCTCTCCAGACATAATAAAATCTACTCTAATTTAATCTTAAAATTCATTTTTGCAGATTATCTGATGAAAAAATTGACAGCTTCAGATACTGGTAAAACCTGTCTGATGAAAGCTCTGTTGAACATCAACCAGAACACAAATGAAATAGTGAATATGTTACTCTACTTTGGAGAAGAAAATAATTTTTTGGAAAGACTTATCAATGCAGCGTATACAGAAGAAGCGTACAAAGGTATTTCCATCCAGTAGTCATTTAGAGTATATTTTTGCATGTATTTAATACCTCAGCATATCTTTAATATTTTCTTGAAACATTCTAAAGATAATTAAAATGATTATTTTATGACTATTAATTATTATTGCTCTTATTTGTTATGTATCATTGTGCTCAGCACTCTACAAGACACACAAACTAGACTTTATACTCTAAAGGTTTGTGTCTATGTTGTTGCAGGCCAGACAGCTCTAAATATTGCTATTGAAAGAAGACAATATGATATTGCTCAGACCCTCATAGAAAAAGGAGCAGATGTCAATGCCCATGCGCAGGGTGTGTTCTTTAACCCCAAATACAAGCATGAGGGATTTTATTTTGGTAAGTGAAATACGATCTCCATGGAAAGACTGGGTTGGGATGCTGGAACAACGAAACCATCAGGTAATAGGGGAGGTTCAGAAGTGCAGAAGATAGGCTTTTCCAACTCCCACAAGACACAAAAATGGCCATGGGCCTCATTAGTTTCAGAACTAAATGCAAAACAAATTTCATAACCTTTGCTTTATCTCAATAAGTTTCTTGTACACAAAGCACCCAGTCTCCTACACAGCCCCCAGCAACCAAATTATAAATTAATCAAGTTATTTCTTCTACAGGCTGAAAAGGAAAAAAGCAAGATTGATATTATTACTAATAAAATGCTCAGATTTCACACTACATAAGCACATAGGTCAATAATAATCCAAAGTACATCTATTGTACATGCAGAACTAGACCAAAATCCCATTGAAGTCAATGGGAGTCCATTCAATGGGCTTTGGAGCAGGCACACAAGTAATAAAAAGGATTATCTACCACACTAGCTAAAAAACCCCATCTAGCTGGAAAAACAGCCAAACTCACAGGGAAACCTCAACTCCAGCAACACTGCAATTCAGAATCCTGAAGGACTAATTACTCTTCATATTTCCAGAATGAATACTTGCATGAGAGAAGAGAGAAATTGATAAATTATTTACACAAAGTACAGCTAGTGAGTAAACAAAGTGCAGGCTAAATATTCTTCTCCATAAATCTATACAAGTCACATAAAGACATGAAAGTGTGTGTATATTTATCTTGTTTAATTTGGGCATTTAGTGTAATTGCTGAAATGATGTATCAAATATTGGGAAATGCAATATACAGTAGCAATTGTACTAGAAATTGCAAGATAGTAAATAGAATGCAATTTTCCACAATACAGTAAATTACAAACTTTCAGAAATAGTTGAAAGGCAATTGTTTATAAAGACTGAAATTATAAATAAAAGTGTATTACTGCACAACTGTAGCTTTTCCTCACATAACAATTTCATGTAAATTGTTTCTTTGTAAAATAATGTAATGTAATCATATCATTCATTTGTAAATATGTTTAATCTCATAAAATATCAAAATAGTCATTCTAATACCTTTCTGATACTCATAATATTTGAAAATTAATAGCTATTGTGCATTGTATTTTCTTAGGTGAAACTCCACTGGCATTAGCTGCATGCACTAATCAACCAGATATAGTTCAACTGCTGATGAACAATAGGAGGACTGATATTGCTTCACAAGATTCCCGAGGAAACAATATACTGCATGCATTAGTCACTGTAGCAGAGGATTTTAAAACACAAAATGACTTTGTAATCCGAATGTATGACATGATTCTATTGAAAAGTAAGAGCAGAACTTTGGAGACAATGAAAAACAAAGACGGTTTAACACCACTGCAACTAGCTGCAAAAACTGGAAAATTAGAAGTAAGGCTCTATCCTACTATCTGACAAAAGAAATGAAATAGAGAGACAGACTCTAGATTGCACACATGTACTTAAACAATTGGTGCACTAATGTGCAGTGGATATCTTGTATTGCAAATTAATAGTAATTGGTTGGGTAAGATTATTTACTGTATACCATTGCTCTATTATTTCTTCCATGTTTTTGCTTCAGCCACTTAAACTCTCACAAGTTTTCCTCAATGCCCCATTACTACAAAATACAAATGCTATTTAAAAACTCAATCTTACAAACCCTTGCTGGTTGCATATCTTCCTAAGAGGATAATTATCCAACAGGGGTCCACGTTCATTTGGACCTGCTGAAGCAGCTAAGGTGAGAAACAGCTGTTGAAGCCACGGATCCAATCTCAGAGTAGTGGAGTTATGGGGTTCCCCCTTGAGCAAAGTGGAATGGAAATTCAGGGACTATCACTAAAAAGGGTACACTTCCAGAAAGAGTGTGAAAATCAGAAGCGTAGCAAACCTTATAATGCCATGAAACTTGTATTAATAGAAAAACTTTAATGATATTTAAAATAAAAATCAGTTTGTTTGATTTTGATTTTTCCCTGCCATATTTCCAAATCAGGCACTTGAGTTCTGCACTACCACATGATCATCAAAAACTGAAACTAATCAGTCTCTTTGCATGGTCTGAGCTGAAATACAAAAACTAAACAAGTAACATAGCATAAATGGTGCACGGTGATTTAAAAAAAATATTCTTTTGGTTTTAATACTGTCCAGGGCTGTTGGTAGCACAGATTAATATTTCTGGACTACATGATGTTCTTTCTTACACAGGTGTAACTCTAGGACAATAAATGGAATTAGTCTGATTAATGACAGTTTAAAGAGTAGAATTTGGACCTGTGAAAGCAACAGCTTGGAATAACTCGTAAATGATTAACAATGGGTAAATTAGAAAGTCACTAGTTAAAGAAAAGTTAAACAAAAGTAAGCAGTGGAATACTTTCATTGGAAAAAAGTGCAGATCTAATAGAAAATTTATGGCAATTAAAGAAAACTGTATTTATTTCCCAAGGATAGGTCATCTGTAATGCCTCTCCTCAATTACTGAGAGGTTAATTGAATTACAAAATACATTTAATTGCGCCATTTTGGCAAATGTGTCAGTAAAAAAGCACATTTTTGGCAAGTGTGCACACAATCTCTCTTCCATTTAGAAGGCTTAATTTACTTACATGTGATTTTTGTTAATATTTTAGATTCTGAAATACATTCTCAGTAGAGAAATAAGAGACAAGCCAAACAGAAGCCTTTCCAGAAAATTCACAGATTGGGCTTATGGTCCTGTTCAATCTTCCCTTTATGACCTCACAGAACTAGATACGGCTGCAGACAACTCATTACTGGAGATTATTGTTTATAACATAAATATTGGTGTAAGTTGCCTGTCATTAAAATCAATATATCTTCTAGCAATACTTTCGTTTCATTTCTGGAGAACTTCAAAAACTAGTAGAAATACAACTTTTAGGTCTCAGTCTTGCAGCAAGAGCCACTAGCGTGAACCCTTGTGCTTATGCAGAGTCCAAGTAGGACTGAACCTGGGTCCAGATCCCAGGGAAGGATCGGGGCATTAAATTGTTGTACTCCAATTATGTTTTCTTCTTGACATCTAAAATGGTCTTAGATTTAAACTAATGACTCAATATACCTAACTAATGGATATCATATACGTTCTTTATTCAAAAGAAAATATTAGGAGGCAAGGAAACTATAATAAGCACTGAACTATAAATTTACTATGCATATAGGTGTTTTATGCACAGTGCAGCAGTGCAATATCAAGGAATTTTCGCTGTATAAAAGCAGAATTTGGCATGTTGCTAAAAGTCAAATTATTGACATGACAATTCCTGAAAAATAAACATCCTTTTGTTAGGAGACTGGTACAGAAGCTAATGCTTTGATTTTAACAAAGTCACATTTTGAACAGAACAAGATCGAATTAATTTGGCAGATATTCACCTCAGGCAGATCTTCATGGTGTGAACTTGTGTAGTTCCACTGAAGTCAGTAGAACTATGTAAAACTGAGGAGCTGTCCCATGGGTCTTTGAAGAAATGGGTATTTCTAGACCGACAAGAAGAGCCCCTGAAATAAAATGTTTAAAATATATAGTTGATATTTTTTGTTTTTTCCTAGCTCCAATTTTCTCACAAATCACAAATTTGGCTTTCTCTTTGTTTTTTTTCTACAGAATCGCCATGAAATGTTGACTTTGGAGCCCCTGTGTTCACTACTGAGAATGAAATGGAAAAAGTTTGCAAGGCACATGTTCTTTATGTCATGTTGCTTTTATTTCATATACAACATAATGTTAACGTTGGTTTCATACTACAGACCCCATAGAGATGAGGTATGTGCAACAGCTAAAAATCTCATAAAATCTTGTGTTTTCAATATGCAGAAACATTCCCTAAATTGGATTTAACATGTCTGGTGAATCAAACATAGAAATGGAGATTCTAGGGTAAAATCCTTGCCCCATGGAAGTGAATGGGAATTTTATCATTGACTTCAGTGGGGTCAGAGTTTCCAGCACTTGAAGGGGGAGCAGAACAATAAGGAGAGAAGAGAAATTCATTTGAATTATGCAACAAACAAAATACTGCTTATGCATAAAGTGTGTGGACCTCATTGTGGTTTTAAAAGTTATATTTTTTAATAACTGGGAAAGAATAAACATATATTTTAAATAACCTTACTTCATTTTGAATTTGATCCTGCATGTCCTCCATGCAGATAACGTAACTGAGTTCAATGGAATTTCTGCACACATAGGGCTATGAGGACTGGGTCCTTGGTTTGGGACCTTTCACTTTTATTGTGCCTTCAGATAACTAGCTTTAAACTCCTACTGTTCATGTCTATCACTCTTTTGTAGACTCCGTCCTTCCCGCTAGCTTTGACACATCACTTGGGATGGCTGCAGTTGCTGGCACAATTGCTTATTATGATAGCAGCAATATTTTTAGCCATAAAAGAGGTAAGACACTTTTAGTATTAATATAAAATAAATATATGCATAAAGATCTTTCGTGAATTTGTAAACCATGTGTGATAACATTGATAATCATTTTATAACTTATAAATTTCATAATGTTTCATATTGTGCAATTACTAGGCTAATGGCTAATTGTACATAAAGGTGTTAATTATTCTTGATAGTCCTAAATATATAATAATATAACTGTAAGACACTATTTGAAATTGATATGAGGGCTTTCTCTTTGAAAGACTGGGGACAAAATGGGTTTTGAAATATGGTGATCATACTAAATTCTTACTCTCATTCAGCAACATACTTAACAAACTCACTTTAAAGTCATGAAGTGAATAGGACTGTTCATGTACTTAAAGTACTATATTAAGTACATTATTGAATAATGATCCATACCAGAAAGAGCAAGTACATCTGACTTACTTTCTAGTAAGACATTTAAAGTTATTTATTAGTAACATCTATTTAAAAGTTAACTGTTAAAATAGTTTAAGTACAACAGAAAATGCAGATGTTTAAAAAAAACTGGAAAAGCGTTTCTGAGGCACAAACAATGTAGAAAGAATGAAATTCTAGATACTGTAGCTGTTTTTAGTAGATTGGTTGGTTTTGAATTTATTTTTTATTATTTTTAATCCGTTTATATATATATATCTGTCTACAAAGAGTGTAGCCATCTTACTGCTAAGACCCTCAGATCTTCAATCAATTCTGTCAGATGCATGGTTCCACTTTGCATTGTAAGTCTGGCATATAAATAATTGTTGTTTCTGAAATAACATGTACTCTGTCAATTATGTTTCCTTGGTCCACAGTTTTAACAGTTATTCTCGTTTCTTTAGACTGTCAGTTGTCTGAGGCAAGACCATAATTTTATATGTACACTGGGTATCTCTGGCATTACCCAGTAATAGTTTCATTGACTAGTAACAATACTGTGGATTGGTACATACAATCTATTGTTTCCAGAATTATTTCTTCAACATATATGTAGTGATCTTTAATTTCTTTACAAGTTTTATCTTTGTAAATACTGCAAGATAGAGAATTTTATTGTGTTTATAAAGAAACAGGTCAGTTAGCCAGATCTTGATTACCCAGTCCATTTTCTATGTGTTGCTCTGTCAACAAAAGCATGGCTTAATCAGCTGGTTGGAATTCTCTGAATTTACAGGAGTCCCCAAGTGGTTTAGAGCCAGCAAAGCTGGCCCTATACTACACCTTCCTGTTCCTGGCATAAGAGATATGACTGGGGAAAGAGGGTTCAGTCAAATTGATGCTGTGCTTTTGCAATCCCTGACTCTGGAATGACCTACTGGGGGATATTACATTAAGCATAATTTAGAACAGTCCTAAAGTTGCTCTTAATTACACTAAGAGCTAGCTTAGCCCCAGGCTGGCCCCAAGACTGAGGAAAATTAAAGATGACATAAAGCTACTTTTATAGGTTTCCTCAGCTACAACAAGCACAGTTTGGACACAGGCTTGAAAGTGAAATTGGAAGTGAAATGTGAAGAAATATGGAAAGCTCTGCATTATGTTTTCCATTATATTTTATACATTTTTGTGCTGTGTAAAAGAGTATTTACAATATTTGTGGTTTTTTTCAACAGTTTTATACAAGCAATGCTTGTGATCTTCTCTGTCTTCTTGTACTTGTTTTCCTACAAAGAACACTTCGTATGTCTTGTCTTGGCGATGGCACTAGGATGGGCAAATATGTTGTATTTTACCAGGGGTTTCCAATCCATGGGAATTTATAGTGTCATGATCCAAAAGGCATGTATATAATTTTTAAGTCTTCTAATATTATCTATTTACTCTAGTTGAATTATCTCAGTCATGTACATTCTGCAATGTAGATGTTTCTTATATTGTATTATAAGTAATCCACACTGAAATTTCCAGTTTCTTCTTTTTAAGGTGTGGTTTATTTCAGTAGAATGTAGTATGTTATTTTAAAAAACCATAGTGATAACTAGATGATTTGTTCAAATTATGTAACGTATATTTTAAAATCCATAAATCTGATGGCATTTTTCAGCTAATGGCGTTTTGATATTTAATTGAATCAGACAGTATAATACATACTCTTTTCCTAGAGTTACATTCAAGCCTTGATTAATGTGTTTAACACACACTAATGAATAAAATAGGTCAACTCATGGAGAATCAGGCCAACTAAATTGTTTTAAATGTCCCACTTGCTAATGTGATCACTTTTCTAAACTTGAGTAGATTTAACCACTCTGGTATAGACTGTGGCTCATCTTCATCACTGCAAAATATGTAACTGTAAAAAGAGCTTTCTGAAATTGTATTCATCATAAATATTTTAACTTTTAGGTGATCTTACATGATGTGCTAAAATTTTTAGTTGTATACATCGTGTTTTTGCTGGGATTTGGCGTAGGTAAGTCTGATTTATTATTATTGGAAAAAAGCACTGATATTTTGTGTGAGTAAAAGTTTTTTGCACTATTATGAATAAGAACATTATCACGGTCAGAACATTACTTCTTCCAAGTTGATGTTGGGTGCTAGTTGTGGATATTAAAAAACTCATAGCAGTTTTTGTAAGAATGTTTAAATCTACTGTTTTGGCTAAATACCAATTTATCTAGTTGCATACCATCTAGCTAAACTGCCCATAAGTTTAAACTGGATATGGTATTCTTAACTTCCTTTACAAAACTGTCATCTTCTGTTGCTGTGTGTTGCTGGACAGTTATTGCATTTGTGTCTCTTTATAGTTTATATTGCACTTCATTATTCTTTGGGATAAAAGATGTTTTATATAAATGTAAAATATAACTAAAATGGATTTTTCATTTGCTTCTTACTTAGCTCTTGCTGCATTGATTGAAAGATGTCCCAATGACAGTAACTGTCATTCCTACAGCAATTTGGGTGCCGTTCTGATGGAGCTTTTTAAACTCACCATAGGACTGGGAGATCTGGAGATCCAACAGAATTCAAAATATCCTGTGCTCTTTCTTCTTCTTCTCATAACTTATGTGATGTTGACTTTTGTTCTCCTTCTGAACATGCTGATTGCATTAATGGGAGAAACGGTGGAAAGTATTTCTAAAGAGAGTGAACACATTTGGAGACTACAGGTTTGTTGGGAGTATTAAACCCTAGACCTTAGTACTCTTTGGCTTGGTCAAGACCCAACCAATTTTACAAAGTTTCAGTCTGAAATTAGGAAATATCAAATCATGATGATGATATTTAAGGCTTAATTTGACAGCAACCTTAACAGCCACACAGTCTCATTCTTATTTACAAATTATAGCGGCAGTAAGCCAAATTCTTCTCTAAGCTTGGAGTAGCTCCACTGAAGTCACATCACTTAGAAACTACAGTGATAGATGCGATATGTACAAGTTGGACAAAAACCATTGAAGTACTCAGCATTTATAGTCGTATAACTGTGAAGTATTTGGTTTTGTCATTTTGGCATAAGCAACTATAAACAAAAGTTTAATAGTAGATCAGATTCCATGCAACTCATGATTTTCACTCTTGATGTGCCAGCTTTGTCCAGATAATTATTATATAACGTCTCCTCTCACATCTTTTTAGGATTTCCAGAATATATAATTTCCTTTGATTCCATGCATATTGCATTAGCTTAAATTCTAACTCAGAGCCACCCATATAATTTGCAGAGTCCCAAGTTACTGAAAGGGAGAAAAACAGGCCTTGAGATGTTTCTCCCCCAATCCCACTGTTGGGAGGGAAAAAAGGTCTAATAGTAAATTGCTCCCCCAATCTCACTGTTAGGAAGGAGAAAGTGTCTGGTGGTAAGTTGTTTCCTCTCTTTTTCTGGTCCTCCTACTACTGGAGAAGAAGATAGTACCAGCCTAAAGTTTCAGAATTTGCACAGCAGGATGGAGGTGTACAGGTTCTTCAGTGCCCTACATAGACTATCTATATGCTACTCACATCATTCTCTGAAAGGGAGATGGTGCTGTGCCAGAGTGTTGCACGAGGATTTTAAATTCCACCCAGGATTCCAGACAAGTGTTTCCTAACTCCCATCTGGATGCAGCTCCCTGAGCTGAGGATAACTGGGGGAAGTTCTAGACTTCCTATTTGTACCTATTAATGGTACATGAACTCCACCTGTATTTAATATTAAATAATATTTACTACTGTTGGTGTCAATGTTCAGTATAAAATTTGTTGGTGGATGCACAATATGTAATAAGAGAACATACTCCAAAAATTAAAATTATTTTAAAATGCCATGAAATTTGTAATACAAAGCAGAAAAGATTAATTTTAATGTGGTTCAGAACACTTAAATACTGTTACTATTTATTATTACCAGAGAGCCAGGACCATTTTGGAGTTTGAAAAACTTTTACCAAAATATCTAAAGAAAAAATTCCAGTTGGGAGAACTGTGTAAAGTGGCTGAAAATGACACTAGAGTATGTTTAAGGTAATACTATACTAAAGATCTGTTTGTTGAGTCTGTTGTGAATGCACCTTCAGGATTGTCTGTTCATAACACCCACTAAAATCCTTTTAATTTAAATCTGTAAAATCATTTTTCTGCTGCTTTATTTTGGATTTTTGTAAAAATCCAAACTAATCGTATTTACAATGAATTGCTCTTTAACATGATTAACATACTGCAAAATATTGCTAAAATAGTTAAACACTGAATTAAATTGTCTAGGGAGTTTATGGAATCTCCATCATTGGAGATTCAGAGCAGGTTAGACCAATACCTGTCAGAGATAGTCTAGATCAATGGTTCTCAACCAGTACACAGAGGTCTTCCAGGGGGTACATCAGCTCATCTAGATATTTGCCTAGTTTGACAACAGGCTGCATAAAAAGCACCAGCAAAGTCAATACAAACTAAAATTTCATACAGACAAACATTTGTTCTTACTGCTCTATATACTATACACTGAAATGTAAGTGCAATATTTATATTCCAATCAATTTATTTTATAATTATATGGTAAAATGAGAAAATAAGCAATTTTTCAATAATAGTGTGCTGTGACACTTTTGTATTTTTGTCTGATTTTGTAGGCAAGTAGATTTTAAGTGAGGTGGCACTTGGGTTATGCAAGACAATTAGACTCCTGAAAGGGGAACAGTAGTCTGGAAAGGTTGAGAACCACTGGTGTAGATAATATGTAGTCCTGCCTTGAGTGCAGCGGACTGGACTGGAAGAACTTTTGAGGTCCCTTCCAGTCCTACACTTCTAAGATTCTATTTTATTACAAACAGTCACATCTGAAACGTGGGTTCCAAATGTGTGCTTCCAATGAATGAAAATATAAAGGAGCTCAATGAGCAATATTGTTAAATAAATACAATACATAATGCTGCAAAATACATACATACTTTCCATACTGGTAAAACACATATGGATGGTGTACTATGACAATTCCAAGAAATAATTTAGAACCAAAAGATGAAGTGTAGCTATGACACTGGAGATAATGCATGCTAATAATGCAATTTATATATAATATAAACAGGATTAATGAAGTGAAATGGACTGAATGGAAAACACATGTTTCATTTATTAATGAAGATCCAGGGCCAACAGGTACTGTTAACTTAAAAATGTCTTATTTAGATTATTATATTAGTGTATAAAAGCTTTCTTTGTGTTCTTATTAGGGCTTAAATATATTTTTACGTCTTTAAACTTGAATGTCGCTATAATCTAAATTCTAACAATACTGAGATGATAATTATATACCACATAAATAAATGTGAATTTAGTAAACAAGATGTATTCACATCAGTATTTTGGGCAGATTAATTTCAAAGAAGAATGAAAAGTTCCACCAAGCCTGGTTCCCTGCTCCTTACAGATTTATGGGAAGCCTGCCTTCTTTCAAATTTAAATTGGCTTAAAAGCTAATAAGTAAAAATCTTAATATGCTCCCAGTTCAGCTTCATAAATGCAAACTTAAACACTGATCCTACAATTTGTTTTGTGTAGGCTCCATGTGGCTTCAGGGATTCACCTGTGCCCAAATTGCAGGATTAAGGTCATAAATATCTAGGGTCAGATTTTCAAAGGTATTTAGGTGCCTAAAAAGGTAGATAGGTATCTACTAGAATTTAGAAAAAAAAAAAAAAAAAAAGAACCTAAGCAAGTTAGGTGCCATTGAAATTAATTTTAGAAGCCTAAAATACTTTTTCAAAATCTGTCTCTAGGCCTCTTGCTAAAATTTGATAAGCAGGACAACTCGTGTATAATTCAAAATAAAAATAGCTATTTTAAATAGTCCACTATATACACTGAAGCCACTTTAAATACATTTTCATAAGAGGTTAGAAGATTTTGCAACAGGTAAAGACCAACAGCAAATAAAGTATATCAGATTAGGTAGACCAGCTGTTTGTTCCAGTATGGAAATTCCTAGATGCAGTACTATTGGCTAGGGGAGGTTTTGGGGAGATTACCAGTATGCCCCAGACTTTGCTATACAGATACATGAAGGTTAGAAATGTATATTATTACTTGGTGGGGGGGAAAATCTCAATAACAGACAAAGGGACAGGGATAAAACAGTTGCACACAAGTTATGCTTCTAATTTACAATTTACTGATTAAATAAAAACACGTGTTTTTAACAAAATATTCCATTTTAAAAAGTAAAAAGAATACATACAAAATTAGATTATTGCAAATAATACTATAGAAAGTTTTTTAAAATGTGGTTATTTTATTTTGTAGGTTACAACAGAATTCAAGATACATCAAGAAGTAACAGCAGAAACACCCTGAATACATTTGATGAAATGGATTGTTTGCAAGAAACCACTGTTTAGTTACACAATACTTGATATTTGTTTGTTTTAAGAAGGTTAAGAGAATGAACAGTGGATATTGAAATCCTATGTTTATATACTAGAGATAGCTGCAAGAAGCCACATATTTTCATTGACTGATAAGCCAATGACTTCAACCTCCATATCAAGAGACAGAAGCCCAAGGAAAAGGGACTATTACATTTGGCTGTGTTTTGAGCCTACTAACCAAAACCCTCAGTGTCAAAGTTTCTGTGATGGTGTTTAAACAGAGTTCTTGACTTTCTGTTGGTTAAGTAAATCAAACAGATGTAAGATACAGCATATTTTCCTTTTGGAGAAATTATCAGATTTTTTGGATGTCCAGTACTGTATCTTCTGTACTGATATCTCTAATCCATGAAAAATCATTTTGTATAATGAGAATAGTTAAATTTTGAAAATATGAAAAAAGACATTTCACCTTTGAAGTAGAACCACAATATGAAGTATGTAAACTGGAAAGTTCTGGATATAGTTGGCATTTTCATTTTCTGTATTCAAAGTACTGTATATTGCACTTTGTGTAGCACTTTTTATATGACCAGTCATCAAGACGTATAACTTTGAATCATGTTTGGTTTTCTATTTTATGTACATGTGTGAATATAAAAAAGATATTTTTATATGTATGTTCAATATTCATTAATATATTCCTGTAGAATGTGCCTTAATCTTCATGGATTCTGATTTAATATTTTTATTGTTAAATTCTATTTTGAGGAGACTATTCATAAAAGTTACAGCCAAATCTTATTCTGTGTTTGTGTGGTAGTAAGAGATTAATTGGGTCCTTACAATTACGTAAATTATATTCACAGAAAGCCAGTTGATCTATAAGACTACTGTCTCAGGGCAAAAGGACATGAAGAAACTACACAGCAGGGAGCAGGGTGCAGAGCTACTTGGGATGGTAAATGTAGTTTTTGCTAATTGATTTTCTATAGATCCTGTATCCTCTGTATTTTACTATGCACAGCCCTAGTGGAGATGTCAAGCAGAACTGAAACAGACTTGACAGAGTTGAAATCTTAAAAAACAAAGCTTACTTTTATTGGAGGAGATTCATGGGTGGTATTAATGTGATGTCTGAATCCTGTTTGGTCACCAATAGCATGTGTGAGTAAGAGCAGCATTTTATCGGAATATTTCTCAGCACTAATAAACTTTGTTTGGAAATTGTCAGCCAAGAATATTGCAGTAAGGCCACATGTTTGCCTTTTGGTTAATTCACCAATGCCTGTCAGTTACCTGGCGGAATGCTCCTCTTCATATATAGAACTAAGAAGGCATAGCACATGCACAGAACCTTACTCTGGTTATCTTGTGTGATTGCTTCTAGTAGTTTTCCAGGGATACACTTATGCCATTGTGGCCAAGAACCTAGCTGGACCACACAGCACCACATGGTTTCTGTGTGGTAAAATTGCAAGGACCATGACCTTAATGAATAATAGGTAGAGAAGGCCAAATTCTATCCTTTTGATATAATATTTATTTAAAATTAAAGAAAATAATTTAATAAACATGTATTTTTCTCCTGTATTTATTATTGCATTGACATTGCAATTGAAACACAACACAAGGATAACAGATATTGGTTGGAGTGATGAGAAGGAATGCATCACTTTGCAAAGGAAAAGGAAGGTGCAATAGTTTTCTGGTCCATTAAATTTTTTTGGATATCTAAATAATGACCAGGGTTGTAGCTGCAGATGCATCTAAGTATTGTATAATGGCCTTATCACTTAAATTAATGCTAATTAATGTGGGACAAAAACTAGTGAGAAATACAATCTATTTTAAAATAAAACATTCTAAATAATCATTTTATGTACTGTATTATAGCCAGCACTCAGAATAGAAAAAAATGATAATATATGCATCTGTCAAACTCACTAGTTCTCACTATTTTTCCAGTATTCCCCTTCCTTTTTTAATTCAACAGCAGTAAGATGTGGAAGAGGAGATGAAAACACCCAGTTATAATAATTTTTTTCAATTCAAACTGTGATTGGAGTTGTAAAGATTTAGGAAAATATTTTTGGTTAGCCAGTTATCAAGCCTAGAATAACATAAAAATCAATGGAAAATTTAAATATGAAAATACTGAACATCAAGTTGTTATTCCTTCTGCAGATTTTCCTGTGCAATGCATGTACATCTTATTGTTATCATTAATTCTTTTACTATGTTGGTTTTTGAGGGAAGGATGCTAATATCAGAACTCTTTGCTTTTTCATTGTAATTAATGCAACCTTCAATATGTTATTGCGCAGGGTTTTTTTTAGTGATACAGCTAGTCACTGCAACTATAAAAAATAATGCACATGGTTTTTAATGCTTTCTCTGCCCTGACTTATGCCAATATGAGAAAACAAATATTTACAGAGTTAATTCACTTCCCTCATTCTTTCTATCTCTGTGGTATTAAGCTTAGTTTTTACAAACACAGACTCACTAAATTACAGTTTCAGCATCCTGGTAAATTACACATGGAGTTCTTTTAATTTTCTTTCTCATGTATCAGAGATAGAATTTATGAATCATCCTTCATCAAAAAACTAATTTCAATGAGTTTGGGAATGGTTTCTGCAATGGAATAAAAAACTCTCTAAACATGACCCACATTTTTCAAGTGGCTCCAGTGAAGTTAATTTCTAATATATGGATTCTAGTACATTTGTGAGGTTTTATTATGTATCTAGATTGAATGTGGCAATTCTATAACATATGAACCTGATCTTGCATTCTTCGTGTATATATAAAACTCCTTTTGAAATAACAGGAGTTCTGGGGTGCAAGAATTGCCAGATCATACACTATGCCAAACATTTTATTTTGAATTTCTACAACTAATCTGTAGATGTAACTGAAAAAATTTGCAATTACAGAAAGCTTTATAATTTCATTGCTGCAGAAATTATCAAATTTTCCTACAAAATCTTACACTTTACACAAATATTGGCCATGAAACAATATAATACCAATAAATTCCTGGCACAGAACTCATTGAATTTAAACATATAGACTAACTCAACAAAATCAAATTTTGATTTATTTATCTTGAACAGTAATTAGATAATAGTTTAAGTATACCTGGTTCCCATTTTATTTTATTCAGAATAACTTTCTTACTCAAATTGAAAATATTTCCTAACACAGTGTGTATATTTCAGTAATATAAATGCAGGTTACATAATTATTAATAACATTTAGGAAAGATTTAACATTTGATTATGAGAAAATCTTTAGATAAAAGTTCATAACATACTGATGAATACTTTGGTATATTATATAGATACAATTTTGCAGTATGTGTTAAATAATAAACTATCTAAACTAGTAATATTTATTATTAGTATCTGCAATAAACTATTGAACATAGCTAAAATTAAAAATACTTAGCATTTCAAAAGCCCTCCTCATTTTCAAAGTGCTTAGCAAAATTAATACACAATTTAAAATTAAAAGTTAATTTGTTAATTGATTTATGCTCCATAAATCCCACTGACTTTACCTGGGTTACATGAAGTAGAAATCAGCAGTGAATTTGGCCTTATGCCTAAAAAATGCTTCATAATCTTTTACAAATGTTCTAGTTCTAAGACAAAGAAGATCTGATACCTTTTGCAGTAAGTTTTACTTTGACTGTTTTTACAAAAGCTTGTTTCTTTTCATAATACGCAGCCTCATTCACAAATGTTGGGTATACTGTAGAACCCCCATCATAAGTAATGGTCTCTCCATCAATAGTTAAAAATATAGGATCCCCATTGTTTAGTGGCTGCCAGTCTTGATCCTTATAGGAAATTAGATAGTAGATCATATTAGAAAATAGATTATATTTTACTTGCATATATTTTGATAACTTTCATATGAGTCTCAAGTTTATGATGCATGTTCATACTACTCTGTACAGTTTATGGCCAAAATTTTCAAAGCACCATTGATTTTGGGTGCCTGACTTCAGGCATCTTGGGCCTGATTTTCAGAAGGCTTGAGCACTCACTATTCCACTCAAAATAAATGGGAACTGTGAGTGCTTGGCATCTCTGAAAGTGAGGCCCAGGTTTCTCAAAGGTTTGGCTTCCAAAATCAGAAGTACCTGTTGAGAATTAGAGTATATCATATCTTCTTTTCCTTGAGTTTTTGTTCAAAACTGAGTTCAGAACTTCCCAAATCAACTACTAAAATACTGTAAACCATTAGTTATAAAACTTATTTGAATGGTCCTAAAACATTTAATCTCTCCATAGTGGGTTTGACACAATAATTTTAAATAATTTATTTGATGGTATACCATATAACTATACCATAAACCAAACAACATGAAATGGAATGCCTATAAAAATGTTGCAAATTAAGAAGAATGATAGAATTTACCTGCAGGCTAGGGTGAATAACAGCAGTAATTTCATCATTTTTATTCCTGGGATAATCTACTTTCTCCATTATTTTGTAAACTTCAATTGTACATGATGGAAACTCCTTTCCTAGAAACGATTAATATATTTTAAATGTCATGTCAGCAAATTCCCAGTTAAAAAGAACACCTAATTTACTATTTTATTTAGAATGGCTGAAGTCATTAATTTGTATCTGTTCGTAGATTACCAGTTAGTAAATAACTGAAGTAACATGAATACGTCTAGCTCCAGATTTCCTATCCCATGAAGGTCAGGTTGCTGAAACACGACCCAGTTGCTTAGTGATGCAAAAAGTCCAGGTCTAAGTTTGAACAGTAGTGCTGAAATCAGGGCTTTTAATCACTGAATACACTATATACAGTACATTTTGTAGATGAAGGCATTCATAAAATCTCTCCATTTGACAGCTTTATATAAGAATTAGGGAATATTATTGATGGGAATGCATGCAATTTTTGTTTTCTGACACAGTAATGGGGAATTCTTAGGTGGTCCTGATGCATGCTTATGTCTCTGCTTCAAGAATAAACTGACAAACAACAGTCAAGCAAAAAGTTTGCCAATACAATGATATTTTAATTTTATAACAACTCTGTATTTGACTTCGTATGGGGACATAAAAAAGGTTTATTTTTTATGAATCACATAAAATAATTTGTGGCAAAGATGTACTTAAGGATATAGAAATGAATACGCTTATTATAAATGTTTCTTATTTATATAGCCCTCTTGGTGTACACCTATTATCCATCAAGTTGTGAACACAGTTGTGAACTACCACTTTATATCTATGACATACCTTGAAGGATCAAGCTTCACAATAGTTCTAGATTCTCAAAATTCGGTAAAAAAGGGTAAAAGTCACTAACAACAGAAGTTCTTAAGGCTTAAATGCAATTCACTGTTCCAACATTCTTCTATAATTATTTATCATGCTGCAATTCAATATGAGTAAAATAAATTGTAAATAATTTATTAAAGACCATATGAATTAAGTTACTATTACTGCTCTAATAATAATACAAAATATGAGTTCCATTTGTTTAATTGCAGAATGCTGTATCTTAATTTATTTTTTAAAAATCTACTCTTTTGCAGTGAGTTGCTAGCAGAGTTCAGGAGTGCTCATGCTTGCATGATTTACTACCATACCTTCATTAAAAATGTGCACAAAATCAAGGCCATGTTTGATAATCTTCCTCATTTTGTCCAAAATATCAGCTCTAAGAACTCCTTGGGGCTGAGGCCCAACTTCCACACCTGTGTATAAATGAGGGAGATATTGATAGACCCACTGTATGTCACAGTTAGAACGCATAGTAAAAATATACATGCCTGTGTGTGTCTATGCTTACTCTTTTTGAATGAACTTTAAAGTCTGAGTAAGTCTGTGTGACTACTTGTGTAAGGCAACTAGCCAGCATTACATCAACTGATTTAAAGAAATCTCACTAACATATTTTATTTGGAACTGTGATACTGGGCTAAAGTGAGGATTCAGAACTTATATACATCCGTCTTACTCTTTTCCCCACTTCTTCTTTACTTCTTTTTTAGAAAATTACTTGTTTAATTAACATTGGAGGCAAAATAATGCAAATTTCTCTAATGTTATATCATCTATTGAAGTATAAATTAATAGCTTAGCCAGTTTAGTTCAGACACCATTTCTCCTTTCCTTTATCCCACCATCCCCTTTCTGGTTAACAACCAACATTGCATACTACTTTTATTTATGAAATAAATACAACTCTTCTGAAGCCAACATCAGTACTGCTGATAATCAAACAACAGAATTCTCTTCTTATGTCCTAAAATATTATAAATATATCCAATAAAATATTGTTCTTACATAAAGTGGGTTGATTGAGTATAAAAACAGGGCCACTTTAGGAAGCAGAATGGATAATTTATTTACCAAAACAAGCCCATACAATTACAAAGCAGATGGATGACGCTGATCATAGCAATTTGTTTATCTTAAAGAAACACCTTAAAAACAAAAATGTCTGGAGACAGACATCTATTTTAATAATTTCTGAGAATTGGAAAGTGGTCTCAACATTCATATTTACCAACAGGGTGTTTTGCTATAGATCGAGTTGTTGCATATTTCAAGTTAGGATGTTCAATCAGGAAAACAGGACAGCAGTCTGGGGCCAAAGCATTCTGTGAAGATTTGTCAAAAAGGTCTTTGTTATGCAAATATTTTAAAAAATTTGCTACAAAAGACTACTGATGCTGAAGTGATTTACACAATGTCTTCAATATGTTGCTTTTATTTCATGGCCCTAAAGTAAGTAGGACATCTTTAGAAAACATACAAAGCTATATTTGTTAGTCTGTTTTCCCCTAGCTCATGTCAGGCATGCTCCACTGAACTTTGCTGCACACTAATATAAATGAACACAGTTCCAATATTAATTTAGCCAGAATCAAGCTGCTTTAGGACAGTTTTCAAATATTTTTCTTCTAGCTAGGGTTAGATTCTCTTATGAGACACATGCAGTGAGTTAGCCCAGTTCTTTTATATTTCTTGGCATAAAGCCTTTCTATCCATTCCTTTCTGGTTTACTGCTGATCATTTCTGCATTTTGATTAGCTATATGCCAATCTTCAGATAACCTCATCCATAAACTGACCACATGTATCTGATTAGTATATGAACGGATCACATACAATGAAGTTTAAATAACTTATGCCAAAGTATAGGAAATTTCTTATCTTGAAGTATATGAATTAAGGGGGCAATTTAAAAAAATGCACCATGTTGACCTAACTTTGCTCCCACTGAAGTCAATCAGAGGCTTACCATTAACTTAAATAAGATAACAGGCCAATATGGAACACTTTTGCAAATCCATACCAAAAAGATTAAACATTTCCAACATTTATTAGTATTACAGCCATTGTATATCAGGGGATCTTTTTTCATAGCCTTATTCCATTTATTTTTCAAGTCTGCACTTTAAATAACTAATGTCTTACAATATTTTGCATTCAGCCTTAATTTTTTTCCAGCTTTATGATAGACCAGTTTAAAAGCAGATTTAATAATCTTTAATTTTTTATTAATTTTGTTCAGAGTGCTATTTTTTTGCTACTGGCCCCACATTTGTCTTATTAATAGGTTAATTTATTTAATAGTGCTGTCCATATCAATGAAATCATGGATGAATACAGTTCATGAAAGGTTGAAATCTGTACTAAACAGTATTAGACCCAATTTAATAATTCTTTGTGATAGTAAATATCCCATTCTACAATTAGTTTTAATATTTTTACCCAGCATTTTAGCAAAATAAAACAAAACAGTGTAAATGTATTTAAATAAAGACACAAACTTGATATACAGTAATATGTTTAAAATAATCTAAATTTATTCTCATGGTTTATTAAAACTTAGTTTTACCTTAATATAATGAAACATCTGGATTGTAAAGTTATTCCTGGAGTTTTCAAGAATAAGAGTGCCACCCATGTTAGAAGTTGTGTTGTGAAGGTCAAAAATAAGGTCATAGGCATCATCACTATCTTTTGGACCAAATACATGATTGATTTCCTGAGCCCTTCTCACTTCATATGGAATATCTTCCATCACTTGCATGCTGTTAATATTAGTACAAAGAAATTAATTAACTAATTTGATAGCTTTGCAGTGAACAAAAATTAGCGTATCCTATTGTACTCCGCTGGCGCGGAGGGTTCTTAATTTATTATCTCAGTGGTGGAAGGAGTCAGACCGACAGTGGGAAATCCTAACAGGGGGACCAGGAGATACCTCATATGTGTTGCTCCACGGAGCCAGTAACCCTGTTTACCTTCCTAATACTAGGCTGTCTTCACGGGCCCAAGCACCGTAGATACCTGGGAGCAGTGGAGATCATGCTGTCCACCGCAGGAACACCTGAGCTGCGAGACCAATGAGACAGCAAACCAGTGTATGATCTCCATAGCCCCCCTCAGTATCGCCTGTATCCTCTTTGCCGGGAAGTGTGTGAAACGAAGGCCAGGACGCCACCTACGAGTGGGAAGTAACCCACCCCAGCACGTGTCAACAATGCTGTTGCAAAACGGGTACCTGCCAGGAGATTGGCAATGTGACCACTCAGGTACTTGCAGAAAGGCAGGGCTTGGTCAGAATCAGGGGCACCCTTCCCGCCGGATGCTCCCTGATCATGTCTGTGCCACTGCACGCCGCCATCCAGAATCATGACAAGCCTTTCAAGGTAGAAATGTCAGTAGAGAATCTCCAAAGCGACCCAGGGTGCTTGTCCAACCAAGGCAGTATTGCATACATGGCCTATAAGCGGCAGATCTGGCATTGCACCAATATGATACAACCTCGCCGCCTAATTGAGACATAGATCCGCCTTGATATGTCCCTGGTTAATGTGTCACGTCTACTGCCGAGCTGTTGCCGCAGGCTCCGTGGCTTTGAAGCTGGCTCTCTTCTGCTGGTACCATTTCCACTTCACTATGGTAGATGCTTGTGCCACCCCTGTTTTACTTTCATCCCAGATTAACCCCCCTATTGGCAATGGAGGGTGCACAATGACCGGCTGGGGTCCAGTGATTTGCTCTGTTGCCAATAATGCATGATAAACAGCATGAATGGGAGTAACAAGAACCGTAGCACGGAAGGGTGACTCCCCACTTCCCGGCCGAATGCACTGTCACCATTGTGGCGGCAACACGAGAGCCCCCGTACGCATTCACATCTATCCGGGGACCTTTAAAATGGCTGGGGTCACCATGCAAAATGGTGACCTCAGCCCCTGTATTAATTAGAGTTATGACAAGCTGCATGTTTCCCCCCTCCCAAAAAAAAACAGTTGCCCGCACATATGGGCGTAGGTTCCCCACTGTGTGTGCTCAGGCCTGGGGACCGAAGGGGGACCCACCACCCCTTCACAAAGGGGTTGGGGTTTTTCATCGGGACAGGTCAGGATACTGCATCGGGCCAGCCCCTGTGGCAGGGGGTGCCGATGGTTGAGCAGACTTAGGCTGGGCCGGCCCCCGCTGCCTCCTCATGGCCTCAAATCGTTGCAGTAGGGCCTCAGCAGAGATGTCGTCTATTTTTTCCAAGGGGACGCCGCTTTTCCTAAAAGGCAAAAACATCTCCTTCCAAGTTATTTTATGGGTAACTTTGTTACCCGACCCTTTTTAAATATTTTTCTAAGATTTACTTATTTGCCTGGCCTTTTGGGGGGGCTTGTTTTCACTTGCCTATTTGCTTTATGGTGCCCAATATTTTAACAGCTACTTTAGTACTTTGGCTCACTTGAGCCCCCAGTGCAGCAAGTAAAGCTCCTTTCAAGCCCTTAGGCGGTGTTGTAGCAGGGTAAAAACATGTTTTAAAAAACCAGTGCCCCGAGTCCATTTTGAGAAAAGCTATAAATCCATGTGTGGGGGACTCAGAGACAGCAAAAAGGAAAAAACAACCTTGCTTGCAAGTGAGTGTAATACTTTTTCCCTCTCTCCTCCAAGCCCCCCGCCCGTCTAAGGCGTGGAAAATAGACGAACTAAAAAGTTTTTTAACCCTTTGTCACCACAGGTGGCATGATGGCAGTAAAAGGCTGCTTCTCTGGGGCATCAGCATTAATAAAAATAGCAGCTACAGCTGAAAGGCAGTACAATTGCTCTATTCCCTCCAGGATGGAATGCCTCGGCTGCCCATAACTTGTATTTTTATTATCTATAACTGAGGCATCATGATAGGTATCTTGGATAGCAACAAGCACCCACTTGGTGAGGGGGTGACTTGCTTGAACCACCGCCCCCTCCCCTTTAGGGTTGCCCCGATGGCCGCATTCTGGGTGATAGTCACTGCCTGCAACTCTTCTGCAGGCAGCAACTGAAGAAGCCCCCACCCCGGGTCAAACAAGTGAACCAGACAGGGGATCAGACCCTCCCGAGGCTGCTGCTTATAAGTCTTTATCAAATCCAACAATTCATGAGTTTTACATGATCGAGTAGTCTCAGAGTTTGCAACCAAAACAGCCTGTGGGGCTGCCTGCCCCTGCACGGGCATGTTATTCACTATTCTCTTTGTAATCAGGATGGGGCGAGGAAAAACCTGTGCCTCTGGCACACGAGGGGGGGGCAGGGGTGACCCGATCTCAGTATTCCCAGCCCCCTCCACCTTCCACTTTGAGCCGTCAGAGGACCCCTCGATATCCCCCTTCCACCTATGGGGATCCCAATCCCCTCCCCTAACTACCGTCCGGACATGGCATAACTTCACCGGCTTTCGACCATGCCGACGTCTCCGGGTGTTAACCAAGCGGACTGCGAGGGCTGCACACTTGTCTTCCCACTCAGCAGCACGCTTTGCAGTCGTTTCCATCACTTCACGGACAACCAACTGCGACTGCCTGGCTGAGGTCAGATCCTGCTGACTTCTAGCCAGCCGCGCCTGGGCTGCCCGTTCCGCATCGTCTAGGGTGCGGAGCGCGGTCAGGAGGAGCCATCCCACCTCCCCTGCAGCTTTCTGCTCCGCCTTCCCTCTATTCTCCAGCCTGAGTTCGGCCCATGCCTTCAACAACCCTTGGGGCGTAACCTTCTCCTGCAACTCAGGCCAAGTGGCCGGTGCGACTAACCGGTCCACTGGTGCCGCCACGGGCGACCACAACCCGGTAATGCTCCACCCTAGGTTGCGGCGGCCATCGGTTCCCTTGTCTTTCTTCCCAAAAAGAGGCATTGTTACGGTCTGTATCCCCCCACTACACCGAGATCCCACCCTCGTCGCCAATTTTACTCCGCTGGGGCGGAGGGTTCTTAATTTATAATCTCGGTGGTGGAAGGAGTCAGACCGACAGCGGGAAATGGCTAAGTAAAAGTATTTTATTGCATTAACAGAAGCTGGGCACAATTTCAAAGCAGTGGCTCTAGAAACTTCCCCCTCCAGTTATCTTAGTAGAAACTGGGCACAATTTCAAAGGCAGGATTCCCAGCAGCCACCCTCTCCAGCTATCCTGAAGCATAGGAAGAAAGCACCTACCAAAAACAATAGAGTGGGGAGACCCATCATCCACTTTCTAGGTGAGTCGGCGACAGGGAACCAACCTGCCCGGGGCATCCGGTAAGGCCTTGACGGATCCACGGAGAGTCTCTCCGAGCGGTTCCCGGGGCCGCTTGTTATACCCCCGTCTCCCTTTGTCTTAGCAAGATTTTCCTTCTAGCAACACAATACGTCGCTCTCAATCCCGACTAGGGATTGGGTCTTAAACTTGTTTTCCATTAGTCTATTGGTTAGTAATTACAGGCAACTAGGCTGGCAGCAGGAAAGGGGAAGCTGCCCGTTACTGATATTTATTTTAGTTCTGTGGTTAGACATCTTGCTGGCCTGTGGTTAGTCACCCACTGCTTATCCCAGACAATTTCCACACAGCCAGCTATTTTATGCTAAAATAGCAGACAAAGGTTAGTTCCGCTTTTTAGTGCAGGGGCTATTCAAGCAGTTACAGGCCTAGTCTTGCTCACAGCCTAAGCTAGATTTTTAGGGCCTAGTCTTGCCAACTACACTGGTTCCGCGTGACAAATTCTTCCGAGCCCTACACCTTTTCATTTGATTTTTCCATAATTGACTAGAATGTATATACCATGTAAAGCTACTCTATCAGACTGTTTGGCCTGTAAAAGGTTGTGCTTGAACTCAACATGTATCATTGCTAGTAGGCATATGTCTTGCTGGTGTCTGTTTCTTTCAGTATTTTGCAAGATTTCTCTCTTAATCAAAGATGGCGTTTTATATTACTTCAGTTTTACTTCTTTGCAGTTCACAATGGATGAAATTCTCCCTTTGTATAGAAAGGTAGCCCAAGGTTTATGCACCTTGTAAAGTCATTTCTAGGGCCTAATCCAACATCAGTTGAACATAGAAGTCTTTCAGGAGTTAGTTCATGCCCTTAGACCTCATCTATAATGCTTTTCATGGCTTGTTGCTTTTTTGATCTACTTCTTACTTTTCATATTCTGACCAGATTCTTAAGATCCTCTTGTTCCATAAAGCAGATATACTTATTGGTGATCAAATTCTCTATCATGATCCTGCCATCTGGAATTCTTTCCCTCAAGATTTTAGTAAATTCCATCTTAATGTCTTTAAGACTAAATCAAGCCATTCTTTTTAATATAGCTTTTTGTTGTCAGATTTTATAGTTGAATGTACTGTACTTTATTAATTTAATTATAAAATGGCATCTGATATGATGTAATTTAAAATTATAGACTACCTTTGTGCTTTAATGTAGTTGAAATGGAGAATTTCTTAAGATAAGGGAAAGAGCTAACTAGTCTGGGTAAAATCCTGCCCTATTGACATCAATGAGAACTTTGCCATTGCCTTCAATGAGGCTGGGATTGTTTTTGTAAAGCCATTGGTAACACTAGTATGTCTCCACCTCAGAAAAAAAAAGTATAATAGTGTTCCTAATGCAGTTACTAATGCTTGGGTAATCTGTTGGGATTTACTAATAAATATTAGTAAAAATAAGAGTCAAAAGAAATACTTTAAATGAGATAACCTGACAGTACATTTATTAAAGTATTCCAATTTCAAAGCAACTGAAATAATAAACAGGAAGACAAAGAAGTTATTCTACATGTATAATTATATGTATGTGTAAACAGTTGGTGTAGACCTTTGTGTTGCATAACTATCTGTTGAGCATGCAGATATATCATACTTAAAAATGCTTAGCTCACCTACCAAAGTCCATTTCAATAGTTAACATTTCAAACACAGAGCTAACACAAAGTTCCTTTAAAAATGTTGTTCAGTAATGTAAAATAAACCTCTTAAATAATTTTAATTCTGTTTTAGAGTCTTTAAATCAAGAAATACAGTGTGATCACTTAATTTATTGACAATTTTGCCTGTGTACTTTTGCCATATTATGCATATTTCAAACCGAACTATTTTCATACTTCATTGAACACTATATATGACTGAAATTTAAAATAATCTCACATTTATATAGCATTTGTGTTCTTTCTCAGAGACACTCAATATCATATTTGTCTATATTTAAATAGCTTCATGTTTCAACAACTGGCTATGTGGCTACCAGTACAGTGGCATTAACCAAAGTCCCAAAGTTAAATTGCACCAGGGGTTTATTTCAGGACATGTGAGAAATGACACTGTCACTCAGAGTAAAAGCAGTACTTTAACTTTACACAAATACAGCAAATCCAATATTGATTTTAAACATAGTCTAACTTCCTGTGACAATTTGCCTCTTGTTGCACCAGTACTATTTTAAAAATGAATCAACTAAGTACATTCTATTTGGTTTTTCTAGGTTAAAGGTCGGTGCACATTATCATGTGATTGCCCTGTCAAAAGAAATAGTGGCATTCAGGTACAAATTTTACCAATAAAATAATAAAGAAGCTCCTGATAATATTTAAGGTAGAAAACTAAACATACACAAGCACATAGTTATTCTTACCCAAGATTATCAGAGTCAAAAACTCGGTTCAGGTCACAGTCAATATATCTGGTACATTTCTTCACAGCTCTCGGGTTGGTAATAAATGGTCTCACTTCCAGACCCGTTCTTTGAATCTCTGCTCCATTCTCTTGCCAATACTTGACCAAAAATACCCCTGATAATTCATTGCCATGAGTCCCTCCAAAGATAGCAACTCTCCTTACAGGAGCCTCATGAACAGCATAACAGGAAGTCATTCTGTTAAAGCTGCTTTAATGATTACTGCAACAAAAACAGAAAATAATAGCAAAGTAAAACATTTGTTCCTAAGAAAGGACAGAAAATGTTTGATTTTTTTATCTGTCTAGGTCAGATGTTAACTTACGTGTATTAACATTTGTCTAGCAAGTCTTAAGAGTTTTCTGTTGCTAAACTGACACTCCTCCCCCAAAGACTCGCCCTTCTTTTTACCATATTTGGATAGTAATATGTATAAATTAGTTAAAGATACAGTCATATTGCTCAATACCTAATTACCCAGTGTATATGTTGTGCAGTGTTATACAATGTATGCAACGTATAATCAAACACTATACTAATGAAAAACAGTATGATTTTTAATTTGTACTTTAATATGATGTTCACATTCTATATTGAAAATCCACAGAATGCTAGCACTTCAAATTGGATGTATCAGGTATACTTGTGCATCACTTCATATGTGTTTTGTATCACATAGCCAGTGCAATATGCAATAGAGAAATGGTATAAAGTGAGCAAAAATACACAACAAAATATGAAGTTATGATTTCACATCTTAGGTATTGTGAGAGACATAATTTTGAAAACTCATTTACTGTCAACAATCAAAGAAGTGTAGGTATCCAAGTACAGCTGAGCTTCTAGAAGTGTGTTTATTGTTTGCATATATGTTTTTAAATTTTATATATGGCAGTTTTATCCTACTTAGTTACAATGACTGCAGAGGGCCTAATTAAAATTAAAATTTAATATATTCACAGTTGAATGTCATATTCTTGTCCTCAGTCTTTCAATGGGATCTGTTAGCATGGACCTCTCTGCCCATGCAGATTATCTAACTGATGTTTTACATTTCTAACTTCTATTATTCTAATTATACAAAAAGTAGATGAATCTAGCCTACATCAAATCAAAACCTGCTTCTTAAAACCTTCCGAGGTCAAAATCTTGTCTTTTTCCAACTTCAGCTTTTTCCAGAATCCCAATACATACACCACAGTTACCATTCACAAAGGACTGTTTCAAAGAAAAATTAGGCTATGCAGCAGTCACATGTGTTCCATGGCATCCTGGCAATGTTTTATGGCCAGCATAATATTTGCAATGCCAAGCCATCTATATAAGGTCTTCTACAAGCCTAGACTAGCCTGAACCCACCCTATGTGTGAACATTTCACACATCCTTGCCTAAAGACTTTTACCGTACAGTATTATTATAACTTGGAGAACAAAAAGGTCTCAGAAGAAAAAACAGCTTTTTTAATAGGCAACAGTAATCTGTACTAATTGTATTTACAACTCTGTAGTGACTCACTGCACACAACAGAGACACAAATAAACTCTACATTTCAAAAGTATAAAATATAATTTTTTTTGTGTCAAGATTTGCTTTCTTTCTATTAGGTTTTATATTGCAATGATCCAGAAAAGATTCCACTGCTATGTGAAAAAGGATTTATAAGCAAGATTTGATATGTTACAGATATAAGAAAAGAAAGCTGAACATGGGATTCATACATCTTGACTAAATCTACTGGCAATGTACTCACATAATAAAATGTACACTTTAAATTTCAGCCTATGCATACTGATTTACTGAGCCTTGTAGTGAACTAATCTGGATAGACTGTTTATTTAAAAACCTGACCTGAAGGTATTATTTCTTCACTTTGGTAAATTGTCACATAGTTTAAAGAAAGATAACCGTAGTAAATAATTTATTAAACAAACCAGAATAGTTATATACCAAAAGACAGTTATGTACCATCCTTTGACCCCATTGCTTTTGGTCATGATGCCAAAACTATTACTTACAGGGTGGCTGAACAAATGACTCTCACTTTGAATCTTGTTTATAGAATTTAAACAGTGCAGCACTTTGGAAAGTAAACTGTAAAATGCAAATACACAGCGCTCGTGAATACAGTTTCTCTTTTATTTTTAAATGTATGATAATGTTAATAATTCCTTGCAGGAGGCTGAGTGAAACACAGCAATTGTTTATACACTTACCTCATTTAGCAAGCAAGAACTTTGTCTCCTAAGAAGAGCTTTCATAGAAAAGATACAGTGCATTTCCAAACATGAGTTTAGGACTGAAGCCATGGAAGCTTCTTTTATACTGTTAAAGCAAGTTAACTTCCAAAGAATGTTTAACTCCTGGTTTCCCAGTACTATCTCTAATGAATCTGTGGTCATATGTGAAAAAGAAATATTGAAAGACTTTTTATTCTTCTGATTTAAGATGCTGACAACAGTGTAATTCCTTATTACTGTGTTGTGCTAACATCTATATTTTGTATCCCTGAAAAATTATTCAGACACATATTTTGGTTTGCTTAATAGCAGTTTTAGTGTTTTGGGTTCTGTAATTATTGCTTTTTTATTTGTGCAGCAAGACCAAAGCAGTACAAAAGAGCAGAGTGGGGAGTGTTTTGTAAAGTTATTACTACTGATAATGAAAGCTAGTTAGTCTAAAACATTTTATAGAGGTTCCTCTGTTTTTTCTCCCCCACAATGCTCTGTAGTGACTGGCTGTCCTAAAGACTGAGCAAAGCTGAACTTGACTACCTCCAAAGGGTATTAACATAGGGCTCTCTCTACTATGGTAACAGAGATAGTTGCCTCTGAAAGCAAAATACTAAGGGCAGGAAAATATCCAGTATCTATTTGTATAGGTCAGTGCAGCCTGGTAGGAGTGGATATTTGCCCAATTTGCTTGAAGGCATCATAATGCTTAGAGCTGCCCCTATCAGCACTATTTTAAAGGCAGGACGAGAGGGTTGCTCCATTAAAACAGTAAGGGCTCCTGCCCTAGGGGAGAAAAGTGCCTCCTCTGCAATGCACACAATTCATGCCTGGTAATGTAACTAGGATCTGTGTGTAATAGTAAGGACTGTACTAGGCTGCTGAGTGGATCTTCTACACTTAAATAAGTCGATTACAAAGAAGATGATAAGACTAATCATATCTGAGACTGTCAGGATATTTTTCCTATCCAAACTGGGACCTTTTCACCACTTAGAAACGAACCCTTCGTTTGTCCTTAATCGCTAGCACTATTAAGTGAACTATTTACATCTTCTGAAGTTTCATATGAAATAGCATTTGTTGGACTACCAGCGCTTAGGCTGGGGCAGGTCTAAAACACACACATCTCCCTGATTTTGGCTGCCTGTGTGTTTTGACTGTGAGGTTTCCAGGTGCTTTTTTTTCTTTTCATCATGTTTTTTTTTTTCCTGGCAGAGGGAAAAGCCTGCCCAGACCTGATGTCCAAGGGAAAAGTCACTCGGAGGAGAAGGGGCGAACAGAAGCTAAGATGAGACCCAGTCAGAGCTGGTGGCTGAGGGGAAACCCACCCCTGGGCTGAAGAAGCGGGAGAAGTTTATGTAAGGCTTTGTTGCATGTCTGCTGGAGCGCTGGCGCCCTCTAGGCCCTGTCATGTGCAAGCAGCGCACACAGGCAAGCAAACCCAGAGGGGAATGCGCGTGTTTTGTTCGCGCATCTCCCTGCTTAGCCCCGTGAGGGGAGGGCACAAGCTACAGCCGTTGTGCCTCTGAGCATCTGCGCCTCACGCAGCCCCCGCCCGCCACACGCTGTGGAGACGAGCGCGAGCGCCGGGCAGCGCGCTTTCCCGCCCTTTTTTGTCTCGCGCCGGAGTAACCGTTTGTTCCCGCCGTTGGTTTTTGGCGGGCTTTGTACCAGCCTTCCCCTCAGCCCGTCGTCCACGAGCTCTGGGCAGGCAGGGGTTCACCTCAGCTCCTCCTTAGACCCTGATCCTGGGGCCGGGTTTTCTCCCCTTCCCAAACTCTGGGAAGGGTTTTACCCCCCGTTTCTCCTCAGCCCTTTGGTCCTGTCGCCGACTTGTCCCATTAGCAGTGGAGAGGCTTGTGCTTTAACAGCAGGGAAAGAAAAGTCATTGTAAAATCACACAGGGCACAACCATATCTGAGGTCATAAAATTAAGTGACGGGATGATACGTTTTTTCCCTTTCCTTCCACTTTACAAATCTCACACGTTTATTTTCACGGCTGGGTTATGGTACCACCAAAAGAGTTTGAAATACAAATGATTACAGACCCCAGGGCCAAATTCGGCCCTAATTTATGCATATGGGGTTGATATCCATGGCATAAATTAGGTTATAAATTAGCACTAAATTAGACCTCTCTGTGTGTGTGTATATATATATATATAGTTTGTCTATCTTATATATTAGGTATTTGGGCTCTCATCTACAAACATTCAAGTGTTTAACATTACCTAGACACATAGTTAAGCACGTACATAAGTATTTGTAGAATAGGGGCAACTAATTCATATATTTGTGACTTTTTATTATTAATTTTAGTAATCATTTGGAGCTCCTTTCTGCAAATACACACAAATAACTTTTGCAGGATCTAGATACAATATTGCCAATTCAAAGTAGAGTTGTTACCTGTCCACGTTTTCAAAGGATCATCGCTTTTTTGAGGTAGCTATCCTGAGAAATTTGTACTCCCTAAACTCTGCCAGCTTCCAGTTTTATAGGGTTTTATGGAAGTCCTGTTTTTTTGGTACCTCAGAGGTGGCAACTGTAAACTCAATCATTAAAAAATTATGAGTCAGGACCCCCAAAATGACAAGATTGGTTAAAAATCATAAGACTAAAAAAATAAATTGGGGATTCTTTTTATTTTTATTTAGATTTCTCAGGCTTTAGGGTATACAGTACTTGCTTAATCTGTTCAAGCTTTTCTCTGCATCCAGGGCTAGAAACTACTTTTAAAAAATTATTTATTTAATGAAAGCTATGATTCTCATGCAATCTCTTGATTCCAGCAGGTGGGGTTTCAGTAGAAATACCAAATATCTCAAGACTCGCTATAAAATAAAAAAAGTTTACAACACAACCACATATCACTTTATAAAACTTTTACAAAACTCATGTGAATATCAAATCTAGAAATGTGCAAAATGTAATTATTCTGTTATAGTGATTTTATGTGCACAACTATGTGACACCACCTCAGATGGGATTAAAGCCATTTAAAGTGAAATGATGTATACGCAATAGCAGCTCAGACCCTGTTGACTAGGTATAAAATACCATATGTTCATTCTAATTCACTGTTTCTACTTAAAATTCTGTAGTGGATTACTCAAAAAGGAAGCATGGGAAACAAAAATCCATATTTGTCAAACGCGTTTTAAAAGTTAATTTTTGTTATTTCTCTCCACAGAATCTCAAGCTTATAATGATGGATTCTGGCCATATCAAAAATGTCTTGCAAAAGTGAAGAGTTTAAAGGTTTTAGGCTTATACAGTATTGTTTAGAAGAGCAAATTTCTCTTTTTCATTTTCACATTGTGTGCAGTGACACTGTTTTTCATAAAATAGTTAAACCATCAATTCTTATTCATAACCATAAGGCATTCTATTTTGCTAATTAACTTTTTGGGGTTTATTATACCACCACACTTTATAGTAATGTTAAAGTTATGGTTAAGTCATCAATTTCCTTTTAATTTTCTATTTTCAGAGACATACAAAATTACCCTTTGAACTGAAATTTATAATGTTTTCAGTTCAAAGATGAAGCTTTTTTAGAACATTTACATTTATTAAAAATAAACCAGGACAAAAATAGATGTACCTATGCAAAATATTTCCTTTTACTTCAGAAATGTAATAACTGTGGCCCTGATCCTGGAAAGACACTCGTGACTTAATGTTATGCACACTAATGGTACCACAGAAGTCAGTGAGACTATTCACATAAGTAAAGTTATGAATGTACCCAAATTGGTATACATGAACTGTTACACAAATAACAAAGTAAAGCTGTTAAAAAGCTGCATTTAGTTTAGTTATATTTATAAGGTGAATTAGAGTTTTTTTTCTACAGGTAGATTTAACTGAAATATAACTTTCACATGGTAAATTTGGAATGGTGAATAAATTATTGCCTATTTGGATAGTGTGAAAGAAATGAAGAGAAATTTAAGTGACAGTTCAACTCGTAGCACAGCAGGTAGCAATCACTTTTTATTACTGTACAATTTGAAAATAATTTTATCAATGTATTTACCCAACTCTGCAAACGCCTACTACTGAGCCAGATCCCAGTTCTCAAATAGAGCTCCACTAAACATGTAATTGGAAGACTGAGGCCACAGTGGACTCAGTGGAACCATTCACAGAATGAAAGTTTAGCTATATGTGTAAATGTTTGCAGTTGTGGGGTATTAGATTGAAAACACTTCAGGGCCAGGGCCTTGTCTTTCTTATGAAGTCCCACACTTTCCGGTGATATAAAATAAATAATAAAATAATAAAAATGGATAGAAATGTTAATTAAATAATTATCATTCACCCATTTTATGAATGCAAAATGGAGATTGTGTATCCCTTAGCCAGAAGAATTTGGGGGCTTTCCAATAGTATATAATACATTTATTTTAATTTATATTTAGGTTGTCTGCCTGTACCACTATTCAATCAGAAAAAAAGAGCCAGACAGCCACTCACTTCAAATCCACTTCAAAATGAGCCAAGTACCAGTGCTGAGCTTCAGAGTTATGACTTTCCTGCTAGAACAATGGGTAAATAAAATATTTTAAAAGCAGCATTTAAAACAATTTTAATTTTAACTTTATCATAACATTTTAAAAAAGTTTTAAGTCATCTTTGTGTAGAGTGCATGAGCATGCTTTAAGTTTTGTATAAAAAAATACATTTTGTGAAAGAAAAATATCTTCTACTCTTTTCTGTCCTACAGTAAGTTTCTTTCTCCTCTGTATAACTAAGCCCTTTTAATGTGTGCCTGCAGGGAGGTTGACTTTTTTCTGTTTTAGAGAACAAAGAAACACACTGGCATTTAAATGGAGCCTCTTGAAACTGTGACCCTTTGTTTTCAGGCGGTTTAAATAGAAATTCAAGGTCCATGTTACAGGAAGGAACATTTATAGTGTGCTATTGTAGTCATGTAAAAGAGAAATAATCTGTCCACAATACTGTGTTTTTAAAAGACTATGACATAGAATTCTGTCAGGGTTTATTGTCATCATTGTTATCCCTACTATTAAGACTTAAAATAAAAATTTCTTTCCACTAACTATGGACAGTTCTAAAACTGGTAGCTTAAGCATCAGTTAGAAAAAAAGGTAAATTAAAACATCGCCCATCCTCTGTGTTATATTCCTGGAGCTGGGAGATGTGGGCCAATCAGTGCCCCTCCCTTCCAACTGGCCAGTGGGTGCTGAAGACTCGAGCAAGACATAGAAGAAAGCACCTGGTATCCCTCAGTGTGAGTGTCCCTCCCTCACTACTGGGACTGTCACCTTTTCCTGCCAGCTCCATCAAGTTCCCCCATCTCTTGAGGCAGGTGGGTGGCATTTGGATACTTATGATGCATAAAGTACTTACATAAGTTTTTGCAGGAGAGGGCCTAAATATATTTAGCACATAAACATATTTTTAATTTTTATCCATATGCCATCCTTTTGTCTTTTAAGAATTAGGGTGGGAAGTTGCAAAGCCAGAGCTGTCTCAACTACAGAAAAAAACAAACAGTGGGTATGTAAAAACAAACTTTTTTGCCTTCTAGCTTTCTTTTAGTGACTTACTCATTTCATTATTTCATAAAATACGGTTCACGTGTTTAACCTATAATCAGACTGCTGCTGTCATTCTAACATTTAAAATGTTTCTCTGAAAGCCAAATAGAACATTCTATGGATCCTTCCATTTTGTTGAAACATCAAAACACATCAAAGCCTAATATGTCTAATACTGGAAAGAATCTGAATATTTTGAGGTTGGTAACATTTGGAATTTCATAAGAAATGAATAATGCCTATTCTCATGTGAATGTACATCTGATATTTATTATATGATTCCATGTTCTTGTAACATTCAAAAGAAACTTTCTGAATCTCAGATTATCATGATGTTTCCTAGCCTGTATTTTGGTTCTGAGCTAATGCCCATTGAAATTAATGAAAATCTTTCCTTTGACTTCAGTGCACTTTGGATCAGGCATAAAAGCTTAATCCTGCAGTCTTTACACAGGAAGTACTGTAATAATCAATTAAATTTTGCCTGTCAGACAGCTCTGATTTAGCAATGTGCTCATCTAATTTATCTTTTAACTAATAATTTATTTCTAATGACATATCAGCCTCTTTGGGCATGATTACAAGATATGTACATGCAGAGTGTATTTTGTATACTTTCAAACCAAATTTGAATTTGTATTTCAATGGTTCCAATTCAGCAAAACATTGTCTCTTCGCTGAATCGGGAGTAAGTTGATAACTGGTATTAATAAATGCAATCTGTTGTTAAAATCCCAAAACATATACTGCGCACATGGAAGGGTCTGTTCCTGCCTCCACTCCATAGACCATATCATGCCATGAATTTTCAAGCAGAACTATTTAGCCATGCTGAATTCTGCTTAAAGTTTGGTGGTCTTATATAGTCTCATGTGCCATGCTCCTATTGACTAAATTGGGAGTCCTGGGTATGAAATGAGGGCAATTGTTGCCCATTATTTATAGAGAAAATTTTTTAAACAAACTTGAATCTTAATTGGAAAGTCATTACTGAGCCTTATTACAATCCAGCCAAACAACTGCTTGGGGCTGTGCTTTTTTGGAGGCCTCACATCCCATGGAAACAGTCCCACACACAGGATAGTTTCTGTCTCTTTCTATTTCCTGCTGTAAGACCAGTAAGAGGGTAAATTTCTTTCTGAAAAGATTTCCCTATCAGCATAATCTCACCTCCAGTGGCAGGACTGGAGGTGGAAGTAGTTCAGTGGCTTTCTTTATGAAGTGTAAAATCCTGAAATCATAACGCCAGCCTTAGAGCCTATTGTAGGAGTGATTTTTGATCAGAGACCCTCAGGTGGGGGTTCATAAAGGTATTCTTTTCTATCACTTGGAGAACTTGACTTTAAAGTATATTAAATTTGAGAATATCATTAAGGCCTTATTCTGGAAAGCATCCCTACTCAGGACATCAATTAAGCACATGTTTAAAGCCCATTGAAGTTAATGCAACTTAAGCACATGTAAAATTAACCATGTGCTTAATCACTATCCTGAATTAGTATGAAGTTAAACACGTCTAAGTGCTTTATCTGGGCTTAGAGAACTACAGTTAGTTTTTTAAAGAATAGGTCACAGAATAATTTATGGAATGCATGTATATACATTTTGACTATGCAGGTCAAAACTTCAATAGGTATTGTGATATTGAACCATATATAATGTTGCACTGCAGAACAGAAGAAAAGAATATCAATGCTAAAGTTTGGAACAGAAATGAGCATATGTCGCCATATAGCAGAACCAATTTAATATCTGATAGTGGAATCATTCAAAAGTTTGAGAATACCTCAAATAGTCTGAGAACTGTTCAGGAGCGTAAACTACCTGCCCATCATAAGACATCTCAGCATATTGAAACAACTGTAACAGGACAAATATGCTCATCCAAAGCACAATGGCCAGTTATATCCAGCACCACATCAAGAGGTCTGCAGGATCACAGTCCAGCATATAAATTTAAACATAATATTCAACAAAGTAAAGTTAATGAAAAACAATTTGATCATGTTCCAGAAGACAAAATGATTCAGGTAAAATTTTGGGGAGTAGGAAGGGGAGAATTACAGGCCTCATGACATCTCCCAAGAAAACAATAATGGGATGGATAGCTGTGGGGGGAGGGAAAGTTGTTTGAGGGAAGATGAAACCTCCATGAATTCTAGATGCATAGCTGAACCCTCAGCTTTGGGAGGCCTTGGAATTAAGATTTTCATGTTAAAATAACCTAAAATTTCCAAGTGTTTGGAAACAATTACTGTTACGCCCTATAATCACACACACCCTCTGGTCAGACTCTTGCTCAGAGTCCTGACTTCTTAGAATTTGTTCCAGGAAATTTTGTTGAAATGTTGGCAGCTACATTTTTGGCTTTGTGTTAAAGGAAGACGTCCTCACTTTAATGTAATTTATTGAAATAATTTTTACTATTGAAATAAAATTATGCTTCTTCAAGCCACATATTGTGAGGGATGCAATAGAGTGATAATAGTGGTTCTTATTCTTCAGCTATTTGCTGAATGGTAAAGACTTGCTCTGCTTGTAGAAAAGCTCTCTTTGTTTCCTTGTTTCTGTAGTTGAAGTTCTTTTCTATAAAGAGAACAAATATATCTCTTTGTGAATATTGTACTTTAGTTTACTCTTCCTATGCATTTCCAAAACTTTTTCCAAATGTGTTGGCACACTTCACAACTCTTGTTAATGCAGCTTGTTAATAGAAATAGAAATTCTGACTGATTTTAGAAGTTTAACCTACCCTTTTGCTCTTTACGCTTCTTACTTTTGCTGTATCCCTCACTCTTGCATTTCTTTCTTTCTTTCTTTTTTATTTTGCTAAATACAACTTCTCTATCAAAAATAGCTGTCCACTTGACTGGACTCAAAGCAGTTGCCTGGTACATATGCATGGGAACTTGTCAAGTCCTATTTATTCTCTCCATCTAGTGTGGATTTTGGGACTTGTGTTTTAAAATCATTTAGACACATTAAGAAAATCCAATTCCTAAATAAAATCTTCATTTTATGAAATGTCTTTTGTATGGGTGTGGGTGTGAAGGAGGGTTGAGCGACCACTGTTTTTAATAGGGGGACTTATTTATTTGAACAGAAAGAGTAGTCTATTGTATGATTTCTGTGATATCATAAAATCAAGTTATATTGGACAGTTGTTTATTGGCGCTTTATAAATCTAAATAAATTAGATAACATGTTCATTTTAAATACTGGATAATTAATATAAGAACAGTATGCAACTGTCTATCTGACTTCAAAGACAGTAAAAATCTCTATTTAACTTGAGTTCTCATCTTCCCCTGAAAGAAAGTTCCAGCATATCAATTAAAACTTAAAGAAAAAGACAATTCTCTACGAATTATATGTGCAGTCATTGAAAGTATGAAGCATTGGAGCCAGTATACTTATAAAACTGCACTATTATTTGAAGTGTTAGGTATGTATAGTAGTTTATACTATAGTTAGGAATATTGGTGGGTCAATCCCACAAAGACAATAAAGTTTTTATTAAAGAACAGCAATAGTCAAAATATTTAAAGAACCAATTCTCAAATTTTGATTAATATTTGACCCATTTCCATTTTAATACTGGCATGAGCATCTAATTAATTTCATATCCAGACATTTCTCTATACATCAAAAGTGACCAAAATATGAGCATGACAAAACGAAAAATATCATTGGCCTACATCATTTAAACTCTCCCCATCTTAATATTTGTACTATTGTCTTTATTTCTGTTATAATATTTTCTGGCTAAGGTTCAAGGGCAATATAAAATGAACTGAGGTAATTTAATCAGTGGTTTATGCTGATGTAAAGACAGGTGGAGTTTCCAGGGGATGAGAACTCTACTGGGAATTTGGTAGCAGCAAAAGCAACATCTCCACTTGCAACCACAAACTCCACTTACAGGTGGGTATAACGGTAGAGGTGTAGAGGACAGCACATCATCAAAAGCAAGCTGCCTGAAAAGGAGGACGGCCACGGTGGCTAGAGAGTGCAGATGTAGCTCTGTGAAGAATTTCCTTTTAGTAGAGTTCTCATGTTATATGATACAAATTAAAAATGCCTCCTTCATTTGAAGCAGAGCAGAGGTGAAAACACCACCTGAACTCCAAAGGCAAGAATTTCCCTGCAGCAGCAATGGGTTTACCTGATACAGGAAAGTGCACTTTACATCTCTGTGAAACCACTATCTAAAACTTGTCTGTACTTAGAAAACTAGGGCAGAATTTTAGTGGTGAATCTTGGAATTTTGTCTATAAAATCTAAACTCTTTGATAAAAGGATGAGCCCAACCTAAATTCTTTATATATCCAAGAGACAAGTCCACACTGTATAAAAAATCTTTACAACAACAATTAAGAATGTATTAGCAGATTTTCTTTCTATTTTTCATAATAATGTTTATGCATATTTTTGGATATACAATTATTTGAAATAAAAATTGCTCACCTGAGTGAACTATTGTGCAGTGTCTTAGTCATAAAACCCAGTTTCCCAAATTTCTAGCAAGAATTATATATATACTTGTTATTCAATAGTAAAATAATATCTAGCCAGCAGAACAGGTACAGGATTATTACATTTTTTAAAGAATTAAAATAATTAAATCTTGAGACATTATTTAGGTAAAGAAACAGAAAGAAAATTTATCCCACTAGCAAAGAGACCAGGATTCTGCAATAACTTTTTAATAGAATGAATCTGGGAATCAATCCAAACCTGGAGTTCTTCTCAATTTGAATTATTTTTGCAACCTATTTCGCTTTTCATTTTTACTGACAATACATAAAAATAGAATTTGACAAGGGAAGCTAGAGATGACTAATTGTTTTAAAAGTTGGGGGTGGCTGGGGATACCAAATGTAACATGAACTCATGGACCTTTTACATTGGAAATCTGGTTTACAAATGGTAATTTTAATTATTTAGAATTGATTTGCATATATGAGCAAGTACAGCTTTAAGAAAACTGGATCTCTCTTGCACCTGTATTTAGGGAGCTAATCAGTTTATAATCATGCTCATGGAAAAGCACAGTTTTTCACCTACTTCACAGAGACAAAATATGTGAGTTTACTATTAGTGTGCCATACATAGTCCTTAATTTGCAGTAGAATTCCCACTGATGTCAGTGGGAGCTATGCTATCTAGAAGACTGACATCGATATGTTGCTTAATATTTTTGTCTATTGAATATTAATGTCACAATCTTTGTAGAGCACATGCATTAATAGTGCTCTAATGTTTACATACTAGTTTACTTCTTGACATACTATTTAGGCACACTTGATTCTGCAGTCACACCTGGAGCATATGGAGCAAAAAGTTTTGTCTTAAGAGATGGAAAGGAGAGTCTGCCCTGTGTATTTTATGAAATTGTAAGTATTTTCTATGTTTATACAAAATATACTATATGTGGTGTGGTTAGGAGGTTAATAATATGTATTCTTTTAAAAAACTAACTTCTAATATATAAAAGAAAATTAAAAGCTGTATTGTTTGCTTCTCATACAAAGTGAACAAACTGCTTATTGGGTCTGTGGCAATAAATGCAGTTCAGGCAAGCTCAAACCCATGTTTTGCCAAAACATGTTGGGATATGTTTGTATGAGTGTCCTGGGGCTTTCTCAGAACGAATTAATTTTGAGAAGAGTTTGTTTAGGTTGTGGAAAGATGGATTGGGATTTTTGAAGGGAAACAACTATAAAGCAGAGAAGTTCAGGGGCAATGTTCATTCTTTTCCAAGGTGTGCTGTGCATATTTTTATTTGTAGGTTATTGCCGCTGAACTTTGGGAGCCCTCTAGAAAACGAATACCTGTTTGGATTGCATGAGCATGCCTTAATAGCACTGACCAGTCAGCAATGAGGCTGTAAATGGGCCATGTGGTTCTAGGCTGCCTTAATTGCCTTCTATCTATGGCTAGCTGAAGTTGTAGGAAAATCCTCTTTGTACCCAGAAGGGTTTTATATATATAATTTGGCTAAAGTTCAATTCTTCTCACAAAGGACATATAGCAGGAAGTATTCTGTTACTTCAGTTTGTTGTTTAATTTTTTGGAAAGGTAATTTGTGCATACATCAGGCTAAACTTGGGCCAAAGTTAGTGTGAGTCTTTTATCACTGAGAACCCAGTATCTCCTTTTTCTGTTCACTGTGAAGACATCTTTTCATCTAGATTCCTTGTATTTAGCAGCTACCATGAGAATATATTCTCTTCTGCAGCTCCCTTCCTTTCAATAGAACCACTTTTCCTAAGAATTGTAGGGACAGCAATTGACAAAAGAACTCCTTGTGGTGCAACTCCTCTGCAGCCATGCTGGCAGAGTGTGGTGAAGAACTGCAAGGGACCATAGAGCTGACATGGTCCACCAACATTACCTAGCCTCTAGGGAATCCCCTAATAACACTATTATTCTTTAGACATTTAGACTAAAGTTAGTGTCAGAAAAGGAAAATCATGTTACCTTTTTATCATTATGCTTTTGAAATAGGATCGGGAGCTTCCAAGACTAATTAGAGGTCGAGTCCATAGGTGCATGGGAAACTATGACACAAAAAGGAACATCTTCAAATGTGTCTCTGTAAGACCTGCCACTTCTGTAGAACAAAGAACTTTCCAAGAATTTGTTAAAACTTCAGATTTTGAGATGAGAGAATGTGTGAAAATAATGAATGAAGTTTAAAGTAATGTTTATTTAAGCAGTAGTTTAAAGTTAAGGTCACACTCCTCTTGATCAGTAATCATAAAGGCTGCACATCTTGAGCATTTACAAAAGCTTGTATTAAAAGTATTCTTTTATTAAATACTGGAAAACACAATTATATATCTTATGTACAAATTAAAATAAAATTGTTTCTGTTTGTTTCTACCATTATATTTCTTTATTTACTGTGCTAGATTTTTTGTTGTGTGGTTTGTTAGATTTCACTGAAGGAATATGGATCAAATTATAAACTGTTGGTTACAAGTACATGGCTTTATACAGACTTTCAACTTTTAGCTAAAGTGGGCCAAATCATATGCCGCGAATATAAACAATGAATGAAGGTGAATGTTGATCCTGGACACTTAGTGATCAGTGTGAATGCCACTGAGACACGGTACACTCAATTTCCAGATCAATAAGGTTTAATGTGCAAGATTTTCTATGGATATACTAGTTGAATACAAAACGTAAAATTAACTAAAATACATCATACTCACTAAGCCTGAAGTGCTAAGCAGTTACTCAGAAGGCTGAATACAGGAACAACTTTGGCCTCTACTCTGATTGGCAGCACTTTCCATGGAGTCAGGTGTTGATGGAGCACACCCCTTTGTCTAAATAGTAACTTCTTATACCCTTCCAAAAACAGCTTTCATCTAATTACCTCTCTCCCCATTATCATATATACTAATTTCCTACATTGGGTTTTCACCTTTAACTACATTCCATTTTCTCCATGATAATTGGGTTCAAAACAACATCTGGTGATTGGAGGGGTGGTGTAAAAATATGCCCCTTGGGGAAAAAAGTGTACCCCCAGTCATTCAAGGATAGCTTGTTGTTCCCATCACCGTTATCTATGTGCAGCTGCAAGCATACATGTTGTGTATTTTGTCTTACGTGCCGTGGTAGGCAGAAACTGAGACATTTACAAAGTTACTCAGTCCTATTCATCTCTACCAACTGGAAGATGTCATTCTAAGGGGTCAGAATAGCCAAGCAAGCAACTGAAGCTATGCTAGGCCTGTAGGACAGTGGTCAAGCAACTCAAATTATACTGGGCCTCCAACAGTGGAGGGAGCACCCCTTTCACAGCACAGTTTTCCCCCTTTTATCTAACTATGTGGGTACAGCTTTATGACCGACAGAGGGCTGAACTGGGAGATGTGCATTCCCCCTTCCACAAACCCCACAAGCAATACATTGAAGAGTTAATAATTTAGCCTTAGACCTTGAAGGGGAAAGAAGTAGGGGAGCACCATGGGCTGGAGAGAGTGCAGAATTATGGGGACTCTCCACAGATGGTCTTGGCTTGTAGAGGATCTCAAAATAGCTGAGGGTTTACGGCTGAATCCTCTGTCCACCTGGAGGGGAATCCTGTTCATCCAAAGAAATGATCTACAGGATCCTCATACCATTTTCATCCCCTTGGGCCTTGCCTGTTGGTTTATCCATAGGAGGAGGCAATCTAGCCTCAAGTCAGAAATTTACTGAGAATTAAATTAATTTTCCTGAAGTCTGAGCTATATATATGGTCATTCAGTGCAAGCGTAAGTAACTGGAGTAAAATAATGAACTAATTTCATCATTAACCTAAATGGCTTAGAAAAATCAGAAAATCAATTTTAAGTGAATTTGTTTCTTTGTAGTTACATTTGTTCCAATAAATTATTTTTGATAAAATAACTACTTTTATTTAAAAATATTGACCATATATTTCATATAAAGAATAAATGTTTTTTAAAATTGATTTTCATTGCTGATAAATCTAAGTTATATGTAGATTTATATTCTAACTGGCTCTGAACACTGGATGAAAATCACCCCAGTGCAGAAGCCCATGCGCTCTTGTAGTCTCACTTAAGTATCCAAAATAGGTATATGTCAGAAAAGTTGTGGCCAGCATTGAAATGAGGCTGCAGAAGTTGCCTTCCTTTTTCTGGCTCTCCAAAAACCCATGCAGAAACTCTTCTATAGGCCAATGTAACAGGCAGTGCTGAGATGTTCTGGGATGAAGCCTCTTTTAGGTATTTATCTGGTTTCCATTATTGTAGTACCCAACTGCCTCAATCTTTAATGTATCTTCAACATCCGTGTGAAGTGGGGAAGTACTATTATCCCTATCTTACAGATGAGAGACGGAGACACAGCAACAGTAAATGAATTGCCCAAGGCTGGGCAGGCGGTGGGGGAAAGAGTAGGGAACAGAACCTGGTTCTCCCAAATCCCAGGATAACAGCCTAACAACTGGATTATTATTTGTGCAGGCCAGTGATCATGGACTATATATTTATATGCCTATGCTCCTGTACACAGACACCTATATAGATTATTCCTATTGTTGCCATTTCCTTATCCCTCAGTCTTTTTCCTTAAAGTAATTGCGTGCATCAGATCTGACTGCAACTGTAAAATAAAAGCGAAGTCATGAAATAGTGAACAGTGTGAATTATTTTATTATACAGTGTTGGCAATTGTAAATTTCACATTTAAAATAACTGAAATATTTTATTCAACAAGTCAAATACAGAAAACAGTTAATATTCTAAAAAGGAGCCAGCTAGTCAATGCAGAAACACAGTAATGGAAAATACAGCTTTTAGTTACACTTAAAAAATTATATATTTAGAATAAAACTTGAACCTGATCCAGTAAATTTTCTGGTTTTTTAACAAGAAAACTATTATACACGATATAACTCACAGACAATCCTCATTAGAAAAGTGATCTATCAGTGTTAGCAAATGTATTGGTAGTAACTCCCCACATTTAAGTTCCAAAGGAGATTCTGCAGTATATGCTTCGCTTACTCTGGTTTGAGTCAGTTATAGTATGATCTCTACTCATAGTTATAATTTGGCTCTGAACATGCACCTTTTCCATGGCAGTTCTGTCTACCCCACTTTACATGTCACCAGTCTCCATTAAGTTTGTTATTTCCTTTCAATGTTCAAAATTATAGAAAGGAAGTTCAATATTAATTTAGCTTTTTCTTAGAAAGTGGAGGATGCTGTGGGAAAAAACTTGAGTTTTTAGCTTGATTATTTTGTTTGAAACACTGAATACATTTTCAATAAGTAATTTGGTACAGTAATATTGTAAATGTTAAGACCCCTACTGAGAAAATAATGAAAGTTATAATGGAATTTCAAACTAGGGGTCCAATCCTGCAAACATTTACACATGTAAGTAACTTTACTCACATGTTTAATCCTATTGATTTCAATGGGATTACTAATGGACACAATTCTGCACACAAGTGAAGTTATGTTTATAAGTGGTGACAGGATGGGCTCTCTGTGTCTACTAGATATATTACGGGTATTAATAGAAATCTAAAATAATTTTACTTTAGGTAAGCAATTAAATCTTTGCAAAAATGTTTTCTAATTTACACTAACAAATCACTTTTTCTAGTGAAACATTAAGTGAACAGTCGTAAACATTACACAAAACAGAAAAATCCACAGAATACAATTTTTACACATTGTATAACATTTTCAGTGGTTGATGAGAATTTTTTTATATATTGATCACGTCTTGTATAATTGTTCTATTGTAAAGGCACAGGTTGGTTAGGAAAGAAAAGCCTGCATCTCTCTCTTTACTTTGTTACCTGTTTATTTTCTCACTTTTTACCTTCTGAATTTTATATTAAGCTTTCCAATCTATTCCAGCAATTTATGAAAAGAAATGCATAAGACACTACTAAAAATGCTACATGCTACATACAGAAAAGACTGAAATATATCCTGCCTTCTTTAGGAGGGCAGAGGAAATTCCTTCAGTCTCATTTTTGTTAAATATTTAGTTACTCTATGACCAAAACCATACAGCTCTCTCTATTTACTTTATTCAGGTTTGAAATATGCATTTTCAAACATGGTTAATGTAACTGAATTATATAATAAATTCATGTGGATAATTTGCCCTTTGGAGCTCATAATGATGTAACAACAGTCAACTACCTTTGAAAATAATTTAATGCTTAATTAATGTGAGTTTGGAAGGCTTGCAAACAAGATTGTATAATACCTTGATATGTATTGGAATAAAGTAAAGTGATTGTTCTATCAGGTTTCATTTTCTTCTACTTCCAAAACATTTCTCTATCTGTCCCTTCACACACATTTTTCACAAAAGAAGAAATTCAGGAATAACCATTACTCAGGCTTCAGTAAATAACTAAGAAAGATAGAGAGACATGCTCGGTGAGGTAGTAAGTTTTGTTGGACCAATTGCTGTTAGTGAGAAAAAAAGCTTTTGATCTTACACAGAGCTCTTCTTTCAGGGCTCTGTGTAATCTTGAAAACTCATCTCTCTTACCAACTGAAGTTGGTCCAATAGAAGATATTACCTCACTCATCTTGTCTCTCTAATATCCTGGGACCAACATGGATACAACACTGCATACAACTAACAAAGATGACAGATATGATCTGTTTGTTCACAGGACAAAATAAAAGCTCAAAAGTAAGTTTCAGTATTAAAATATAATCTAAGAGGTTCAGTTCTTTACTAGTAAATATTAAAAATAAATAACATCCCGATGACCTAGGTGTCGGATAGGAATTTTATTGTAATTTTAAAGGAGAAATATGGCAATAGAATAATATTAGAACCTAATCGTTCTTTTGTTTAAGGCAAGTGGTGCATTTGTTTGAATCCTTGGTGGTAATGAAACCAAAAATGCCACTGCTGGAACTAGACTTTATAAATTTCACAAAAAAAAATACCCATCAGATGTGGCTTTTTTCTAGTCAACATTACATTGGATGATATTGAATCAGAGTCTGCCATGCATATTCACACTGAGTAGTAGTTTACTCCATAAGAAATCACATTCTCATGGAGCAAGATACTATTCAGCATGTGAAAGGCTATTATACTCTGGTCCTTTCTGCTTTGCATCATGATGAAATGTATACAAGGAGCTTTGCCATCAGACATGTATGTTTTGTAAATGAAGTCTTTACCTTACAGGCTTATAAAAACCCTAAACTAGAAATAGTGTACACAATTCTATGCAAAATTATAATCTAAGAACTATGGTAAAACAAATGCACTTCTCCTCTTAATATATTTTTCTCCTTTTTAAACTATTTTAGTATTGGGCTTTTTGAAAAGATTAGATCTCTTTAGCAAAAAGTGAGCTAAAATGTATAGCAATCCCTATGGACCCTATACCTCTTAATTGTTAGACCAGTACTAAAAGTGTGCTTACAAATTACACTATTCGGACACACTCCTAATATGCACTGATTAAAAACAAACAAACATACTTGTTCTTGTATACAATTTTTTCCATAGATAAGCTTCATTTTAGACCATGGTTACTAGCAGGCTTTTTCCCCACTCATAATAATTATAACAAAATATCATTATCAGATTTAAAATTATTGGGTTCATAAAAGTTCTGACATTTAATAACATATAAAAGAGAATTGAGGCTTTTAACAGATTTACTGTTTTGAGACATAAACTAAACTGTTTGGGAGGTAGACAGATGTTTTGAGGATAAACAGATTTTTTGACTAAGGCATTAAGCCATTATAAGTTTAGAGCAGTATAAAGGCTGCTAATTAATCTTGTTTCAATTCCAGAGTGTTAGCGTCTCATGCTTACGGAAGACTATCAATGCACTTTTGGTCTTTGTGATTCTGACCCTTTCTCTCCCTCTCTCTTTTTTTTTTTTTTTTAGCCATACAGCTAAAAGGAAGTGCTATAATACTTTCTGCCATTGATTGTAGACAGGAATGGTTTGTTGTTAAATACTAATAAAATACTATAAAATAGTAGGTATTGGAGTTGGAGATATGTGCTCTTTTGGTGCATATTTTGCAAAGAATGGTAAAAAGACAGATAACATGACTCCAACAATTGCCAACATGTACCCCCATCCAATTTGGCAGTCTCCTGCGTAGTAGATGCCTGAATTCTCACAGAATTTCTTCACGGTAGCAGAGTTGAGACCAAAAGGATAAACCAAAAGTCCAGATGCCATGATGAACACTAGAGGAAAAAAAAAGAGAAATCCAGTTTGAATAAATGTTGAATTAATTTGAATCATATTTCCTATTTTCAGTGGGCAAATTTTGGTTCAATTCAGGTCAATGACAAAGTTTCCACTTAAAAAAGACTATGATTTGTCCCAGATTTTTTTTCTTTTTTCATTGTCAACTTTTTTGGGATAGAAATTTTGTACATACAGTAGCATGTGAGCAGATGAGCCTAAAGTAGAATGAAAAGGTGGTACAAATAACACAAAGTTCAAGTCCTTTCTTGAAATGACATCATTGGGCTTGATACCTGAAATTGTTCATTCTGTTTCTTTTTACCCCCAGTTTACTAGACCTTTGTAGCTGTAGGGAGGAATCATAGTGATAAGACTAGAAATGATATATAATTACATGGTGAATGTATGCAAAGATATAGATGTTTTCAAACATCTCACTGGCACTATGCAGAAAGTTGTGAATTGAGCCCTAAAGTTGCATGACACATGATGAATAGTATTTGGCGTCAGTGTTGTTTTCACCTTTTGGTGTATTTTTCCTAATGCTTTGTCCTTTCACATTTTTCAGAAAATAAAAAAGATTTTGCCATACTCTTCTTGAGTTACATGGTAAACTAATAAGACTGTAAGGAAAAAGTGCCTTTTAGTTGCAAATCACGGCGTCTATGATCCATAATTATTGTTCTTTTAACAGTAATGTGTAAGACAGAGTACAATTACACAGATAAATAAATTTATCAGATGAACTGTTATCTATGCTGCATTATTCAGCAGATGGTGTAGACAGAATCTATACTACCTAAAGAAATAAATCATTGCCAGTTTGCTATTAGTAGAAGTTGAGAACTAGCTTCTGCAATATATTATGAAAAATTTTCATATTTTAATGCCATGGGTACATAATTTGTTAATATACAAAATTGCTTTTCCATATTTGGGTATGTGTAATTTCATTGTCCAAATTGTAAATCAGGGTATTAATAGGCAAAAAAATACTCTAAAAATACACTGGTGGAATTTCCAAAAGCACCCAGGACTGGCTTAATTTTGCTCGCATTGAAGTCAAAAGGAGCAAAGTTAGGTCAGATCTAGCTGCGTTGGAAAGTCCAACCCATTATGTATAACCATTTGTTGGAAAGTACAAATGCCACTTATAAATTAATATTTTTTTCTTCTTTCTTCTACCTTTTATGCATCACAATAAATAATGAATAGCTGGATCTAAAAAAATCTGTTATTCTATTTGAAAATTGTATTATCTTGTAAATCAAAAATATTACAAAACAGATCCCTTCCCCTTTCGCCCACCCCCTCACAAGCAAAACAAGCAAATAACAAAAACCCAGAAGCTTAAAAGATGTCTGTAATGTACTACCCAGTGTTTGGTTTGAATTCATGGTGGAACAGTTTAAGTTTCTATAATGGAAATCAGAATTAACTACAGTTAAGTGTAACTGATAGATTATTCATAATGTGTAAATATTGAATGAAGCATTAAAATGGTAAAATAAACATTTTAAACAGTTCTATGACTGTTACAAGCATTTGTAATCATACCGTGCTATTTAAGACTAATACACCATACTAATGGACAAGTTACTTCAGCTGTAAATTATGAGAGGCTTAGTCTAAGAAAGATGTATGCAAATACCTATCATATTATTTTGCTACCAAAGAATTCTTTAGAAAGCTTGTAGGCTATTTGAAGTCAACAAGTCTGATTCACTCATACTCTAGAATCACTTTGATTTGAACAGTTTTAGCTAACTCAGTTTACTTCTAGCGTATCTGGGACCATTGACTGCCGAGCTTTCCAGGCTCAGGGTATGAAAGAGCCACACCGAACTCCAGTTAGGAGAACGGCCCAACTCCTATGCAGATACTGTTTTGAGTGCATGCATCAGACACCAAGAAGATGGAGAGAGACTATGCACATTTCTTGAATCCAGACCTCGGAGAGCCCAGATCTACCATAGGAGCTTTTCTCAAGCTGAAGCCACACTGCAAAGAAATTAGACTGCATCAAATGTAAAGTCTTAATAACTACTACAAGCATATTAAATCATTAAAATTAATATGAAAACTAAAATTTAAAATAACCTAATTCAACATACATACACTCATACACCTCACACACACATCCAGCTAAGGGCACTGAGCCCAAACAACGGAACAGAAGGAACTGAGGCAGTTGGGACCCATCAATCGAATATCCTCAGCTCTGAAAGTTCAGTGTCATGAGATGACAGTCATACAACACCCAATGAGTACTGTTTTCAAGTTTTCCAAAGTGCTGCAGTGCCATGAGGACACATCTCACAAATTATAATTTGCAGAGCCACCTTGAAGAAGAAATATCATTACCAATGGCCAGTTTTCATACAGTTAGCATTTTTAAAAAGTATTGTAAGAGTTAAGGTATTAAAGTAAAAAAATATATTAATTTATTTCAATCTATAATCCACATGTATTGTGATAGCTACTTATTAATACTGTTGTGCACTGCAACTAACAAGCAGCATCATTTATTTTATCAGAATTGTCCAGTTTATGATGATAACTGGATATGCAAAATATTCATAATCAAAAGTTAATTTTTTCACATTTCATGAGCAAACTTGATTGCTGAAAAACTCAGTACATATCTCAAAATTTTCATTCAACAACAGGGCTCCTTTCCCAAGAAAAATAAGCCCATTTTCAGAGTGAAAATGGAATAGTTCTGAGCAAAAGGTAGCTCTAAAGTTTAAAATTTCACTTTGTGCGTGTTGTCAATGCAAAAAATAGCCACTGCCTCAAATTTTGGAGAAATCAGAAACAAAATAGTAAAAACTCATGAAAAATTCTGCACACCATTTTTACTTTTGATCATTTTAGTACTGCTTTGAACATTACTGGCTACATTAATATTTACTATTTTTCTGTCACTTCATTAACTTTTACAAAATAGACAAATACTGCTCTTTATCTGTCCATATACATTTCGTTAGCTACAGAGTTAAGAAGAACTATTTTGATAACTTTACAATACAGTGATATCAACATTTTGATGTTGTTTTGTAGTCTCAGTTCATGACAGCAGCTTTTTTCAGGGAGGAAAAAATCACTGGAATGTTAGACTTGAATTTGTTATAACATCAAATAGGGCTAATAAGTTGCCCGTGGCTCTGTATCCTGAGGCTTGTCATAGAACGACCTCATTATACTCAGTTATATGAACCACACTGTGCCCTCTTTCTTACAGAGACTTAGAATCCTGAATGGCCTGTTATTATCTGCAGAAACCAAGCTTTCAGACATGGTGCTAATGACTGTTTAATAGTGCTGTCTATCAGCAGTGCAGTTAGCTGGGAGAATACACAAAGAAACAGTGGGGCTCCAGTTAGTGTCTTCACAGAACACTTATCCCTCTGCATGGTTTTAAAACAACAAACATCAATTTAAAACGTGTCAGAAATCAACAGTCAGTGTGTTATTATCTCAAGTGTATCCCCCCTCAAGTCTATCACATATAAACCATCAGGAAATTAGACAGAAAATACACTTGAGGCCCTATTCCATATGTGCAGCACACAGAATTTCTAAGAATCTCAGTATGAAAAGAAACAATTTGATTTTACTTAACATGGTTTCGACTGATGATTTGGTTTTTATTAGTATTTGCATTAATTTCTCTTCAGATGTAGAGTTCTAATTAAAAACGTTATTTACTTTGTTGTAATATCCTGCTGACGCTTGATCTTTGTTACCTTTAAGAATTCCTCACTTGGGTTCTTATAGGTGTCCTATAAAATGCAGGGCTTTATTTATTCTCTGCTATGGTTTGGATGTATCAGTTTAAGAATACTGTTATTATCTACTAAATTAAATAAAGATTTACCAAGGAGCACAGTTATTTGTGCTCTGTTCTTCATGAGAGTTTTAAAAAAACAAAATTACTTGAAAAAATAGTGCCTCATTTTGGTTTTTAACTTTGGAAGATAGATTCACCCCAACAGGATATGGAAGAAGCTGCATCCATGGGCGATTTGAACCCCATAGTAATTCAGTAGTGGGAAGGTCAGCCTTAAAATCAATTCAGGGCTCTGTTGGAGCCTCTCTGGTCAAAACCGTGTTGGGTGAAGCCCCCCAGTTTTAGAAGGCAGCACTGAAGAACAAAGGATTGTGGACAGCTTGTGTCACTCCAACTCCAGACTGCTGGAGCTCCAAAAGCAAAGGAGTCGATCTAGCCCACGTTTTTTGTAAAAGGTAACAGCAAAAAGTACTATGGTAAAAGACTGATCTTGAATAATCATATTTAATTCCACTCCGTTTCACATATGAATATGCAAATATAACAAATAAATCTAACTCAACTTCATTATGTTGCAAACAGCCCAGTTATCAGTCTTTTATTGATTTCAAATTAAAAAGATTAACTTGTTACAAACAAAACACTGAAAGCTAAGAATAAAATATTCTGAATTCAGGAATAATTTCACTGAAAGTGCCTACTGTAAAGAGATTAGTTTGTCCTAGAATTTTAATTTGCCTACTGTAGGAGTATATTATACTCTTGATACTTGTGACTAAATTGGATTAGTTGGAAGATTGTAGTGAGATTCATATAATCATCAAAATTGGTGCTGGAAGGGATTCCTACAGTATGCCTGCAAATCCATTCTCCTATTGCTATTACAGATTATCACCTACACTATTCTCCAAGTGTTTTATCTAGTCTATTTTTGGAACATTTTCAATGACAGTGTCTAATCTAACTAAGCAGGCTGTTGTATTTTTAATTGCCCTCATTGTGAAGTTTTCCCTCATATCTAACTTATTTTGGCTGTTTTTAAGGCTGTTAACTCTCACAATACATTCTTAGTCAACTTTAGATAACTTATTTCCTCGGAAATTTCTACAGAGCTCTTGAGTCACCCTATTAACTTCTCTTAAACTTTTCCTTACATTTATTAATTTTTATTTATTTAGATGTAAATAATAAAGACTTATACAAGGCTAGGCATCCTAACATGTACAACAAAAACCCAGCAGCATTAAAATAATCATTCAAACCGGAATTTAGCCAGCTAGCCAACTTCTCCCTCACCAAAAATCAAATCAAATCAAATCTTTTTTTCCCCTTTGTCCCCTCATTGTTTGGGAAGTATGTTCTCTGCAATCTCTAAAAACTCTTATCAAACAGATGTCTTTTATAACATGTCTGGAAGACCACCAAATTCAGTGTATTTCTTACAGGAAGGAGAGAAACAAATTCCGGAATATCAGTCCCAGAGCCATCAGAAAGAATGTCCTCCACCTGTCAGCATCTCCCTATCTTATTAACAAGGGGAATCCAGCTTACCATTTATGTCCATTCTTCCAACCCTCTTGTATTATTTATGTTTTCCTTGTTTACCTGATATCTTTTCTCAATACAACAGGTCTTTTTAAACTTTCCCAGAGAAATCCCATGAAGGACCATATCTGATGTTTTGCTACCATGTAAATAACTGACACTTGCTGTATTCTCTTTCTTCTCCCTTTTTGTAACTGCAGCAAAGAAATTAAAGACAAGAAACAGACACCGCTGAGCTGCAACATGCCTGTTTTGTGTCTGTTGCCTGAACAGTCATAAGTCTTATCACAGGGCCTGGCTTTCTCTTGTGCACTGCTGAACAGGCCTATGTTCACATGTAAGACATAAGAAAGTGAACGTTCAGGTGATTATCAAACCAAAGGATTCAACCAGGATACATTTCCTCTATACTTGCACTTTTCTCTGTCTGATTTGAAAAAAAGACTAATATGCAAAATAAAAAATTCCTGTGTAATTCCATCCTCACAAGCAAATGGGAGATTTCTAAAACATGTGCTATAACATCTTTATTATATATTTGCCATTAGAAGCATGCAAATGTAGACATTTGAAGATGAATTGTCTTGCAGAATGAAATAGCAAGCTTTGATAAAACGAGAGCATGCACAAGATATAGATTAGATATGTACAGAAGATATCCATTTAAAAAGCAATCCCTTCTTTGGAGTCCTTTCTCACAGAATACATATACAATATTTATTTGCAATGTAAACTCTAAACCTTTTTTCAAACAGTTTAAAAAATGGCTATTTTATAAGAAACTGGTTGCCTTTTCTAAAATAAACAAAATCTCATGATATCATGGAAAATAAACTTTTGAGGGCTGTGAAAATCAAGGACCATTATTGGAGGCAGTTGTTCTGCATGGAGCTACAAGCAGGTGCAGGACAGGTATCCATAAAACAAGCTCTTGTAAACCCCCCACCAATTATTTCATCAAAGGGAAGTTAACTTAAGCACAGGGAATGGAGACAATAATCAAAATGTAGCTATCTTCTTTTGTTGCTGAATAAAGAGCTGGAACAAGTAATAACGAAACAGCCACTTTTACTGTATTACAGTTCAGCTATTCTCTCTTTTTGTAAAGAATTATTTCATTGGCTTAATTTCAGTCAAGCATGTGGGAATTCTGAGAATTTGTATCAGTCCTGAGTTGTTGCCAAATTAATTGAAGATTATGCTAATTTCTTTTCCAACTCAACTACATGGTGTTACTCACAAGGCAGCAGTTAACAGTTATAATACAAATGTGGTTACAAAAAAAGCTTGTCAATACTCTTTGTTAGCACATTTCCTTTGTTAGCTTCTTTATATAACATCTCCAAAATCTTTGTTAAAATAAATGTTGAGGGTCTGACTAAAGCTCACAAGCTTGGTTACTGTAGCAGATATAGTGATTGACTTTATATCTCAATGGGAGATTTGCCTGAATTAGGAGTGCAGGATATAACCCAAAGTATTTAATGTTTCCCTGTTTGCAGTCTCTTGCAATGGAGAAACTAACATCCTAATCCAGCAAATCACTAGAACATGTGTTTAACTTTAAGCACCTGAATAGTCATATTGAGTTCAATGGAATTTCTCATGTGCTTTAGTACTTTGTTGGGTCGAAGCATCAATGCATGAACAGTGCTACAGAAATATTCCTTAATACTGCCTTATCACAGATGTTTGTGCTTCAATATAATAGAGTTAAAAGAAAGACGGAGAGAAAAATATATAACATATAACTGTATTTATGGTACGTTTGCCTGATTGGCTTGAATGATTCAAAATCAGATACAAATATCTCACTGCTGCACTGATCATGAAATGATTCAAGACTGACAGTAGAACAATATGACAAATAGTCAAGCCGTAGTCCTCAGAGGTAAGAGAAGAAAAAATATATTCAGTTGTGAAAATATGCAATTGTAACTGGGTTTTTCCCCATTTCACTTAGCTCCCATAAGTGGAAGCTACATCAGGTAACACAAGATTTCTCAGTAACAGCTGCATGCAATTGAATGACCAGTAGGAATATTCGTAAAGTTTAAACAGTGAAGTCTTGATTGACTCACATGTACCTATAAATTTTAAAATATCTATTTTGATCTTCTTAAGAAACGTTACACTCTATTACTACTTAGGGTCTTTTTTAAAAGTTGGAGCATTGATCTACAAAATCATTAATCATCATTCTATAAGTAAATATTTATTGATATTCTTTAAAAATATATAGGTTGTTCAATGGGCTATAAAATATAACAGTTCTAAAGGAAGTGTGAGCTAGCCACTGATTACCAAAGCCCAAATCTACTGGTCCTGCAGAACTGCTCCTGGGAAGGTGCAGAATTTTCCTTTGATCTTTTCATTTGGAGTGAAGAATTTTGTGCTCTCACTCTCCCCTCCATTGCACCCTCAGCCACATCTTTGCTCTCCCATGGAATGATCAGTGGTTTTGCCTGAGAATTTATAGCCCTTCACCTGGTTCTGGTAGCGCCTAACCCCTGGAGACCCTGAATAAAGAGGAGATTGCAGAAGTATTAATGCAGCTCTCTGCATTGGGATGTCCTGGATCCTCCATCACTTGACGCAGTTAAATCAAGACTGGGTATCATTCTAAAAGATACACTGTAGCTCAAACAGAAGTTACGGGCTTGTTGCAAAAATTATTGGGTGAGATTCTTTGGCCTGTATTATGCAGGAGGTCAAACTAGACAGCCATATTGGTCCCTCTGGCCACAACACGTATGAATTTACAAATTCTCTGAAGGCCTTGGGCTATCCTCTTCCCACTACAGCTTGGTATGTTCAAGTGGGAGACAGTGCTTGTGAGGCAAGAGCCAATTCCAGCCCCTCCCAACATACATAGGAAATGGGAGTCCGTGAAGGAAGAACCATCAACAACCACACTCCTGGCCAGACAATCTGCCCATATTTAGAAACAGATTGCTCTCATTTATAAATCCAAGAAACACAAAGGTGCACATTGCTATTTTACCAAATACATAAGAAAATATATTGAACATGTCCATTTTCCTCCTTTATGCTTTAATATTTTGGATGTCTTCAATTTGAATATGAAAGTCTTGGTCCAATGCTAAATTTAATTCTGTAAAACCAAGCCATATGGAATTAAATAAACATCTGCTGTTACTGGGGACTTATAAAGCATGAGCTGGGAGCTGTAACAGATTCCCATGATGTATGGACTGGGCACAGAAGGGGACATGTAACACATTGACTAGTGAGTTGCATTTGGTTTCTTCTTCTTTTACATTTTCATTATTTATACAGAAGCAAACCAATTTAAAGCACATTTGGGAAAAGAAAAAAGCAGGCTAAGACCTTGTATTAAGTTACACCTTGGGGTTAATTTAATTCAGTAGTTCTTGACCCACAGGTGACCAGATAGCAAGTGTGAAAAATTGGGACAGGGTTAGGGGGTAATAGGTGCCTACATAAGAAAAAGTCCCGAATACCGGGACTGTCCTTATAAGATCGGGACATCTGGTCACCCTATCGGCCTGAGGGATGCTTGCGGACCAATCAGCACACAGCTATGGCCCATGTGACATCCTCAGGGCCATACAGGTTGTATATATATCATAGGGATGTGGTCCATACATAGAGAGCTGCATATGAACATAAGAATGGCCCTACTGGTAAGACCAGTGGTCCATCTAGCCCAGTCTCCTGTCTTCCAACAGTGGCCAATGCCAGGTGCTTCAGAGGGAATGAATATGCAGCCCACAATGGTAAATAATTTGGGAACCACTTGGCCTTTAAAATGTGTGTGTTATAAACAACTCAAATCTGTTACTTGATAATGGAAATGCTGACAGGAGGCATAGCAAGTACTATCAGTATATTTCTGGAATCACTGCATTTGTCAAACTAAACTTTTCAACAAAGATTCTACTTGAAAATTAAATATCAAGCAAACATTTATTATTTACTGAAACCTTTTCAGACTCTGACAGCTAGAATCTGCCTTATTCATATTGAGTTGTATCTTACAGCTTGCTGACATGAGAAAGTTGCACCAGTATCTTTAAGGTGTGAATTGAAACTGATATATGTTAAATTTGTGCGAAAGATTGTGTGGACAATCTTATTCCAGTGTTTCATTTTACTGTAGTGTAGCTGAATTGGATCAGGAACAGCTTAACTAAATCAAAACAAGCCACTCTTATAATGAAATAGGAGCTTTTTGCACCAATTTAACTATATCTGTTTAAAACCTGATTAAAGTTGTACCAGTGCAACTTTCTCATGTTGACAAACGCTTACTCTGTGAATAGTCCCACAGTTTTCAGTGGCAATTTTTGTGGAGTAAGATATTACTTAGTATGAATAAGGGTGGCAAAATCTGGTCCAAAGTTTGAATGGAAATTACTAGAGTCTTAATATAACTGCATTAGAAACCAAATCCTCTCAAGCAGGTAACATGAAAATAACTGGGCTGAGCCGGTGCTCTGTTAGCTACAAAACCAATGCATTCCCAGTGACCTCTGAGATTACATATCACTTGTTTTCTACAGGAAAACAAATGATGAAACTACACTGTTTTAGAAAACCGAGTGGGTAATAATAGAAAAGATTTATAAATATAATCTGGTTATCAATGGATCTAATCATACAGTTATAGAGTTTCATGTCATACATTTAAAAAGGGTGAAATGATCTAGCATTGTGTGGACTACTTTGAGTGAGTCCATTTTATCATCAACAAGGTTAAAAGACAGACAGCCTATTTAGCAGGCTCTAAAGGGACACACAAAAACTAATTTGTCTCAGAATAGCCAACTGAATCACCATACTAAATCCATGGAAGATGCAGAGAGCTATAGAAGTCTAGTAAATTAGAGGCACTCTAATTTATTTTAACCTTTACAATTTCCTTTTTTGTATTATTTCTTCAAATTATTATACATTTTCTGTTTGATCTTTTAAAACATATAATATAAATAATATACAGCATATTATCTTCCAAACAATAAATTGATAGATGAATATATTTTATGATAATAAAGGGACTTTTTCATTTATGTTTCTTTTGAGTAGTATATAATACAGTATGTACAGACTGCATGTTTATGTTCTCAGATTTTATTTGTTTTGGTCCTTTTGATTAAAAATTAGAATGAGGTATTAAGAAATACACATTCTATTCATATTATTTTACTAACATACAATAAAGAACATTTTTACAGCACTGCATATTGGTTAGCTGCTTAGTTCCCCTTGATACAACTGAAAATAAAGATGCTAAATTCTTATGCATCTCCTTTGAAATTTATCCCAACCTTAATTTACTTAACTCCAGCTAGTTAAGAGCTTCTAGTATCCATCATGTTTTTCCAGCTCAGAATGTGGGTGGGTGTCTAGATGTATATATTCCAGCACTATTTAAATTATAATACAGTACTACTCCAAAGGAGCCAACTAACAAAGTATATGCAAATTCTGTTCAACGTACAGCAGTTCACACCTTGCCCCAAAATTCTGATATCTGGATCTTACTCTAGTTGTCAAATACAAGTTCCTAACTAACTATTTCAGACATGGCTTGGGGTCCAAAGGTCATAGAACCTGGGTATAAACTCAATTATGCTCTAATGTACACATTTGCTCCCTCACAAGCTCTGTTTAAATCAAGATATTTAATGTCTTCTGAGACTCACAAATTATACAGAGCAGACATTCATGAAAATAGATTCATAATTAAGATGGAAGCCACTAAGTACCACCCTTACATCAGAAGTGACCTTGTTGTAAAAGAATAGTACAGTGGATATATTTTTACTTTGCACATTCCATATTTTTGTCTCTTATATCCCTGAAACACATATTTTCTGGTGGTGAGTCAATAGCATAAGGGAGACTTGGTACCCAAGAATAATGCCTATGTCTCACTTTGTTACAGTAATGCTTCACATCCCAACAATCTCCAAGTCTTAGGGATACTGTATTCATTTTGTTTTTCTGAGGCACGTATTTTACATAAATGGCTGAAAGTGATTAGACTCCTTGACAGAATAACATTTTACTTGGAATGCTATCATAAAAATATATGCCTAAAACAAAAAGTATCAGACAACTTGCTCCTAATTGACTTAAGTCTCAAAACGACTAGGTTCATTTTTCCCAGATGATAGGAATTACTAGGGAGAAACAAATTGCATGTTTTCATATCTGGTAATAAAAACTCTTTGAAAGGGTCAAAGTCAGAGGTTTCTATTTATCAAATGTCCTAGTCCTGTAAATGTCATCATTCAGAAGAAGTAAGTATGCTGCCATCTGATCATAAAAAACAGTTCTGTAACAGCCCTCATTTCACGCTTCTGATTTTGACACACCATAAATCAGCAACTCTGCAAGTAACGTTGGAAATAATTGTCTGTTCCAGAGCTCCCCCTTCTTTTTACGGCCCAGGTGGTACCAAGTCTTACCCATATGGTGGACTGCATGCTACTGAAGTCAGTTACAGATGTAGAGAGTATGTTCCTCTAAAACTCTAGCAATATTACCTGAATATATGGAAAACTTCTAAAATTGCTATTCTGCAAATTCAGAAAACCTGGCTCCCTTTTTTGTGAATTCATTTAGTGCTCAGCACTGGCTTAAACCAAGCACATTTCAAAAAGGAACTGTGCTGGCTTCTAGCAATGCACCAGATCCTGTCTGGTTAACACTTGGGTCCTGGAGCTTTCACAACTCTTTGATATAGACTTGCACCACATCTTGCTAGTCCAGGCCAGGGCCCCATCATAGTTCAGTCAAGGGATGTGATTCCTGCACTACTCCTTGCTATTCCAGACGTCTTTTTTTATCAGGAGTTGCCAATCAACTGAATTTTTCTGATTTCCATGGCTATTTTTTTGAGTGCACAAATAAGGATGAAAGCACAAAACACACTTTTGACTTAAATCAAGAATTTGAATCCACGTGTCCCAGAAAACAGTGACCCCTCATTCTCCATGTTCCTCATCTTAATCTTGTATAGTGGTTTTCAGACCAGGAATGTGTCCTATTTAAATACATGGTCAGATTCTATGGGGATAATGTAAGATCAGTATCTAGAGACACAGTTCACTGTTCATAACTCTCCTTCTCAGTGTTGCAACTTGCCATATTACTTGTGTTTAAAAATATGTTATTCTTCCCAGTCTCGTGGTGTAGCTGCATGTGTTCTGCAATAAAGTCACAATGTTTTTTTCAGTCAGTCGTGTCACAACTCACCAAGGTATATACACAGGATTATGACTTCAATGCAAAGTAAAAGAGAATAAAAAGATGGGTTCTGAGACAGAACTATCTTGTTCAGATCTACATATTGGAAATAATAATGGCAAGAGAAATGCCAAAATGTACTGACTAAGTAAAACTGATTTTGGATATATGTTCACTTTTTATCAAGTTTGCCCCATTGCACAAGTTCCTCTCTTCAGTCATTCTAAAAGGGTCATCCCTTTTCTCTTCATTAATACATTTGAAGGATTTAATGAGTTATTTCATCAGGTTAATATATCCCTCCAATACTTTCATTACACTATGACACAGTTCTTCAAATGATGTAGCTTACAAACGATCATCATTTATATTTCTTAATGGACTACCTTAGCTAATATATTTTTACTGTACAATATAAAACCCATACATAAATATCTTTGTGTGTTTTATATATATGTATGTGTATGTGTGTGCAGTACAGGCAGATTTGAAAACCACCTCTTCTATGAAGCTAACTCACTGAAAATATTAAAAAAGCTACACATAGAAGATTGCACTTAACTCATTTTTCAAGTAGACTTAGTGCTGGTGAAGGGTAACTGCTCCGGAGACTAAAGTTATTTCTCTATCCACAGGACAGCTTCAGGCACAGGCAGCGATGGTGTAATTTGCCTCTCCATTGCCTCTCCAATGTACCTCAACCCTGACCAAAAGAGGCTACCTGTAGAGGGATATTTAGTTTCCATCATGTATTCAGTCTTTAGCAGCAATGTTGAAATAGATAACCAGGCTGTCAATTAGTTCAAGTTGTGATAGGTTTTAGTGATATGGCTATATGTCCGCTACATATTAAACTGAGCTCACCAATACAATTTTTATACTATAGGGTCACCAAACAGCTATCAAACAGTAAAGATTGCTCACTTTCTTGGTGCTGATCTGTCTCCCATAGTTTCCCCAGCACACAAAAGGTTGCAGATGAAACCACTGGGTACAGAATTTGGCTCCAGACTGTCCACAATATACATAATTAATAACTTTGCTTAACTATAATCTCTTTTCCTCAAGTATTGGCAAATGAGTTTTCAAGGAGAGTTATACATGGAAAGTTTATAGCAGTAATAGCAAGCCATTCTTGAGCTACCAGGAGAAAAGGAAACCGGCAAAAGTAAAAATTTGAAAACAGAATACTTCTTTGACAGTTCGTAATTCAAAAATTGTTTGTTGACTTATATTCTCCTTTGCCTTCAGAGGATAACTGCCATCTTTCAAGCCAAAGATATGTTTGGCATGGCTGGAGGGCTAATATAAGTCTTTACAATGAAAGGTGTTTGTAACATTACCTATGGCGAGGCTATTACCTCTCCAGAATATTGAGAATATTTCACACACCACTTAAAGGTGTATGCAGCTCTGGCATGAAATACTTCAGTTGTTTAACAGCACATAGTAATATCACTCAACAGTTTAGAATATGATGTGAAGAAAAAAATGGTCTCTAGCTGAAATTATAAGGGTAATTTTAGGTAGACAGAATGTTAATTCCCAAGCTGGAATTTAACCAGAAAATCAGATTTAACAATTTTCCCATAAGACCTATAATGGCAACAAGAAACCTGGACATTGGTTTTATATTTCATCCAAAGGATAGCACTGTCCTGCAGGACATGGGACCTCTTGCATCATACTGGAGCATTGGTTATTGACTCATATAAAAGTGTGTCTCCTGCTGAAACACAAATAGGTAGATGGATATCTTCACATTGCTCTTGGAACGGCGTCTAACATCATTTACTTGTTTCATTCTGAAACATGCAACAATACATCAGTTTTAACATCCAGCTTCAGAAAAGCTATTCCGTTTCCTGAGGTTAGGCTTTCCTGTTAATTCTGACATGGTGCAGTAACTTCATAACAAAAGAACGTTATATTTTGCGAATTATTTTAGAACCAAATTAAATGAGTTGCCAGGACATTTATTTTTCATGGCATAATAGCAAATGACAGAGAAATGACAGCAAATCTTCAACAGAATAACCTTAAGGGCAATGATGTTTTTGGCATTTTAACCTTCAAATGGCCAGCATTATATTGTTTCCTATTACCAGAATAATAATATTTATTGCAGGTAGACTACAAGAGTGGAGCCATACCATTTATTTACTTTCACTTGATAGCCACCTCTGGCAAGAACAAATTTTCAATTAATCACCACCTTATCTCTGAAAGAAGCAGTTGCTGTCAAGGACATCTGTATTATTTCTTTTGTTTTATTAATACAGGGAATAATGCTGCTATGGATCTTCTGACACTGAAATTTATTTCTTTTTTATAGACTTTCTTTCTTGAAGGTGAACTGAAATGCTTATTTAAAATATAAATGGATTTAAAAAAAAAAACACTTAAGACTCCAAATCATGGAGAAAACGTGTGTAGACTTAAATTTCTAATAAACATATTTTTTAATATAGTATATGAGAATCTGTCCCTCTTTTTTTTTCCTGCTGATTCCTGAGTTACGAGTTTTGAGTTTCTCCTGCTAGCATGTGAAGCAGTGCAAGAAGTGCAGAGTCCTATAATATTTAAAGGTCAGGGAAGCCAGACCGATTTTTAAGCACAGGTCTTGAACAGTGAAAATAATGAAAACAAAAGAATCACTCCCCCTTTAAACTGTGTTTATTTATCATTTTGAAGTCTATACTTTATGTTGAGATCCAAGTAGATTTGTTGTACTTGTTTATTTTTTTAAAGCCCTGCATTACAATTCATCTCTAAACAAAGAAATAAAATACGCCCATTATGAGACAATATCAAACGGCCAGACTCTACGTTATGTGAGAAAAGTGTAAGGAGCAAGAAACTCCATAAATGGGAATTAGTGGCCGTTCCTCCTAATCTGTGTGGAGATTTGCCTCCTGTGTGTTGGCAGATGTTTCAGCTCCCTACACCAGCAGATGGCCTGAGATATACATAGATCTCAGGACACCACAGAAGGCCCAGGGTTTCCACACAACTTCCTAACCTTCTCTGCCCCTTAGAAGCATGGCTGTTATAGCAGCCACCCTCCCATTAGCCAACCCACCACATGCCTGCAAAGAGAAACCCTCTATGAAGGGCACGCAGTCACAGAGTCTACCTTAATGCAGCTGCTCCTTGGGTTTTCCCCTTCCCCCAAGTTTCAATGCGGTAATGCCAAAAGAGAGTTAGGGTGAAGCTCTCTTGAAGCTGCAAAGTAGACATGAGTTTGCAATGTGGTATAGCTGCATATCTAGAGGCATTCCACAAGAGAACAGGAAGTTAATAGTCCTGGTTTATACAGTTTTGGTACAACTGTACCAGGAACATTGTGTTCAGTTCAGGGACCCTCCTTGTCAGAGAGCTATTCAAAATTTGAAGGCATTTAAAGAGGAATAAAAGTTGCTACAAGGCTGCATGGATTGAATGACAAAGAAAGACAGGAATAGTTTAATATATATAAATATATATATGGTCTAAACAATGACCAAAGGAGAGTTGGGAAGCAGTCTATTTGTATTTGAAGGATGTCAGCTTCTTGTAATACATACAAGAACATACATATACCTAATGCTTTCCTTTTGTTTTCAATAACACATATAAATCTTAGCAATAGTGGGAGGGTTAAGTCTGTTATTTATTTTGAAACGATTGATTATTGTTTCCCATTTCCTTTCAAATTGGTCCAGATTGCACCATTCTTGCATCTGCACTAACAGAGCTCAAGACTATTGCAAAGGTCACACATTTTGACTCTGGCAGGGTTGTGCTCAAAGGGCAACACATTCTTTCTCATCTGATTCTTGGCTTAGGGAACTGGTGACACACTCATCCATGTTAACAACTATTGAAGGAGGGAAAGCAAAAAGGTGCTTTTTGGGAATGAAGCTGTTGGACTCTCTGCTGATCCCCTCTGGCCTCAGAAAGCAGAATTCAAAGAGAACTCATGGTTCACTGCACGGCTGGAAGGGGAAGAGATCTTTTACTATTGACTGAGAGACAATACTGTATCTCACTTTGAAGCAAGAGACCCAGACAGCCACAGAATTAGATCATTAAGTTACCAGAATGAGGAAGAATCTTATTAGTTATTGCTGAGCATTTACTTACATGAAAAGTACCATGTAATAGTAAGATATTTAGTTATATGGAAAATGGCTGTCAGAATGGTGACCTAATGCTCCATTAATTGCCCTAAATGGGAGGACTAACTAACATACCTCATAGACTCATAGACTCATAGACTCATAGGTCAGAAGGGACCAATATGATCATCTAGTCTGACCTCCCGCACAAGGCAGGCCACAAAACCCTACCCATACACATTTATAACAACCCCGAACCCATGACTGAGTTATTGAAATCCTCAAAAGTGAGATTTGAAGACCTCAAGCTGCAGGGAATCCACCAGCAAGCGACTCATGCCCCACGCTGCAGGGGAAGGCGAAAAACCTCCGTGGCCCCTGCCAATCCGCCCCGGAGGAAAATTCCTTCCCGACCCCAAATATGGCGATCAGCTAAACCCTGAGCATGTGGGCAAGACTCACCAGCCAGCACCCAAAAAGGATTTCTCTGCAGTAACTCAGTTCCCATCCCATCCAGCATTCCCACAGACCATTGAGCAGACTTATCTGCCGATAATCCAAAATCAATCGCTCAAATTAAACTATCCCATCATAACATCCCCTCCATAAACTTATCAAGCTTAGTCTTAAAGCCAGATAAGTCATTTGCCCCCACTACTTCCCTCGGAAGGCTATTCCAGAACTTCACTCCCCTAATGGTTAGAAACCTTCGTCTAATTTCTAGTCTAAATTTCCTAATATCCAATTTGTACCCATTCGTCCTCGTGCCTATATTAGTACTAAACTTAAACAATTCCTCTCCCTCCCTAACGTTAATCCCCCTGATATATTTATATAGAGCAAGCATATCCCCCCGGAGCCTTCTTTTGGCCATGCTAAACAAGCCAAGCTCTTTCAGTCTCCTTTCATAAGGCAGATTTTCCATTCCTCGGATCATCCTAGTAGCCCGTCTCTGAACCTGTTCCAGTTTGAATTCATCCTTCTTAAACATGGGACACCAGAACTGCACACAATATTCCAGGTGGGGTCTCACCAGCGCCGTATATAACGGCACTAACACCTCCTTCTCCTTGCTGGAAATACCTCGCCTGATGCATCCTAAAACCGCATTTGCTTTTTTAACAGCCATATCACATTGGCGGCTCATAGTCATCCTGTTATCAACCAATACCCCAAGGTCCTTCTCCTCCTCCCTGTTCCCCACCCCACATACTTGCGGTTACCTAGAAGCAAGTGCTGCATGTAAAATATACTGCTTCTGTTTTGGACCAGATGTAAGAAGCAGTAACAAATCTGTTGTCTCAGAACCTGCCCTATGTATGCAGAATGGCTAAGTGAGCCTCTCTTTGGCTAGTGCAGCACAGCTCCCCCCATTATTTAGCACAACAGCCTCAATAAAAGCCAGAATCTAGCCCTTTATCTCAAAGCAACAACAGAAACATTTCCTAAGGCTCTTGATATAACACTGAAAAATAATGGCCCAGTAAATAGTGTTTTTATGATATTTAGTTGTTAATGAGCAAGATGTGCAATGGTTTAATGCTCCTTCAGTGATGATAAAAGTAAAAAAAACAGCATCTACATCCTTCAACATTTAGAAGACATCTGAGTTAATAACAGATTTATTGGGCAGCACAGAAGAATTAACTTAATTACATCATTAATCACCTGAAAATATTGAATTACACTGTTAGTGGAAGAGATACAGAGAAATTTGTCAGATAAATATAGTAGATTTTGCATAATTTACTTACCATTTGTCAGTACACTGAAACAGGTTTAGTGTATTAGGCTTATTAATGACGGTAAAATGTTTGCAGAAAGAGCAATTCCCTAGTGAGAACTGATTAATCAAGCAATACTAATTTGCTATTACTGTGAACCGACGTGCCTTCTGGCAGAACTAATCAGGAACCCCAGTCTACATTCAGAGCCCCACTGGAGGCAAGAATTTCAAACTGTTTAGACCATTCCCCTCTTTAAAATACATAATCAAATCTATGAAGAGAATAGAAAGTCCCAACACAGAAGACAGGACATATGGCTCCTGCTTTTCTTTTGTATCCAACATGAAAAATCCAGAAATGGTATATTTCACATCTGCCACTTGAGGAGGTGAATAACTAAAACAGTTAATGTTAATGAATTCTTTCCTTACTTTAATGCTTTTAATAACATTCATCTCTCGAGGCCCTATCTGAACAGAGTTATGTTAAAACAGTGGTAGAATGTGACTGTCCTATATCATTTAAATGAAATCAGAATTCTGATTTCATGATAATGTAATTGCCATGATGACTCTAGAATACAATTACAGTATGGTAAGTCTGACTTAAGCATCAGGCAAACTGGCTGAAACTATAGTAGAGGGCAGAATTATCAGACATATAGATGAACACAATATGTTGGAGAAGAGTCAACATAGCTTTTGTAAAGGGTACTCATGCCTTACCAATCTATTAGAATTCCTTGAGGGTGTCAACAAACATGTGAACAAGGGCAATCCAGTGGGCACAGTGTACTAGGACTTTCAGAAAGCCTTTGACATGGTCCCTCACCAAAGACATTAGAACATAAGAACGGCCATCTGGGTCAGACCAATGGTCCATCTATCCCAGTATCCTATTTTCTGACAGTGGCCAATGCCAGGTGCTTCAACGGGAATGAACAGAACAGGTAATCATCAAGTGATCCATCCCGTCAGCCATTCCCAGCCTCTGGCAAACACAATCCCTGGCTATCCTGCCTAATAGCCATTGATGGACCCATCTTCCATGAACTTATCTTGTTCTTTTTTGAAGTCCGTTATAGTCTTGGCCTTCACAACATCCTCTGGTAAGGAGTTCCATAGGTTTACTGCATTGTGTGAAGAAATGCTGCCTTTTTCTCATTTTAAACCTGCTGCCAATTAATTTTATTTCGTGACCCGTAGTTCTTGTGTTATAAAAAGAAAGAAATAACACTTCCTTATTTAGTTTCTCCAGACCAGTCATGATTTTATAGACCTCTTAACATATCCCTCCTTAGTCATAGCTTTTCCAAGACGAAAAATCCCAGTCTTATTAATCTTTCCTCATATGGAAGTGTTTCTATATCCCTAATCATTTTAGTTACCCTTTTCTGTACCTTTTCGAATTCCAATACATCTTTTTTGAGATGTGGAGACCAGATCTGCATGCAGTATTCAAGATGTGGGCATACCATGGATTTATAAAGCGGCAATATGATATTTTCTGTCTTATCTATCCCTTTCCTAATGTTTCCCAACATTCTGTTAGCTTTTTTGACTGCAGTTGCACATTGAGTGGATGTTTTCAGAGAACTATCCACAATGGAATTATGTTTTCCAATGTGCATTACTTTGCATTTATCAACATTGTATTTCATCTGCCATTTTGTTGCCCAGTCACCCAGTTATGTGAGATCCCTTTGTAACTCATCTCAGTCTGCCATGGGCTTAACTATCTTGAGTAGTTTTGTATCATCTGCAAATTTTGCCACCTCACTGTTTACCCCTTTTTCTAACACTTCACTTAACACACAAACCAGGGGTCACCCAATAAAATTAATAGGCAGCAGGTTTAGTGTTATAGGTTTTATGGCAAAATTGTTAAACCTGCAGCTGGCCTGTGTCAGCTGACTCAGGTTCAGGTTGTGGGGCATAAATTACAGTGTAGATTTTCATGCTAAAGCTGGAGCCTGGACTCTGGGACCTCATAACAGGAGAGAGCCTGAAACTGCAATTTTATAGCGCTGCAGCCCAAGAACCAGGAGCCCAAGTCAGCTGACATGGGCCAACTGCAAGTGTTTTATTGCAGCGTAGACATACCCAAAGAGCTCAATGTATTTAGCTTAAGAATGAGAGGGTTAAGGGGTGACTTAATTAGAGTCTATAAGTATCTACATGGAGAACAAATATTTAATAATGGTCTCTTCAATCTAGCAGAGAAAGGTATAACATGACAGTAGCTGGAAGTTGAAGCTAGACAAATTCAGACTGGAAATGAATACATTTTTTAAAGTGAGGGTAATTAGCTATTGTAACAATTTACCAAGGTCATAGTGGATTCTCCATCACTGACCATTTTAAAATCAAGATTAGATGTTTTTTCTAAAAGCTGTGCTTCAGGAATCATTGTGGAGAAGTTCTATGGCCTGTGTTATACGGGAGGTCAGACTAATTGATCACGATTGCCCCTTCTGCCCTTGGAATCTATGAATCTCTGATTATAGTGTGATGAAACCAAGAGGAGGTTACAAAGTATAAAGGATGTTTATGTTGGCTGCTCTCAATTCTCCCCTAGATTTTGTAGCATCAGTGAAATATCGATTCCTCTTCTATGTAAGAGGGTATGTATTGAATATAATCTCTCAGATTTCACCATATTTTTATATTAACTCAATGTTCTGGCACAGCTTTTGCTCTCTGAAAGTCACCTTGTTTTGCCACATGCTTTCTAATGATACTGTTCATGCCTTATGCTATATGTGTATTTTGTTGTGTTAATTTTCAAGTTTGCCCTTTCCTTTGCTAATTAAAAGAATATGTATCGTGCTTTTTTCCCATGTTTGATAGCATAGTCAGGGAAAATCTTTGTAAAATAAATTAATACCAGGTCACCGGATAAGTAAATTCATTAAAATGCCTGCACTTTAAAAATATGAACGTGTGTGTCCAAGGACTTTTAAATGGAACTACTGTGTAGGAGAACCAACTTTACAAAATGATGGCTGGAAATAGTGCTTTAAGTAGGGGGAAGTGAAGATGTCCTCCAACTTTCTTTTCATCTTTATGGCATCAGCCAGCAATTGGTGTTAAGCAAAAGGCTTAACTATTATGCCCCTCTAATTCATGTACTGGTTGGACATGGTGGAACTCCGGGAACAACTGGAGAAGGAAGAGGAGTGTGTGCTCATGGTGCATCTCTCATGAACACCCCAAAACTTCCAGATGGACTCAGGGGAATAGAGAGGGGGAAAAGAAAAGTATAAGCAAATGGTTTAATGTTAGTCAAGAGACTATATTTAGTGTATATTTATTTTGGCTACCAACCTAATTGATGTATTTTAGAAAATATGCTCAGAAATAAGAGCTTCCCTTAAAAATGTTTAATTCCATACATTAGAAAACATCCTTTGTGGAAAAAAAATGCGAAATTATGATGAAATCTTGTCTCTATAGAAGTCATTGGAGTGTTACCATTGACTTTACTGGGGCCAGAATTTCACCCCTGATATCTGTATAAAACCATTTAAGAATACCCTTGAAATGTGATGAACAGATACATTTTCACTAATAGCATGTACTTTGAAACTACAATGGCAAAGTAGATATATTTCATTTTTTCCTGAATAATTCTTTATTTTTTGTTTAATTGGTCTCAGAAACTTTGTTTTACAAGTTGGCTTTTTAATGTATAAATATTAATTCTTTAGAAATGTCCACCTAATGTTGGCTGCTCCTAAGTAACTAAATAACCTTTAAAAATATGACACTATCCCTACTTTACATATCTTCTATTTCCTCTGAACTATTTGCTTACTTGTCAGTCACTTGATGGCATTTCAAGCTACCAATGAAATATATAACTATATAACTATAACAATATATAATTGTGCTCATACATAATTCCATAACGGAACATGTTTCTTTAACCCTGTCCTTCAAAAAACCCATAAGTATTTGCTGTACATCAAAGGTTTGCCATGCGCTTTCACAAGGAACATTTTATACCTGCCACCATTATACAGGAAAAATTCCAGCTTCACAGGAGAATACATTAACTAATTTACACAAAGCCTTAGGTGGTCTATTAGCTCTGCATAAAAACAAGAATATGTAATTACCAAACCCAAAGACTGAATTAAAATTGACTACACAGAGTGAATGAGGAGAGTGATTAACAACAAAAACCTAGTAAATTGTTCCTACTGCAAACTCAGGGCCAACCTTCCCTGATGTTGATATCACAGTATATCCTGGCACACTAGGAACACGTCCATACTACACCTTTATCTAAGTTTATGCATGCTTGGCTCTAAACATGGTTCATGTCCAAACATGACATGGTCAAAACTCCATTAGCAACTGAGGTTGGCCAACGTGTTTGCCCTTGCAAGGGGCCTAGCATGACAAATGGATTTTCTTCCTGTAACCAGTTCAGCATACCATTTTTTCAGTGTCAACAGGGCACCCATAACTATATTTGAGTTGCTGGATGGGCCAGTCATCTTTACTTCTAGGTCTCTGGACATCCCAAGGTTCATTGGTGCCACTGTGTGTATATCCTTAGGGCATTCTATCCTCTTCTGAAGCACTATGGGATCGTGGCCCAAATTTTCCAAAAATGTGCTGACACAAATGTGGTTAGGTAATATGATAGATGTGGTCACACAAACATGGGCATGATGGCTGAGAAGCTGCTATGTGACTCTAAATTGATAACTTGTAACTGGTTAAGGCGACTGTGCCTCAAACTAATTACAAAATCAGGGCTCAAAGTTATTGTGTGGACAAAACCTAGCTGAAAGAAATACATTTCATTTTCTCAGGTACGAGGCCACACAGGTTAATTGCAAGTATTTTGCCAGTGCCCATGACAAGATGGGAAGCGTGGGTATTTCTGTTCCAGCTTCTCTCTACTGTTTGATTTAATGGCCTGTTTGAGCAACTGCCTTTCAGGGCTTTTAATAAGAAAATGTCATAAAGGTACATGGCTGCCTGGTTCCACAGCTTTTGGCTTTGACAGTTCAAATTTACAGCTTTAATTCGGCAGACTGGAAGTCTGGTATTTCTCTGCATACTTAGTGAAATGCTAAAGGAACACTATTTCACAGAGTGACATAACTGTAACCAATGACCCATTGAGGATCAAAATCTTAGCCATTGTGGAATGACTCGCCAACAAATTCATAACTCAGATTTTCTAGAGGCAAATTACGAGCTCATGGTAAAAATCCTGTATGGCTGTCATGCGATTTAAGGAATGACCTGTATCTTTTTGTTTTGTTTCTATGTAGTGAATAGTTGGACCTTTTAGCAGCATTATTTGGAGCCAAGCTTGTTTGAGCCAATACTTTTAGTTTAGTTTCATAGTTATACTATATATAGTATAGTATACTATACTATACTCAATACGTGTTTTATAGGAACATCTCTACCCTCAGAACCTCCGTTCCTTGATCACTTATACAAACAAACTGTATTTCAAAATTGTCCCTAGGTAACTACAACTTTCTTTCTACCAGATACTGTGATTGTGTTCGGGGACAGAGTAGGAGGGAAATCTAAAAAGTTATATATTAATTAAACACAAACAGCATGAGTTCACACAAGATACCTGTGTAGGATGTTTTTGAGCAATAAAATCTTGTGTAGTGTGGGACCTGCATACTTAAAAGCTGCCTGCAAGCAGACTGAATTCCCATCCTGCTCTGAGCAAAGTACATAATCCAAATTCACCCCCTTCCTGGCACTTTTCTTTACTGTTAAATTACAGTAACAAACAAGCCATAGCCAAAACTTTCTCCTCATGCTTCGCTGTTCTTAGGGTTTTCCCTGTCCCAGCCTGTAGGTATGTATGTAGTTAATAGAACCCACTTTCTGCCATGAATCAAAAACAAGTATTCCCCATCGCTAAGTAGGGTTCAAGGATCTAAGAGCAATATGGCTCAACAAGAGCAAAGGAATCTTAGCATCTGCCCGCCTTCCGTCCCTCTCTCACTGTTTCCCCTCACTGCAGGTGTGATTAGCTGGGAGGCCTTTGTCAGAACTTGCGACCAATATTACGGCCTTCTTCATAGAGGATCCTCATCTAGGGAACTCACCAGAACCAGAGTCTGATAACCTTTAGAACATGTGCATCTGTGGGCTTTCAGTCCTTTAACATGCAGTAAGGAGAGCTGTGTCTCACCAACAAAGGGCTGGGTTTTTATAGCAGTGGCGATATGACTGATCTTTATGGATGCTTGTGTTGATTTAACCTGTGTGCTCTTTAGATAATGTGATGGTGTCACTATGATGGGCATTGTATATAAATAATTGTATAAAGCCAAGACCTTGAGCCTAACTAAAGCCGAGATTTTCTGAAGGCTTAACAACACTCAAGCAGAAAAGTAGACATAATTTATCCAGACATTAGGAAAGATGTGGGTATAGAGACCACAGAAAGTGACCACTCTACAAAGTCACTAAGTATAGTGTTGGAGAGCTACTTGGTATTAAGAAAGGGTCCAAATTAATCACTGATTTGCATCCTGTAGGATTCCACTGAAGTCACCAGCTTTGCGTGGTTTGTCAGTCAGTGCAGAATTTGTCTAGTGGAGTAGTAAGCAGGGCCTATTCTATTTATTTTACAAGTCATTGACCCAAAGCCAAAGCACATTCAGTGAGGTGGTGGAACTTGCTGAGAGCACTGAACTGTGGGTAAGCATTAAACACAACAGAGGAAGGAAACATAATTCAGAATGACCTGAGCTGCCTAACAGAATTGTTAACTAATGAATTGTGCAATTCATTATACAGAAATAATGAAGCTAGAGACAAAGACATGAAGAAGTAAAATACCCCATGTTTCCCCATGATAACCATGGGCTGTGAGGTTCTGTGGGGACTGGAACCTCAGTCTGTGGGATGGCCAACTCCTCCATGCTTCTACCTGTGATAGGACTGTGTGCATTGTCAGATAAATCCTGTGGAGATAAACACCAAACGTAGTACCAGCTTGGAAGGCCAGAATGACTGCTTTTCTCATGGCCTCTGATTGGTACAGGCGCCCTGTTTAAGCACATGAGAAGTTCCAGAAATATCTATACACAAAGGTGGACTCCCAGGCCAGTTGTAGCGAGAGTCCTGCCTCTCTGCCTAACTTTTGGCTCTGACTCATATTCCTGATTCCAGCTCTGACCATCAGTGCTGTTCCTGGCTTCTAACTGCCACTGCTCTGACCATTAGGCCTGATCACACAAGCCCGGGCCATGACATGGGCGAAGTAAACACTTGATAATACTTGCAGAGGATACTAGTAAACACCAAATACAAGTCTGTACCCTAGGGCACTGAGATACACAAAATTCTAAAAGGAATGGAGGCAACAGGGCGACTTGAGTTGGTTTTAGGTACAACAAGACGACGTGAACTTAAGCTAAGGAAGGTCAGGTCACAATGGAATTTAGTTGAATCACTTTATGCTGAACGTAGTTAAAAGGGATAGTGTTCCAAAGGCAACAGCAAGCGCAGCTGGTGTATATCATTTCCAAAAAGGAACTAGACAAGCAATGGGAAGTAAAACATTATTTATGGTGCAACTGCTAAGTCAAAAGAAGGATGCTCCTAGTGTCCTGCTGACTCCTTCCTTCCTTAATAGTTCCTCTGTTTATTTGTATTTGCCTTGAGAGTGTGTGTGTACGTGTGCATGCGTAATCAAAATTTCCTTGAAAATGCTTTTGCTGCTGAAAGCCCTTTGTCTTCATACAGAAATCAACATGAACTAAATGTTACTTTGTCCAAAGTGTCTTTTTGTTGGTTTTTCCCCTTTAAGAACAACATGGGAATCTATGTTCCTTATGCACAAACTTGATTTTAATGACACCAAAGCAAGGGGGGCTGCTGTCATAAGCAAATCCTTAGCATTCACCTAACATTCAGTATTCTTAAAGCTAAATACTTTTTCAACCAATCATGTATTGTCACATCCTGATTGACATGATAATAATTTTTTTAAAAGCCTTGCATTAATAAGCACTTCCCAAGCTGCCACCAGGCCCTTGTCAATGGTGAGAAAGAGCTTTGTGTGTGTAACTGTCATGCACACGACAATGTCATCACGCAGAACACAACAGATCCGTTGTGAGCTGAATAACAATGAACTGAGCTGACGTGAACTGACACAGTACCCTGGTCAGCTCCCAGACTACACATAAGAGCAGGGAAAAAAGAACAGAGGAGAGAGACTTGGACCATATTTTCACTTCTTTTGCTATCCCAATATAAGTCCTGCATCTTTAAGTCACCAGAATTCTCCCAGGGGTCACATTCAAAGCTGTTAAAAAATGCAGGCATGCCAGCATTTCAGTACTTTACCAATCTGCACAGTATATACAGCTGTTTAATGAGGCCTACTGTCATTACAGCAAAATGTATCAAGGACTTTCTTTAAAGAGCCTCTTATTTATAATATCATAGCATATCTTAAAGCATTTTTACTGTAAATTGCTTTGAAATACTGTGCAAACATTCAAGACAGTGCTGAAATAATGTGAATTTAAACAGAAACTAATAAGGTGGGTGCAAATGCTAGATAGAGTAGAAGGACTTTTTCAAATAAATTTTCAGAAAAGGAGGAATATAAAAAGCACATGCTACCAACATATAGTTTAGCAGCAGACAACAAAGTTTCAGCACATACTGAGCTACCAATTAAAGAAGGGGATATATTTTTTCAAAGTTTCAGGGTGCGTAGGAATCCTACTCCACTACTGAAAATCTGCACCATGGGAAATATAATTATTTAGCACTAACCATCTGGAAGACAAAACGGAGTTTTCCGAGCAGCATCCATGCTGAAAATCTATTAAACAACCTTCAACCTGAATGTCAAAAAGCCTTTATTAATATCCAGTCACTTTCAGAGCTCTCCATAATTCTGGCTCTGCCCTCTGATATAATTTTTTGTCTCTGTCCCATCTTGCTCCCACCCAGGTTTCCCATTTTACTGCCTCATATGTCTCCTTTGTACACTCTTAGCTCAATGCCTTTTTGTACACTGCTGCTTGTCTCTGAAACAGCCTTCTTATAGTAGCTTACTGGTATATCAAATTCCCTCCATCTTCTCTATCATGAACCTGTTGATTCTCACCTCTTTTGCCAAATAATCAAGCTCTAATGGCCACATCCCACACTGTTTCATCTTATGCCATTTGTTTTTGCTTGGGCCTTAGACTGTAAGATATTTAGGGCAGGGATTTCTAACCTTGTTTGGCACTGCCCTACGATGGTACATCACTGTACCATAAATATTAATTACAAAGCCTGCCCCTTCACAAAGAGCTATAACTGGAAGTCACTGTTTGAACAAGAAAAATATTTGCATTATAAATCCCTGGTGACAAGAAGATGAACTAAAGGAGAGTAATCCAGCCCTATTCATAATTTGAACCTGGCCATGTCTGCCTTTTCATACAAAGAATAATTATATGGTGAAATCTTCAACAGGATTTTATTAATCAAAATAGGATTTGCTGTCATTGACCTTCCCAACAAAGTGCAAATCACAGCAAAGAAAAAAAGTGGCAATTTCTAGCTCTCCTCTGAACCTTTTCCTTAAGGTATCTGTATCTAATCTCCTTCTATGTTATTTTTTTAAAATATATTTTTTTATTATCTTAAACTGAGGATGTTAATTAGACAACATGCATCTGCCAACTTAAAGTGCATGGAAACTGCAGATTTTATACTTTCCGGTCAAATTTCTACCCTAACTCACCAAAGATATATACAGAGAGAGTAGGGGAGGCCAACATAAAGCCTGACACACAGAGGGTTGAGAAAACTTTCTCCCAGAACTGAGCAGGACAGATCCTGAGTCATGTACTTCACAAAGCCTCTTTCAGCTGCTCCAGAAAGGAGCAATGTATTGCTCCCATTATTAAAGGCAGCGTCAAAGCTGAGTGCCTAAGCAAGTCCCCAGACAGACACTCCAAACTCCCTTTGGTCCATGGAGCATTGTTGGCCAAGTCTTTCACTCCTCAAAGAGAGTACTAGACTGGAACCCTATTCAGCAGTTCATGGGTGCACGGGGAAAGGAAGAAAAAAGATGTTCCCTCTGCCTTTTGCAGTCTGCCCTAACCACACCTCCACAACTCAAAGCAGGATTTTACCATAATTCTGGTCTAACTCCAATTGATTTAAGCTGTTATACCTCAGTCAACACCATGGCATCAGAACACCTACAAAGAATTTCACATGCATCACAGGGCAGTTCACTACAGCATACTGGACATGCATGTGTTTGAATAGGTACCGAAAAGTTCACGTCTTTCTCATTGCTAGCACACTTTTGGCCTTGATTCTGATTTTCCTTGCACTAGTGTGAATTGGGAGTAATGGAAGACAATGGCATTCTGTAAGTGCAAAACCAGTGTGAGGTCAGCATCCGACTCTTTATCAACCACAAAATCCATTAAACTGTATTCTCAGTAGTTCCACTCCAGTATCTCTTGACAACACTCACAATGCTCACATGGCTAGAATTTACGAGGCGGGTGCATTGTTTCAACTGAGGAACTCACCACCAAGAGACAGCTTTGGGGAGAGTCTGTCTTTTTCCAATTTCATGTCAGGAAAACTTGCAGAGATTTTTCTACAATAAATAAACCAAGTTTCCTGGTTGAGATGGAAACTCCTGTTTGTATTGGCTATCTACCTCCACTCCCTCGCTCTGCTTTAGTCCTCTGAGGAGGGTCCCACCTGGAAGGTGTGGTTTTCAAGCAAAAGATTGTTTTAAATGGAAAAGGACTTTTTCTCTGGCCATTTTCTGGAAAACACGCAAAAGATACACACATACCTTTAATGCATTTTCACCCTTAATTGAGTGCAATTCTTAATAGAGCATCCTAGGAAGCATATTTAAATAATCTTTTTAATTAACTTCTATTAATTGTCTAGCTTCTGTCTTGTAGACAAACCTTCCTGCTTGCTACAGCTTTGGAGCTCTACTATTTTTCAGAATACATAAATGATTTCCTAATTTCTGTTTTCCTTTTACTGCAACAGGATATTACCTACACTGAACTCCGATTAAGTGTTTCCCTCTGAAATTATCTAAATGGAGCAGGAAGAACAGGTTTTTATTTTTGAATTCCATAACGAATTGACACACAAAAAAGAGATTCCTGTGGGAATCACAAACTTTCTAAATCCTCCTGCTCCCCAAAGAGTACCAGATTCTACCATCTCATGTCAACTGATTCGATCACAAAGATTCTAATTTAGCACAGCTTAATTGAGAAGTCGGATTTCATGCTATCATGAGGAGGCTGATAAGGGTACATAATGAATATTTATAAAAAATGTGGGGCCCTCATTTAAAGAGAGAGCATTAGGCTGCAGTGGGAAGTGTTAGCAGAAATCACACTTCTCTCAGAAAAGAAAATGCAGTGGGTAATAAAGATAGAAAGCATAGAGCCAGATGTATAGACATGAGGTTTGATGCCAAATATTACAGGTCAAGCCAGAGTTATCTGTCACACTGATGCTTCTTATTAACAGTGCATCCTCATTGTTATTCACCTGCGATCAGGTCATTTGCCATTATCAAGTCAACATCTCCTCCCAACCTTTCCATTAGATAATAGCATTTTAATTAAAAAACTGTACATTTATTATCCCTTTAAAGCACTAATCATTGCATTACAGCAGGAAATATATTTCATTTTTCCCCAGTCACCCAGAAACAGATCTCAGCTACTGTTCTATTTCTGAGATATAACTTTATAAAGTCTATTTTTGCTTTTAAAAGGCAGCAGACTTATTTATTCCTTTTCTTTTGTGTAACATGCCTTTTATAAGCCCAAAAGTGCCCATTTTGTTGCAAATGACACTTGACGAATTCAAAAGGATGCTGGCAGCTCATAAAATGTGCTTCCGAATGTCCACTCCTAACCATGCATTTACCTTTTTATTCTGCTAACTAAAGAACTAGAAACTTAATATTGTCTGTGTTGATAGGTCAGGAAAAGACTTGCTTTACAGTCACACAGCCTAATCTAAAGGAGCAAATCTTGCAAAACTCTGGAAAATGTGTCTAACTAGTCTGTTTTCTATATCCACTGTTTTTTAATCAGTACATATTAATGTCATGATATTGCTCTTGCCTGGTAAGAGAATTTCAGCACGTAATGAACTATTAGATAATTCATATAATTAACACCCACATTATCCCTTGTAAAAGATAATTTTGGAGGCAACTCTCTCTGTGAACACATCAGCCACATGATCATATTAATTATCCTACCATGAGGATGACTGCCATTACTTTACTTGATATCCCCTGGACAGTATCCAGCTTTGGTGGCTCTTTTCAAAGAAATATATAGTGAAATTGGAGGCAACTCACTGTCAGGCAAGATGATAAAGAGGAATGGAAAGGCTTTCCCACCATGAGAGGCTGACTGAACTGGCATGATTTAGACTTCAAAGAAGATGATTAAAGAACTTGATCCTGAGAAGCTACTGGACTCCTGTGACTTCAGCATAAAACAATGGGAGTCACAGATGCTCAGCATCTTCCCTTAAGAGATTATATGAGTGAAATACTTAAATTACAATGAGGTTATTATAAAATTTAAAGTTTATGATTAATTGAGATTATTGGAGCGATCAGAACAAGTGGACACAGGCTAACGTGAAAAAGGACCTTATGTTATCATAATTTAAGGAGGTGTTATTTTTCAGAGACAGTGATGAATACATGGAATGGACTTCCAAATGCAAGTGGTGGAGTCTGGTATCATACATATCCTTAAGCAAAAATTGTGTGATTTTCTGAAATGGAATCAGTTAAAGTCAGTCTCATGCCTTCAGGTAGCTGGCCATTGTTTCTGGGATTCATCAGGGAATTTTCACTGATTCTGTTTTTCACACACACGCTGTTGATATTTAACCTGGGGGTGTTTTTCTTTACTCTAGCAAAGAATAAATTTTAAACTATACAGTGCTAGATTGTAGTTTTTAAGGCAAGACCTGCACTAGAAAGGTTGCTAAGGAGCCAGGCTGCAGGTGGAGACTGAGAAAAGAGGAATAGCTTAAGACAGGAAGGTTAAAAACAAGGTAACATCAGCATTGTTCAAACCCCCTGTACTTCAGTTCTAGAATCCTAAAGAATAAATGAGGACCAGAAGTAAAGAGCTCTAATCTGGGGCTACAGGCAGACACTGATGTGTCTTGACTTTATAAATCATGTTGATTAATGATTGCATAATTCTTCAAAGACTAAAAGCACAGTGCTAGTGCTAGGTATTATCGTTAAGTAAAAGATCAAACCCCTAGAAAGATGACCCATTTATAGTTTCCTTTGTTGGTGCATATATATATATATCTCCTCATACATATAACTACTCTTTCAGGGGAGTCGGTGAACTTTAAACTACAGCACTCACTGTATGGCCTCTTCCAGTTGTGTGAATTTCTATTTATGTCTCACCTCTCCAGCTGTTTAGCCTCTGAATCCTTAAATACAGCTCTTACACATGATAAAATAGGCACTACTTTTTCTCAGTGGGAATAAACTAGCAGTGAAATATAAATAATTCTAGACAGCTGTGATTGCATATATAGAAGAGCAGTTTTACAGTGTGTTTCCTTAATGTTTCCATAAAGGTTTCCTGTGCGGCTGGCAATGGGAGTGGTTTAAAACTAAGAGTTGAGTTGAGAGTTTTGAGCTGGTTCCTGCATTTTATAATATTCCCCCTGCCCAGCTGAAAAAATCCTTGAAGAGGAAAGGCCAGAAAGATGCTGATCGCTATTCCTTTTCTGCACCTATACATTTTTATTGTTCAGTTTAGTCTAAGCAAAACAGCAGCTCTGGAAATGTGTCCTTTTACAAAAAACAGCCTACTAAGCTTTAAACAGCAAAGACATGTCCTACTATGTTTGTTCGTTTGTGGTTGCTATGGTATTACCACACATTTTTCCATGTGGGCAAGGAAACCCCATGGAAACCAGATAATAAAGGCTTGAATTTCCAGCGCTGTGTCCGTCTTGCCTCTTAACCTGTTTGACACTCTCATTCACCAAGCCTACATTCACTGCATCCAAATCAACACCCAGCCATCAAAGGAAACATTTAAAAAGAATTGCTAGTTGTCAGATGCAATGAAATATATACTGTGAAACCTGCATTTTAATCAGGTTTGGAGGCATGCCTTTTAAAGATGGTGTTTACATTCATCTAGGCTGTCATGTAATGAAGTTTCCTTTCCCAGAATGCTTGCATTTAAAAGTCAAGTTAACGAAACCAAAATGGTTTTTATATTATGGCCCAAGAACAATTCACTCAAGTCTTTCACACAGTGTGTGAGACCTCCACAATATAATAGTCACACCCATCAGTTAACTAATAAGGTTGAATTTAAGTCAGTGGATCATCATTCTGTCATGACCATATGTCATGATGTAATGATGCTACATCAAGACATCGTAATTCAATGTTACCACTATGCTTCGGGGAAGGATTTCAGCTTGGACTTTCTCACTTTCATCTTGACAGGCTTATGAAAATGATTGCCCATTACACTCAGCATATTTCTGGCGCTGCAATAAATTTGAGGCCCTGAGAAATATGAAACTTACAGGAGAATCACTTTCAATTTTTGACTGAAAAACAATGTTATTTATTCAGCATGTCAGTCAAAAATAAAAAACTTATAGCCATCAGCTATGCCTCGTGCACAAAATATATGCTATTTTACTTAATTGCTAGGTAAAAATGAAAGAATAGATCTATACCTCTTGGATCACAAGTGATCCTGAAATTAGAGACAGAACTATGACAGACCACACAACATTATAATTTCATGGAAGAATTTAATATGCTATTCCAAATTGCCTGAAAACATGATAGCCAATAGAAGAACTGGAAAATACCAACATTAGAAGAGAAATGAAGTAAGGTTACAAAGCAAGAACTGAAGGGTAACCTTCAATAATGAATGATATATTCTTGCAATGGATCAGTGTGTAGAGTATTCTTAAAATACACAGTATATAATAGATGCCTCTCATTCCAGTGACTATTACTGGGGAATGAGATATGAAGCCAAAGTCTGACAATTTGCATTGTTTAAAGATCCCATAGCACTTCTTGCAAGAATGTGTATAAGATCTAGGCCTAGTTGAGCCCTAGGAAGGTTTTTTTTAATTGAACCATGGTCCTAGTTTGCAAGATTAGCCTTGATGTCCTGACCGAATTCTATTCTAGGTAATTGTACGCCCCCTCACTAAAAAATTCTCCTCCAGCCTCCACTAAATTGTCATAAAGCACTGGGAGATATTGTTGGGCGTTATGTAGCTGCTTGGTTTTCACCATAGAAATGGTTGCTTTTCATTGGGAGGCAAAAGACCCATACTATATATGTATAATATAGTTTACATCTCAATTTAAATATGTAAAATGCTTTGGGATCCCAATGATTCATTCAGACTAACAAATCTGGTATTCATGATTTACAGCAATCTAAATTATTTTAAAAGTTTGAATTTCCACCCATTAGATTGGAATGAGTTTTGTAAAATTGGATTTTTGCTTTTCAATTTAAGGATAATTTAGTTACTTAATTATTAAATCTGTCCAGTCATAATGCAAATGGTGTTGATGGACTCAGTTATTTGAGAGGAATTTATAGTTCCCAAGCAGACAAACAGCAGATGTTTCAGACAGGAAAATGTTCTGATGTAAAATGGCAAATTATATATTGGGTCAGTCTATTTGACCTTCACTTGTCAACTCTTTTTCATTTCTGTCATTTTTGTGTGACATATTTCAAAGACATTGGCCTAGTAAACTAGGCATATTTACTGTGGCTTTATTCTCTCTCCCCTTTCAAATAAGTACATGCTATATTGCATATAAGATAGGTATCGCATTATTCACCCAACAAAGAATGATCTATAACAGTTGAAACATGATTTCTTCTCTGCTCAACTCTTTAGACAAAGAAGGAAAATAAAGCACAATCCTATAGTCTTAATAGACTTGTAATGGATTTAAGGGACTGCTACACCAATAGTCTTTAATGGGGAACCCAAAAAAGAAGAAGCATCCCTCATGCAAAGATTCCTTAGCCAAAGAGGATCTGCAGAGCAAACCCTTCCACCTGCAAGGCTTTCATGCCATGGAAGAGAGAATTCAAGTTCCCGGGACATGTCAGCTATTCTTCTGAAAAGGATATTAAATCTTCATTGATTAAAATATAAGAAGCATGCATTCATGCCCTAGTTTCGTCCTGCCCAAACAGCATGTTATTGTCATCATTCCTTCAGACCTCTGCAGCAGCCTTTATTAGAAAAAGGCAGATACGTGAAAGTAGATTCTAACTTTGTCAGTGAGGTCTCTGAACAAAGTCACTTTAACTCAATGACCACAGAAATGATGATGAAGAGGAGCAGAGACTGAGGTTGGAAGTCTCTTGAAATGCAATTGGCTATCTCTGTTACTTAACTGTCAGGCGTAGAATGGGAATGTCACTCTGGATTTTGGCAGATTCTGCTCTGTGATTATAGCTGGAGGGAATATCAAATATTACGTACCTGTTATTGATGTCAATGCAAAGTCTAACATTCCCTTTGTTAAATCCATAAAGGCAATAGCAATGGGATATATTCATTCTATATTCATTTAGCTTTCGCTTTGTCATTTGTATGGTCTTTTAATGTATTGAGATATTTGCTGGTTTACCAATGAAAGCTTAGACTATATTATTGTTCCCTGATAAGCTACTGCTAAACATGTCACTTTCAACATCAGCCCTAGAGCTTGTTTTTAATCAGTTTTGCTTGACATTTTATTTTGATATTATTTATGGGTTGGATTTTGTGAATGGATTTTTAAAACATCCTACAATAACTGGAGTTGAACTATGTTTCTTAAACACCTTCAACAGAGACACTTAAAGAAAGCACACAGAGATCAGATTCTGTGATTTCTGATTTTCAGTGTAAATTTTAAATTAGTCTACTGAAGTCAAAAGAAGTTTCTCCATATATACTGCAGTATGACTGAGAATCTAGTCCAAAGTTCCTTATCAAAGCCACAGTATATGCAAAGTCCCTAGTGTATCATCCATTACAACAATTCACAGCTGTGGTTAGTCTGGTCAACCCAGATTTCCTCAATTTAGTTACTGACTTGGGTACTTCTTTCTGCAAGGAACTATTGACTTCTCTGCAAATAAAAATCAATTGGATTAAGGCTGATTTGACCATTTCTGTTGGGTCAGGGTGAATGGGAGTAAGCACACCATTTGTACTGCTTGTTTTTTACTCCATTTTTCTTCTTGAGATTTTTGGATGCATGTGGACATTTGCAACAAACCATCTTTAAGATGGACCTATGTCCTTTGTGGATGATTAAATCTAGTGGACTGTCCTTGGGCCCACTCTTGATGAAGAGTGTTAATGCTTTGCATTGGAAGGCAAGCTACCAGCCATACACATAAGCAGGGTTAAGTCCTTCAACAGCCTCGTTAATTATTGTCTAGCTACTTCTGGATTCCACAGATTTTCTTGATCCTGCACTGCTGGAGTTCACGCCTGAATATGGTACAAAGAACGTGTAAAAACAAGATATTTGTTGCTAAGAAGCATACAGTATTTCTCTGTTCTTGTGTCTTGTTCCCCCATTTGAAATCAGAATTCATTGTTTGTAGTAATATATTTATCTATAAGACAGAAGAACCGGGGTCTGAGGCAGCAGTAGAGGAGTGAATTCAAGCAGTCAAAAAAGAGAGAATAAAAGGGAGACAGATATTTTTAATTAAAAATATTTCTGTTTCAATTTGATGTGCTCAGATGCTACACTGTGGGCCACTGGATGGCTCGCTGATCATTTGAACACAATGTCCAGTGCATTTCTGCATATATATTTTATATTTTGTCTCTTGGCTAAATGTGATGCTGGGACACTACTTGGGAGTGGGCAGGGTTGGTGCAGAATATATCCTGTATAAGGCTGTCAAGTGTAATTTATTCTAATTTATAAAGGGATGTTACTCTAATGGCTCACATACTAGGCATGCTACATTTTAAATATTCTTCACAGGTTAAAAATGTGACCTTCATTAACTTCCCTTTGTGTGCTAGTTCTACAGGAACAGCTCATTGCATTTTCAATTTAATTTAATTTGAATGATAATTTAAAAGTTGTTTGATGCAAATGTGACCATCTGCATTCTAGCAGCTGATACAGGTTTTAAAAATGAGTTTGTTAGAGGGGTAGCTTGATTGAAAAAACAACTGCATGACCCTAAGAAACTGCTGAAAGGCAAGATCATACATATTACATACATACAGGGTACTTATATATAGGATAGCCATATTTTATCCAGAAATAATTTCATTTTAATAGTGTTTCTTGTATCAAAACGTGGCTGGGAATTTAGCCTTTGGAAAAAAGAGGGGGAGAGAAGATTCCTTTGGCATTTTAACCAAGCTACTGTGCAGTTCTCTTGGATGATGCATTGTAGTCACGCACAGCATTAAATATTTTGAGAGGCAACTCGTGATTGGCTGAGAAACTAGGAGGGGAAGGCGTGATCTACCCAACAAATAGGTTGGAGAAATAAACCAGTCAAAGCCAGGGAAAATTAGTTCATAATTCTGGGGATAATTCTCCATTGTCTTGAAACTTGCCTGCTCATTTACTCTTGTGCCCAGTGAGTGTAAAGTGGGGCATAAAACTCTACCATTCGGCCCTGGGGGGCTCTGACCCAGGCAACTGCAGTGGTTTCTTTGCACAAAGGGAGGTCAGGATTTGGGAACCCACACAGGGGCTCCACAGCCCATATCTGTTCTATGGGGGATCTCCAGGACCAAGGATGGGCATGGAGTGGGCATGGTTCAGCAGTCATTCTCCCACACATAAGGGGAGATCGCCAGCCACGGGGGCTACTGAGCAGCTCTGCTGCCATTCACCAGCCCTGGGAGGAGGGCTGTTCTTCCACACACACAGTTCACCAGCACACTGCTCAACCGCTTAAGCTCAGATCCAGGATTTGGTGGACAGTTCTACGTGAAAACTTCCATTTAAAAAGGACGAGCTGAGTTGTTCCCTCTTTAAAATGTTGCCTCCTTCCAGCTCTGAAATATATATATATACACACATATACACACACTCACACTATTCTGACCAGATATACTTAGATACCAAACAGTGTCTAAGATGCAAAGACTTGGTGCTTAGATGCCACCTTAGAAATATTTCAGAAAGCCAGATATACATGCTTTGCTCTTTCAAGGTCTAAACACAAGCTCTTTGCTCCTGACTGAAAGTTTTTCTAAAAGATACGCTCTAGTAATTATTTTGGGGGATGTTCTATGGCCTGACTTATACAGGAGATCAGATGAGATGATCACAATGGTCCCTTCTGGCTGTAGAATTTATGATGCACCCAGTTCAGAGAGACTTGGTCTCAGTGAAGGAAACAGATGCTGCAGAATGAGGGGAGTGTGGTGTGGAATAGGGTGAACAAAAGAAAAGCCACTCATCTTGTAATTTCTGGTGACAGAGAGCTAGTCTGCGTTTTCCAAGAATTTTCCTCAATTGCACGTTTGAACTGGGGGAATAATCTTCTCCAAATACAAATGGAATAAAAGATTACTAGTAAATAATAAAACAGTACCAGAGAAAATCAATTCATTAGGTTTTTTGATCAATGTTAATACCATTTTAGTTCCAGTTTTACTTTTACCAAATACCAAAGGCTTCCTAAAATTAAGAGATCCCATTTTTATGGGAAAGCTTGCACTGAATTTGAAAAGGGAAGGAAGTCGTATGCACGAAACTTTTGTTCTTGTCATGTTTAAAACTACACTGTAAGATCTCTGAGACAGGCACTGTATCTTTAAACATTTTTTCTGTGATGCAGCCAGCAGGTTTTTGGGCACTTAGAAATAATAAATAACAACAACGATAATAATATTCTTTTGTTAGAGTCATCACTCAGCTGTCAGACTTTGAATAATTTTATAAAATTAAAACATTAAATGCTGCAGTGGCTTTCCTAGAACCTGGGGTTGAATTGATTACTGAGCTATTTTTGAAGTAATATGATAAAATGGGCTCCTGCATCTGAAACAAGCTCTTGAAATGAAGCCAAGAGAACCATTTTGCCGATAATGTTTCCTTGTTGAATGATTACTTTGCCTTAGCGGGATATGTAAATTTCTCTGTGCTCTGGATTTGCAAGAGACGGAAGAGCTGCCTTTTGCCCTGTAGCTAAGCCCTCTTCCCCAGCCCACGCAGGGGGAATGTGTTTGAAAATTACAAACATAGCTCCCACAAAACCAGGTCTGAACACTGTTGAAAGGGCCAATGAAGAGGAGGAAATGGTATCAAAACAACTTTAAAAATTGCTTTCCACCCCACGCTGGTGGAACTTAGGAAAATAAATGTAACGGTTATAACAGGTTTTCCCATCCACACAGAATCTATAAAGTCCCCTAACACCTGGGCTAACAGTGACACCTTTTAATTAAATTTGCAAACACCATCCCCCTTGCAAGTACAGCTTGGGTCTAAAACCATTGGAAGAAAGGAGGAAGAAAAATGTCCACTGACTTGCAAATAAGGAGAAGCAACCTGGCTTGATTGGAACCCAAGAGAGCTTGGTTCAATTCCTGTCTCAACTACAGATTTCCTGGGTGAGTCTGAGGAGTCATGCAATCTACCCTTTGCCTCAGTTTTCTATCTGTAAAAGAAGTATAATATTTATTTACCACACAGGGTGTTGTGAGGATAAAATCCATTAATGGAGATAAGGTGCTCAGTTACTAAAGTGATGAGGGCCATGTAACCACCAAGATAAATTGAGGCCAGGAGCCAGGATTTTCTCTCTCAAAGTGTTCTAACTATACCTGTGGGCCAGGCCTACATCCAACAGCCCCAAGACTGGGTACTGTGAAGATGAGCCTTGCGTCACACTTGCACACACACGGCCAGGGATCTGTCCCTAGAACTTCAGCATTTAAAACTGACAGCAAATTATCTTTCTATAAAAAGAATCCCTACGAGCTAACAACTGTGAAACGTTTACAGCTTTTAGTCTAAAAAATGTGCAGTTTAAGAGTGTCTGTAATAAACTGTTTAGGTAGCTATGCTTTCAACACAACAGGAGAGGCAGAAAACCCCTCTTCACCCCCACAGTGAGTCTGTATATATGCAAATCCTGCTTTCATTTCCTAGGGGAACAAATAACCAGGCACACCTGTTTTTCTGTTTTTAGAGCATTAATTTAAAATTAAGTGTGAGGTGAAAGCATACCCGTGTGTTTTCTAGTGAAAGCCACACCAACAAGACAGTGTTTGAACTTCTATCATCACTGGGGGACAAAATGAACCATAAGCATTTCTGCTCTATTTTTGGAATGGAACTTTGTGCAGATAGGTAATTTTATGAAGCTGGACACCCAATATGGGCCACTAATTGTATGCCATTTAATCCTGACTTGTTTACTGTGTTTGCTTGTCCACTGAATGAAAGGCTGGAGTCTATTTAGGCAAAGCACAATATGGCTTTGTACATACAATAGAATAGCGGCCCGTCCTAACCTGAAAATTAGTTTATTTGATTCTGATACACTTTGCACCTATATAATGGCCTTCATTCAAAGATCTCAAAAGCTCTTTACTAAAGTGGGACTGAGGAAGATTAAGAAGGGGTCAGAGACTTTGGCTTTTTGAGCACCTTTGAACCTTAGGTTCTCTATCTGGCTGAGTCCAGGACTGGCTCCTACAGCCATGAATCAGTATAGAGCTCTGGAGAATTTGGGATAAATCCTGCTCATAGTTACACTCAGCTTTGGAGTCACGGGAGCTGTGCCCATGTAAGTGGTGTGTAGATATTAGTTAAGAAGGCACCTAAGGCAAACTAGGTGGATCTGAGTCATAGAAGCTTAATTTTTGAGGTAATAAATAACTACCACCCTTCGCTACGTCCGATTCACCCATCCAGATTAATGTAATTATATAACTGAGCTGCCTTCGCAGAAAGAAAAGGAAAGCATGTGCTAATTTAGTTAATCAAGGCTGTAAACACAAGGCTCCCAAGGCACTATTAAAGGAGCCACAAAACCCTTGTTAAAGAGTGTGTGTAAGTTCGGAGTCATGGAATTTTAGTATCGCAGATATAGGGGGTGTTTATGATGGAGGTGGGTAATACGTTACAGAAGATTTATATCACAGAGGCTTAACTGCTGATGCATTTATGTCCCATTTTTCATGCCCATCATTAAAAATGTGTTTTCTGTCTTTTCCCTTGTGTATCTTAAATTGGGACATGAAAAATCACAGTAACTTTGAGAGAACGTACAAGTGCCTACAACTCACCATAAGATATAGTTGTCTTGTTATCCCATGCTTCAAATGCCAATGATAATTAAGTATGTTAACTGTCATTTGAGAACACCAGAACTTGGCAATGCTTTGCATTTTCCTGATTTAGATAACAAGAGGCACAAGTGAAGTTATCAAAATCTAGGAATGGTTGAAAACTTACCCAACGAGCACAACCTGTCATTATTCCGTACTGTCTAGCAGGCATTTGAAAATTAAATGCATGATTTGTAAGTTTTTTACTTGTGGCTCCAACACTACAAACTGTGTATTTATAATGGAGTTTTAGGCCCATTACATGATATTTTAAAAGAAAATGGTTTCTGCATATAATTAAGTTCTGTGGAAAGCAGGAAGGAAGGAATCTCTTGCATTTTGCAAGAGATCCCACTGTGTTAACTAAGGAACAGCTGAGAGGAGCTAAGAAGCTGGATGAGGCATGGAGTTGTAAGGTTTTGAATATAGGACTCGTTTCTGATCTTATATACACCAATTTTCTATTGGTATAACTCTCTTACACCAGTGTGAGATTTAATTCACGCCAGTAAAGTGTCAACCTATGGAAAGATCCTTAGACCTGCAGCACAGATTTGGAGGGAGTCCACCCAATAGAAAAAATACTTTTAGTTCTTTAGATTCAAGTTCTGGCTCAAAACTTTCTCACTTCCCAATAATGGAATTAGGCTGGAACACAGGGAGTGAATTTTCTAAATCAAACGCTGCTTTAGTAACAATACGTCTTTTTTTAACTAGTGTTGCTATCTTTCCAAACTCTTTCTCTCTCTCCTTGTTTAAACTTGTTTAAGTTTAGTACTAATATAGGTACGAGGACGAATGGGTACAAATTGGATATTAGGAAATTTAGACTTGAAATTAGATGAAGGTTTCTAACCATTAGGGGAGTGAAGTTCTGGAACAGCCTTCCGAGGGAAGTAGTGGGGGCAAATGACTTATCTGGCTTTAAGACTAAGCTTGATAAGTATATGGAGGGGATGTTATGATGGGATAGTTTAATTTGAGCAATTGATTTGGATTATCGGCAGATAAGTCTGCTCAATGGTCTGTGGGAATGTTGGATGGGATGGGAACTGAGTTACTGCAGAGAATTCCTTTTTGGGTGTTGGCTGGTGAGTCTTGCCCACATGCTCGGGGTTTAGCTGATCGCCATATTTGGGGTCGGGAAGGAATTTTCCTCCGGGGCGGATTGGCAGAGGCCCCGGAGGTTTTTCGCCTTCCTCCGCAGCGTGGGGCATGGGTCGCTTGCTGATCGATTCCCTGCAGCTTGAGGTCTTCAAATCTCACTTTTGAGGATTTCAATAACTCAGTCATGGGTTAGGGGTTGTTATAAATGTGTATGGGTAGGGTTTTGTGGCCTGCCTTGTGCAGGAGGTCAGACTAGATGATCATATTGGTCCCTTCTGACCTATGAGTCTATGAGTCTCCTCCTGAATACATCTGGAGCCAGTTTGAGCAATAGTGAAATCATCGAGCATTTGGATCCTCTTCTCTGACTGGGTGTTCAAAACATCACTAGTGTGATTCAAGAAGAAGAAAAAATATTTTTATTTCTATTGACTACATGTAAATAGCTTATTATTTGTAGATGTATTTTCTTGACATTTTACAACAGCCTCTTCTAAAAAGATCAAATGGCATCTGGTCTGACCATTACACATCATTATGCAATATTAGTACAGCAGCTATTTTCCATGAACACTGAAAAAAGTGCAAGACAAATTACACCTGTTCCATATACTCCTAACCTTTCCTATTTTCATTGCTCTCAAACATCTCTTTGTTAGGAACAATACAGTGTGGCTTCTAAGGGGACAAGTCTTTTTAACTAGTCTGATAGAAGGATTATGTAGATTTTGTCTGTCTTTGAAAATCCTCCTGCACTTCCTTTATAAACAAAGAAACATCAAATGGTGAACCTTATCCAAGACTGTCATCTGAAATGTCCTGTTCTGGCCTGCAAGATGCTTAAAATGTGATGTTTCAAATACATTATTCTCTAATCTTTGTATCATCTTCATGTTTGCTTCAAAACCCAATTACACACATTGCTTGTCAGCCGTAGTGCACTCATTAAGACGGGAATTCATTATATTTTCCCTCTCGAACTCTAGGCAACAACATTTCCCCTTGAATAAACCCGAGACCAGGCAGCGTAAATTAATGGCATTTTCTATCAGCTGTTTCACCAAGTCCAGTTGGCATGCTGCATCTGGCATGCCATTTAGTCCTGCTAACAGCTAGATCTGTTCGTGGTATGGGGCTTTTAAATGTCTTTGTTATATGACAACAGCTTTAATGATGTGTGGGGAATCAAAATCTCCAACAGCTTGATATCTGAGCCCTCTCCCCATTAAATTAAACATAACTGCTGCCACCCCCTCTTGTAGACAGCCGTATTCTAATAAATCATGTAAATAGAGTCTTGGAGACTCACTGCCCCTTATTTCACTAGAGTAGTGTAACTCAGCTGTTAATTGGATCTGAGATAAAATCTATTTTACCGCATGTTCCTTAAACAAGATTCTGAAAAGTCTTTCACATTCTAATAAACTATGTCACAGACACAAACACACGATCCATCTATGAAAATCAAAGAGAAGCGCTATTGCAAAGCCGGTAGCCAAAGATAAAGCCCAAGTCATCTACTTAATGGCTCTTCAGTTCCCATTCCTATTTGTTTTCTCCAAGCCTTTGGCATTTAGGTGAAGATTCACTCTGAGCCCGTTTTATGGGAAGATGCAGCCTGGCCTACCCTGATTCAGTGTTTATGCTGTTCCCAATTCCCAAATGTGTGATTTCATAAGGGCTTGACAAAATGTAACCACTTATGAGCAATTACACCAATCTGTTTGGGGTTTTTTTTAACCAGGTTGAGAATATTTTATTCTGTTGGCTATGCCTTCTTTTATGGGCAAGTGATTAGATTAGTGAAAGTGATTTGTGTTTTCATTTGTACACTACTAGGGAGCTGCACAAGTTTTCAATTTGCAACTCCTCTCCTCTCCCCAGATCCTCAGATTAAAGTTTCTATTTATTAATTAATGCAAAGTTTAGTTATAATTATGAGAGCAGCAATCTATAAAGTGAATATTGACTTGTGGTTTTAGATGTAACTTCAGAATTTTCTCTGATTAACTGGACCATATTTCCTGCCTGAAGAACCAAGACAAGCTTTATTGGCTTTTGTAACAAAGAGCCAACAAGCTAGATAAGGCACTCACAGGTGCAGAAGTGCTATAGTATTCTGTCTCCCATTAAAAAAATCTGCCCTTTTTATTTCCCTCTGGCCAGTTGCCTATGATGTAAAAGTCATATAGAGGCAGAATTTCAGGCCTCTGGCTTTCTATGCTTGCATTTTAGAGATGTCAATGAAGTCATTAGAGAAGTTCCTATTAGCATCTTTTCTCAGAAGCGCAATCCTAAAATTGTAATTAAGTTAGGAAAAAGACATCTCTTCCTCTATGCTGAGCTCAACAGTCTTGTCTTTGTAGAGCACTCAAAGCTTGACAGGTAAACCAATCTCTCCCATGTATACTATAGTTTACCTGCAGAACACCTCACATGTATACTGTATATGACAGGGAAACTTGTGTTAGAACCAGTTGAAATATCCAGGGTTGAATGTTATTTTTAGTTACATGTGTATAGCCCCATAGACTTTAATTGGATTCCACATATGTCAGTGAAAGCAAAATTTGGCTACTGTACACTGCTTATACCTAGAAATATATTCCATTAAAGACTGTTTACATGAAATATCTGCCTGTCGTTAAAACACCATTTTTACATGATACCTGTAATACTTTTAGAGCACTGTGATATTTTTAACGGAAAATACTTGTTTACATGTACTTTTACTTTCGCTTTTTTTTTTTTTAAAAAAGGGGGATCCTGTGTTTATTGGCAGGCTTAACTTAATTATTCTATCTTCATAGTCCTTATTAATGTTAAAGCATCCAGGGGGAATTGCAAGAAAATTAGCTTAGCGATTTATTTGGACTTGCTACAAACCAAAGCAGCCTTGCTTTCACAACATGCAAAAGCAGCTAATAGCCTCTTGTTAACAAACAAGCCAAGGTAGCTTTAATCAAAATTGTTCAACAAAAAGTTTTATGAAACTGCAGAAGTGTTGCGTGCCTCCTGATTTAATTTTAGATTTAATGCCATATTCCAGGGATATAAAAACAAGATAGAGAGCCTTTTACATCTAGTTTTGAAAATGCCCACTTTGAGACTGACAGAAAGTTGTTACCATCTAATGGTTATTTGGTGGCCTGTGTAAAATATGTAGGGATCTCAATCTAGTTCTTAGTGGACAGGTATCCCTAGAAGAAAAATGACCTGGCTCACTTGTTGGCATTCTCAGCAGAGCGATCAAGGATGGAGGTTAAATAAGGTTCTCATTCCCAGAGATCCCTCCAGGTTAGTTTTTAGGTACCTTAGCAGAGCAGTGTGCAGAAGTTTCAGTTTCTAAGGTAGTTAATCTGGCACCCTTCATCAGCGCTACATTTAATTTAAAAGTGCTTTAAGAAAAATCAGTTAATATCTAGGCACAGCTGGCGAAGATCTTGCATGGAAGAGAGAAGGACAAAGCCAAGGTTTGCACAATGCACTGTCTCAGGATGAACATGTGTGAGCCTGCCAGCAGTATTGAGAGGAAAATAATAAGCTCATATGGGAAGAGTTTTACTCTGGTTATATTCCTTACTGTGTGTGCATGTGGAGTGAGGTGGTGAGGTTAGCTCAGCTGCCATGTTTGTGGCCAAACGGCATCACTAACAACTTAGATTATCCCGACAATGGTTCAGTACTAAATGTAAACTGTGATAATGTTCCACTGTGGTTTTTTCAATGCAAAAGGAATATTGCAACTTTGCAATCACTTCCCCAACGCACAAAGAAACTGCACAGAATTGAAAATTAGAGCAACAAATCATACCTTCATGCACGGATGTGCAAAACTGTTCGCAATCCATGGAGGATTTTCAGGTTCTACCTCCAAGTCTAATATTAAAGAAAATACAAACAACTTGCTCTTTCATCCACCCCCCCACCTCCCACATGACAATGATTTTCATCAACATTTTCTGAAGGTGAATGTGCTCCTGGGCCCCAGAGTTTCCACTCTTTGACTGGTCCCATATGGATGCATGCATATAATATGAAAAGTGAACTGTGCAAAATCTGCTTGTTTTTTGAAGCCTTGCTTGCACACCCAAATTGGCAATTCATTTACCTTAAATACCAGACAAGTTCTGTCTCACTAAGATCATTAGAAAGTAGGGAGTGAGGTATGCTATACCCAAGGGGTACTGTCAAGGTGAAATTTAATATATTTAGTTACTGAAGTGCATCAGCCGCATGTCAAAGAGGACTGTAGAAGTGCATTAGATCCATTAAGGCATCTCTCAAGCACCTTGACTCGAGCAGCAATTTTCACTAACCATTATCTAGAAAACAATTATTTAAATCTTACAAAATTATGTTCAGATTCCTTTTGCTACTTTGCGTCCATGAGAAAAGTTAGTCATCTTGCACAATATTCCAATTTGGTAAAGTCACTCCACATCCCCTAAAAAAGTCAGACTCATTTTCTTAATTAACTGTTCCTGCTAGTTCTCTTTCTTGCTTAAAATACCCAAAGCATTATCAACATGAGTTTTACCTGGAGTAGTTTTAATTTTGGAAAATATAGCACAGAGGGGAGAGGAGGCATTCCTTGAAGGAAATTCTTTACTGCCTCACATTTAAGGAGAGTTGTTTCTGTAGCAGGATGGTCTCAACACTGAGAGACACTTTTTTCTCCTTTCAACACAACCAGTGGAAAATAGCGGTATTTCTGGCAGGTAAAGAAAGTTCAGAGGGTCAAATCAGGATGTTACTTATTCATGAATTTTAAAAGTCTGTGCAGGTGGATGCTCTTGAAATGAGGCTTTTCACAGGAACAAAAGTTGATGTTACTGCCTTAGTATTTCGTCCCCAAATCTGCATCCTCAGTACAAGGAAAGCAGCGGAGGCCCCATCACTTGAGACATTTAAAACAGGACTGAACAAATTACTTTACTAAAAATAGGATGAAGGATGTAATGCTGCATTGGCTGGGGATGGGATAGATGGCTTAATACGTATTTTCCATCTTTAACTTCTGTGATTTGATAACTTATACTCCGCCCTCACTGGGGACATGTTTTAAAAATGCCTACAGAATGAGGAAGGAGAGAGAGAAAGAAAAGAGAAACAGAAATCTTCACATGTACACTTTAATAAATGTATAAGACATTCAGATACCACCACACTGGTAGTTTAAGAACCAAGGTAAGATAGACAGCTAATCTTCTGGAAGCACTTTTCCTGCTTTCAGCTACAGGGTATGATGAGCGTGCTTTTTTTTTTCTCCTCTTAAAGATGACCATCAAAGGAGGAGAGGAGGGAAACCAGACTATTATTCATGAAGTTCCTCTCCATGAACAGTTGATTCCACTGGAAAAAGAAAGGAAAATTGCCTCCCAGAAGAATTTCACTGTTATGCTGAAGCATTCTTTCCCATCCCACTTCCACCCACTGATGGCACTATAGTAATAGCATAGGCCATCCCGTGTGGATGCTGAATAAATGCAGAAGTTAATTTCACTTAAAGATATATAATGAAAGAGTGAAAGAGCAAGATAGCAGTGATCCATTTTGCAGGGTGCTAAACTGGGACGTTTTCTTTTCCGACTTTTCTATTTGGGAATGACAGACTGAGATCAGTTCAGGTATGTCTGTGATGCTCCAGAAAACCTGAGTAGTCTGTTAAATGTGTGAGATTTACAATACAGCCTTGTATGAACCGTAATCCCACATCCTGCAGTAAATGATAGTCTTGCCCCAACTCAGGTTTGGTAACTACGCTTTTAAGGCGTTGAAAGCTGATGGATATTACTTTTCTTTGCAGTTCGGCTATGTGCCTAATGAATTTCTGACAGATTTACTGACACCATTTATCTATACCTTTTAGGCATATATATGCGTGCTTCACACGCTTTTATCCTCATAATAATGCTATGAAGTAGAGAAGTGCAGCACAGAGAGATTAAGTGATTTGCCCAAGGTCACACAAGAAGTTTGTGGCAGAGCAGGGAATTAAACCTGGGTCTCGCTCTCAAGTCCAAGATGGGTGCCCTAACTACTAGACAATCCTCTAAGTTCTCAAGTGCTGTCATGGAAATCAGCCTGATTAGATTATGAACACTAGAAAAAGTAATATCACTCTAACACTTCCATAGAATTCTGTGCATGAAGTGTTTCTGGGGTCTAAAAAAATGGCTGGTTTTGTTTGAAAAGCTCTGGTGAGAACTGAATAGTCACTAAAGTGTCTCTCTCATATCTACTAGTTTTTTTAAGGTCTTTGGGCCTGATTTTAGAGATGCTGAGCACCTGCAGCTCTCATTGACTTCTACTGGAGTTATGTGTGCTTTGTACGTCTGAAAATCAAGTGTAATAGCACCAGCCAGATTTTAGATATATTTGTACTGTTGTGTGAACTAATCTGCAAAGCTGTTAATAATTTCTGGAAGGAAGTAAATCAGGGTAGGCAGCATTGTAAAGAAACACTTTAAAACTCCCTGAAACACTTGCAGGCAGAATCATCTGTTCTGAAGAGAACAGACATTTTAGCCACTGTTCCATACCCCTCTGTGTGTGTGCCTGTGCGTGTGTGTACGTGTACAAAATATGAAGGACTTTTAATTACAGAACATCTTGTATTGATTTTGTCATAAATATGCATAAAGACACAGAGATAAAAGAAAAGCAGGGGACAATTTAGCGGCCTGCCTTATGTTTAACTGGATTAGAAAGAGTTAATTTGGATTTATTCAAACCAGGACAATGCCTTTTGCATACTAATAGCAAATTGACTCCACAGTAGGGTGCATTTTGGCTTGACTCTCCTATCAGACTTGGAACAAATGCTTGAGGTCTACACATACACAGACCTTACATCATTTTGATGTACTATAGTCCTGCTCTATCAACATACCCAATGCTATTTTATACTTTTGTTATGAAATAGTATTGTGGGATCTGCAGACTATCCCGCTTTCTGACTGCTTTTTGGTACAACACATCCTATTACAAAGTTCTTATTACGCTACAGAATCGCGTTACCACTTTGCCTGGCCTGTTAATACAGCCTCCTCTCTCCTTTTGCTGTCTGCTAAAAATCTGCCTTGCTTTGCAGCCAGCTCTGACTTTATTAAGCAAATGGACACAGAGTTGTATTACAAATGGTCTTCCATTAAGGAGGTGAATTCAGTAAGGCCACGATTTGGCCTGAATAGCATCTTTACCCTGAAAGTGATTTTGTTGAGAAAGCATCCAAGTATCATTTCTGCCTTCTGAATGCACATTGTATTGAGCTGGATGGGGTAGGACCTTTACTTTGTATTTCATTAAGGATTTGCTCAAAGCAGCATCTTCCAGAGCCACTGCGAAATAATGATTATTTTCTGGTTAAACCTGTTTTCTGGAGTTAAAATTGTTAAGAATGACAAATTATGCACCGCTGTTCGGCTGCTTCCTTTATTTATAAAGATGCATTTTCCTATACGATTTATATCAGGGTTTGTGGTTTTTGAGAGGCAGAAACAAGAAACAAAAAGGCTAATCCTGTACCTCTTCAAGTCCGTGGTGGTTGTTTCTGCCACTGACTTCAGTAAGAGCCAAATAAGGCCCAGTTATGGTACAGAAATGAATGGGCCCAGATCATATGACTAATATCCATTGAACTCAGTCCTGGGTCACCATCAACAGCGTTTGTCACAGCTCATTAGGCTGTAGGAAGCCTAGTGACCTTTCCCACGGAGTCAGGGTGTAGTGAGGAAGAAAAGAACCAAGACAAAAGAAAGAAAATATTTTACAGCTCAAAACAGAAATAATTGAATTTGATTGCTTCTGAAATAGTGTTGGATTGATAACACTGGTAAGAGGGGTTTTCCCTTTATGTACAGTGTAGGAACAGCATGGCTAAGCTTCCCCACACACCCCTGCCATGCTATGTCTCAGTCCCAACCTACAGGGACCAATTGTAGGGCTGAGAGGCTATTCAGTTTTTGCTCTCTTTCAAAATCACTGACCTCTCTGCTGCTATGGCTGGCTAATTGTGAGAGTGATTTGTTGTGATATGGACACCTATCCACTAAAACTGGGCTGAACACCTCTTCCCCCCAAAAACTAATTTCACAGAGGCAATGGAGAGCTATCAGACAGTAATGACATTTGGTCATTACTGGCACAAAGCACAATTTGGAGCAGTGATTCAGCGGTGAACATGCTCTGTATTCCTTCAGCAATCCACAAAACATAGTAGAAGACCACACAGTGTACATGAAGAAGGGCTGAAAGAGGCAAGGGGCCTACCTGTGACATTTACAAACCTAAAGAAATCAGGAGAAACTTTCACCCTATGGACTCCTTTGGTAGCAATGCAGGTTCTTGGTGAGTGAGTACTAAGCAATTGGTCTTATTGATCTGAATGTGTCCTGAATTTAACATTCAGGTGTTCCAGGTTCTCAGATCTCCTTGCTTTCCCCCTCCTTTCATTTTAACTTTCAATTTCATTTAATTTGATTCCTCTAGTCTCCTGGGACAAACTGATTAATTCTTTTTTCCACCTCATGGTCCCGTAAGTCCCTTGTTCAATCTTTCCTGCCTTAGTGAGATCTTAATAAATGCTGCTTGTGGGAGAACTGGGATTGGATCTGAGAATTGTAATTAATTTTTTATTTCCTCCGTTGCTTCAAAATGCTATTTACAGTCTTCAGTCCTTGAAGGATCAGAGGTTTTCAGGCTGACTAAGATTTCTGCCTTTGATTAATACTTTGCACCCACCTTTGTTTCTCCTTCCTTCTTGATCTGTTTTTTTTTGTTTTGTTTTGTTTTTTAATCCATTCTAGTAACAAATGAAAACAGACAGATTTTCAGTTGAAACTGAGCTAGGGAGAAAACAATAAGGCAGTATTTTGTCTTTTCTCACACTCTGTTAGTTGACAGTTTCTTAGTCGAAACCAGCTCTTTGTGACAATATGTCCATTTCCATACCTAGTAACAACGACCTGCTATGTCTGTAATCTCCCGAATTGCTTTCTGTTGTTGTGGTCTCTCTCCCTAGTCTCTCTTTCATATCAGCTCTCAAGAGTTTACCACCAGAACATTGATTGCGAGCCAAATAAATGCTTAGGATACTGAGGCAAGAGCAGAAAGATGTAGGCAAATTGGAAGGAGTTCAGAGAGGAGGAACAAAAATGATTACGGGGCTGAAAAGGATTGATTGAAAAAGAAAGATTTAAAGAGCTTGCAGCTGCTAAGAGACTATTAAAAGGGACCATGATGAGTATTTGAAGGATGGGACCAAGCAGGGAGAGGAATTATTTATGGTGGTACAACAGGGTATAAATAGGAACATGCGAAAATTAATAAAATGAAAATTTAGGCTGAAGAGCAGGAAAAGTTTCCCTCAGGAAAGGAAAGCCCCACCATCACATGACAATAATTACAATAAAGGGTCTCTGCCTCCTTACTTAGGCAACTCAGTGCTTCAGCAACGTGTTGGAAGGCTGGATTCCATATGCCAGGAATGGAAGCTGAACTTTGCATAGTGAGTGAGTGAAAATTTCCTCCTTCCCTCTGTTTTGGATGAGGTTTATATCACCTCCATACACAGGCCGCTTTTAATCAATGTACGGGAGTGAGACATCCTACAACCCAGTTCCCTCCCGCCTTTCCCACCGGAATGAAGTTTCCTTGGTACACATCCATCTGTTGTCTTTGACAGGCATTAATTCTACGGGGGGGGGGGCGATGATGGAGACAGGACGAATACAGCCCTGTCACTGGAATAAAGCAGACAATTTACCATTGCATAAGGCAACCCTAACCCTGTGAAATACCCCCCGTTCTCCCCACAAACCATCCTCCCCGAATCCCATACAGGCATTCAAGATCCTTGGGTGGCAAACTAAAGAGTTTCTTTTGAAAGAAGAACTCCATTTCTTTATCCGATTTCCTCCCCCTCCCCTTTCTCCTTGGATTTTTCAGGCACCCCCCCAAATAAAACAGCCTTGCACAGCGCCGTCAAGCGCATCTGGTCAGATGGGTTTATTACAGAGAAAAGAACCTTCACTGATCCGTGCAGTTACAGCTGACCGGGCTGCTGGGAGAATTAGCAGAACAATATTCAGTGCCTTGGCTCAGTGGAGCTTCTCAAAAATACATGAAGCACAAGCTTGAGGATAATAGCACGGCAAATACTACATTGCATGAGGTGCCCGCTCCTCCATGACCTCCCCACCACAACCCTCCCCTAGTCACGGCTCCAAGAGGTATAATTCATGAGAGAGGCCTGGCGTAAGGGGCACTAAGTACGGAAAGAAGCGTTCCGGTTTGGGGGTGGGGAGAGGGAATCAGCCACTGAAGCTTTCAGGCCCATATAAAAAGGTGAAGTGAAGCGGGAACTGCGACGACAGAGTGCAGTGGAATGCAGCACGCGTCTCGTTGCACAATCTGGCAGAAACTGTAAATGCAGCAGTTCATGCAGTATTTACAGGGCAATGGGGAAGCACCACTAAGTATGTGCAGCAGCCCGCACCAAAACCCGTTGCAGCCATTTTCTTTGCTCTTGTCATATGCTTTTTCTTTGCAAAGAACAAAAATCCCCCAGGTGAGTCTAGGCACCAGAACGCGCGTTTACCCTCCTTCCAGCGCAAGAGCCAGATGGGATTAAATGTTAAAGCACCTGCACTTTAAAGAGGCTGTCTGTTAATCTGAGCTGTCATTTCTCCTGTTGTTTCCCAAACCTCTCCTCTTCCCCACACAGGGGCAAAATAGTGAGCGCCTCTGTCCTATGCCTGACAGTGGTGTGTGCAAGCTCCAGAAACATACGACAGCTGCATCTCAGCTGCATGGGATCTGGGGAAACAAAGTATTTGAGCAACCTCCTCAGGCACCGGGAACCTATAAATCGTTGGAGCATGGAAATCCAGCGCTCGCCCCATTCCATGGAATTGCCACAAAGCAAACTGGAGGACAAGCCAGTCTCCTACCAGATGAGGCTGTTCTAGTTAACTCTGTGGGACCCACAGCAGGGATTGCCGAACAGCTGTGAAAAATCTCGGGTCAGTCGGCAGGGGAAGCTACAGCCCCTTCCAAGGAGTTAACGTGCTAAAAAAAGCAAAGCTGCACAAACGCTTTGGTTGCTAAGCTTGCAATTCCCTGCGCAGCAGCCAGCAGAAAGCGAGCCTAACTAACAGTCCTTCCCGGTGTATCCCAAAGCGGCTAGGCAGAGATTTTGCCATCTGCTCTTCCAACACAGTTGCAGGCGAACTGCAAGGCAGGGAGAACATAAAACCTAGCTACACAGAGAGACCCTTGGCTCTGGTCAGAACAGCCTTGTGAAGAATCTCCCAGTGGCTTCTCATTATTTGCTGCAGATCGTTGCTTAGTAAATGTTTGTATGCAGCTCTGGATGTGGAAAGTGCCAGGCATGTGCGACGTCTAAAGAGTATGTGTTGATTTCTCTAGGAATATCGGGATGGAGAAAACTCTCAGGGGTAGAGAGACGGGCTCTCCTGCAAGCAGGCAGAGGAGTGGGAACCTGAGCTCTTTGGACAGCTAGCAGTGGGACCTGTCACAGCTCCACACCCTGTGCTCTAATGATACGTGGGGTGGAGAGAAGGCAGGGCCATGAGTTTGTCTCATTCCACCCCAGGCCACGATGAGAGAGCCAGTCCCCCTGTGCAAGGAAGGGGGGGGTAATGCCTTCTTGAGGCACAACCCCGCCAGGAGGTCAGCCTCTGGTGGGCAACTTCCCTCAGACTTCCTCGCAAGGTCGTATGCAGATCTCACCAGCCGGCCCTTAAGCACCTATAGAGTCTAGGAAATAAGTGATCGACAAGAAGCCGTGCTGACCACAGCAGCAAATCTCCCCCAGAAACTAGGGGGAACAGGGTGGGGGAAAACGGGACACCACATGGGGCTTGCCCAAAGTCATTCCCCCGCTGCACGGAGCTGGCTCGAGCCACTTGCCCCAACCCCCCACTCAGGGCTGGCCCAAGCCACTTGCCCAAGCCCACCCCCCCATGTGGGCACCTTCCACATGCAGGGATGGCCAGGGGCCCCCTCCTCCCATGTGTGGGGCTGGCCTTAGCCACCTGGTATCACTGTATCAAGCCCTGCCGCACGGAGTTGACGCTTCCACTCGCCCCTTTCCACCGAACGTTCCTCTGTGCCCCACGAAGGGGGCATGCTCCACTTGTACAAATGGGACAAATGCCCAGTTTTGTCCCAAAAAATCGGGACGTTCAGGGCAAGGCTTAAAAGGGGGACTTTCCTGGCCAAAACAGGATGTATGGTTACCCTAGACATCTTCCTCCCAGCCTCCTTCATAATATAGCTCTGTGTTGTATTTCTTACACTACTTTAACTGATTTTCTTTTTCGGCAAACGTGCACAGCAGGTGCCTGTGCCGGTCCTGGGAGAAAGGATCTTCTGCAAACAGCAAAGAGGAGCATCATGCCCAAAGTAAAACCTTAGAAAGTGCTTGAGGATGTCAAAGCACTTTGCAGACATCTGCTAATGGAATCTGACTATAAGCCTGGATGGACTATTATCGCCACTTTACAAAAAAGAAACTGAGGCACAGAAGTGCCTTAAGTGACTTGTTCTAAGAAAGGCACATAGAAAATTGGATGCAGCAACAAGGAACCCAGAGACTCCCAGACTCTTGTTCTAATCACTATAAAGTCTCAGCGGCATTGACCCAATGCTCTGGTTCAATGCAGAGTCTTCCAGTAGAAATGCCCCGTGTGCCTCTGCTGGCTGCAATATATTTTTTTATGAAGACATCCCTCAGCCGTGCCCTGCACTTACCTCTTACCCCTTCTGCTCTCACGGACCCTGGATGAACTGCCTTCAGGGCCGAAATCTTAAGAGAATCCACCACTTAGCATTGTCCACACGATGCAAGTTGGACAAGATGCAAAAGGCAATGAGATCTCTTGTACAGTGCTTAGGCATATGTTGTTCCATGTCCCTCCTGCAGCCTGAGAGATTTCATCAACCAGGAGTCAGGCCGGCCTCAGAGGATCAGTGTTCCAGCTCTCGGAAATGCTCTTGGCAACCAGCCCAAAAGCACCTGGATGCAGTTTAATCCAGTTTAAGTGATGAGCTTTGGCAGGCTCCAAACAGAACTAGGGCAGCTAAAAATACTTCGCATAAAACAAAACCAAAAGCAAAAAATAAATAAATAAAAAAACAGATCAAGGAGAACCCAGCCTGACATATTAACATGCAAGACCTGATTCACAAGGTGTAAATCAGTGGCTGAGTCATTTAATCCCTGTGCACCCTGTACCCATGCTAAGGGTGTGTAAAACATTGCATAAGGTACAAAGCAATGGAGAATCATACTCAGTGTGTAAGAAGGGCAACATCCAATGAAAGCCCTGTGAAAATAAGGTCAATCCAGGAGAAGAGATACCAACTATAAACGCGTAAGCAATGCCTCTGTATTTTTAAGTGCTACAGACTTAATTTACTTCTAAGGACCGTTTGGCTTCCTGAATAATTTGTGGTTTAAATTCATCTTTATATTTAAGTGTCTTCAGCTTGGTAACAAAATGCTCGTGGCTTGAATTTTCAGATGCAAAGTTTGAAAAACAAATTATTTCTAGAACTAAAATGTTTCTGAAATTAGATAAATCCAACATGCTGGAGGATGAAGGTGCGGACAGAGCTTTGCTCCTGGGGAAAAATCCACAAACATAAGGTCAAGGCAAACGTGAACCCAGAGGTGACAAATGGCCACTCAAACAATATTCCAACTAAAAATGGTTCTCAGCTAGAACGGGTGTGTACCAGGACATTGACACTGCTTGTATTACTGTAGGACCTAGAAACCCCAGTCATGGACCAGAACCCCACTTTGCTAAGTGCCGTACAAAAAGCACAATAATATGGTCCTGGCCACATACATCATTAAACCATCAACTGCTGCATTTTGTCATTCAACACTAAATGAACACCTACATAGAGAGGATGACTAGGTGCACAGGCTGCACATTTAACAGGAATCAGAGCAGGGGGCAGGTGAGATTATTTTGAGTTTACCCCATTTTTCTCCTTTAATTCTTTCTTCTCCACCTCCATAGGCCCATGTCTCTGTGACCTGTATTTAGAGCCAGAACCAGGGTGCTGCTCCCATTGCAACATGTCAGCAATGCTCCTAGGTCAGCCAGAGAGTATAACTTGAGAGCAATGGGCCCAGAAGACAACATTTATCTGTCCCGTAAGCGGTGGTTCTTTATTGCCAAAGGACAGAGTTTGGAGCTCAAAGCACTGGTCCTTTGCCTGACAGTGCAATGAGCAGATAATTGTCCAGCCTGCTACACTCTTTCCTAGAACATGGGATCTAAATGCCCTAGAATGCAGCCATGTATTTGAAAGCCAGTCTTACTCCCTTCAAACTCTGTCACGTCCTCCCAGCTCTGACCTGCTAAGGATTTACACTCCAGGGAAGTCTTTACCTTCACAGTCAATTTAAATGTAGCCAATTATTACATTATCCAATGTACAGCAGAAACGCAGTTAGATGGGATCCAAATGGTGTCACTATCGTTATGGTAATTATCTGAAAACTAGCCAATTACTTTCCTAATCTTCATGCCAGTTTGTACCGAGATAGCAGCTGTTCTGAAGCAAATTTGTTACCACATTTGTTAAAGGTCACGGCTGTAGATTCTAGTCTTGTTTTAAATATTAAAAATGCCACAAAGTCTTGTAGTTTGTAACTTGTTAGAGTCTTTAAAAAAAATGTCAGGAATGGAAAAATTCTTTTATATGCCAAGAGAATGTTTGGAAAAATGTTTTACTAATGAGGCCTGGCCAGGAATTTGTGCCTCACAATCAGGCATATCACAGAGCAATCAATTCATTCTTGTCTGCTTATTCCTCCTCATCCACATTCATGGAAATGGAAGCTGCCAGTAGTGTTTTGGTTTGTTGTTTGTTTGCATTTCCACTGTAGTTTAATCTTATGGGTGCACTAATTTGCAAGGAAATTCCAGGAAATTCAGCCTTTCCACTAATTGTATCAGCACCTCATAGTCATCTTCTCACCAGAATCCATAAACAAAACCTATTTCCCTCAACCCTCCAAAATCTCCATTTACTTCTTGTTCCATTGGAGGATCCTGTGTAAAGCCTCTCCTCTGAAGTCCATTCCTCTTCCTGCACGAACAAATGGGAATTTTGCCATTAACTTAAATGGGATCAGGATTCAGTCACTCATTTGCAATATCTTCTCTACATTTGCCTCTCCTGTTAACACCTCATCACTTGCCATTTTCCCAGTGTATTTTGACACTGTTCAAGGACCAGAAATCTCTCTGTCCTTGTCTCCAGCGAGTGGGCAAGTAAATATTTCTTCCACTCTTCCCCCACTATCTGGAACAATCTCTGCCTCCCTATATCTAATTAAACTCCTTATATCACATAAAATCCAGTCTAAAAATTTCTTGACCTAAACTACTTGCCAGTAAAACTAGTATGTCACATTCCGTGAGTCTCTCAGTTCCCACTGCTCAGTCATTTGCTACCAAACCTGGTTTTCATAACGCTGTATACCTTCTGCCTATCATATTGACAGCTGTTCCTTATATGTTATGTTGTAACTATTCTATGTGTGGACTGTCACTGGATTGGTGCCTTGGATGGCTCTGAAATGAAGAACTGAAGCTGTAATGGAAGTGGAATATGAGCCAGTGGAGGGACTGGAGTGCAGGGATGATGTGCTTACACTGGCCTGTCCCATTGAGGAGATGGTCTCCCACATCTGCATGGGTTGGACCCCCTGCCAGGCTTCACCTTTAGCCTTAGAGTTCAGGACACCTAGCATGTCACAAGAGGCTTGCAGCCCCTCACAGGATCGGACCTTAAGCCAATGTCATCTTCAGCTATACATCCAGTTAGTCAACTGGTTTCATCCCAGTGAGCTAGTTGTGAAACTTAAATGTAAAAGGTTTACTTACTCTGTATAAGGAAGGTCCACGTAAAATGACACATCAAGCTTAACTGTGGTCTGAAGGAAGTTTGTTTACAGGTGTGATGGGAAGCAGCCATGAGGCAAGAACAAACAAACAAAAAAGCGTTGGCAGCTTCCAGTTTCATGAATGTGGATGAAGAGGAATAACCAGACAAGCGTGCCTTGATGGGCTCTGTGATATGCCTGATAGTGAGGTACAAATTCCTGGCCAGGCATCGTTAGTAAATAAATTACAAACAAAAAGACTGGTATTGTTCAGCTTGGAAACAAGACAGCTAAGGTGGGGTACAATAGAGGTCTATAAAATCATGACTGGTGTGGAGAAGTGTTACTTACTCCTTCACATAACACGAAAACCAGGCAGCACCCAAAGCAATTAATAGGCACAGGTTTAAAACGAACAAAAGGAAGTATTTCTTCACACAATGCACATTCGACCTGTGGAACTCATTACCAGGGATGTTGTGAAGGCCAAAACTATAACGGGGTAAAAAAAAGAATTAGATAAGTTCATGGAGGATAGGTCCATCAATGGCTATTAGCCAAGGTGGTCAGGGCTGCAACCCTATATTCTGGGTGTCCCTAGCCTCTGACTGCCAGAAGCTGGGACTGGACAAGGGATGGATCACTTGGTGATTGCCTGTTCTGTTCATTTCCTCTGAAGCATCTGGCATTGGCCACTGTCAGAAGCCAGGATGCTGGGCTAGATGGACCATTGGTCTGACCCCGTCTGGCCTTCTTATGTTCTCAGCTTTAACTACAGCATTATGAACATTGCCCAACAGTCAAGACAGGCAGTTCCCAGACACACCGCATTGTAGGTTAAAAGCAAGTTCTGCTAACTGGGGGGCAGAATACAAGGTGTAAAGTTGTTCACAGGCACAATTATGGAGAAACTATTGACAGATTATCCAGGAATCCTTTAATCCAGAGATTATTTTCATTAAGAAAAAGCTTGCTTAAATGGAGAAAATCACCCTAACTTGCAAAACCAGTGCCTAGTGGCTGCTTCCCATCACAAATATAAACAATCTATCTTCAGACCATAGGTCAACATGACTTGTTGTTTTATATGTACCTTCCTTGTAGAAAGTTAATTATTTCATCTTGTGTTTGCTCCTGTATTCTCCCTAGGGTTAACCTTAATTTTTTTCATAAGATGTTTTGAAATCCTTTTCTTTGATATTTGCAAGACATACATCTTTCCAATAAATGTCATGAGTATATTAAAGAATATTAAACAGCATGCACAAAAAAACCCAATAAAACCTTTCCAGTGCATGCTAAGTGACTCATCTGTAAAGAGTGTGTTCTTTCTGCAGTGTATACGTGCCTAGTGTTTCCTGTTAATAACAGTGGGACTCACACACATAAATCCCAAACTGATCTGGCCCTGTGCATCAGTGTTCACTATAGGATTTCAGAAGGAAGCTCATATTCCTGTCTACAATCAATATACAACCTCAAGGTATAGGATGGCCTTCTTAGTTATGTGTGTGGATATCTTCACCCATGCCTTTCAGACTTCTGGATGTTTAGATGAGATGGGGGCACTCCTTTTCAGCCAGAAAGATTACAGTAGACTAATGCAGAGGCTTAGGGAGAAAACCAGCTGAGGATAAACGGACAGTGCTCCTTGCCTAAGGAGACAACTTGCCAGTACTACCCATCCTTCAGCACCTTGCATTCTTGCAGACTGCTCAGAAACGCTCCTCCCAATTTCCAGTCTTCTTCAGAGAATTAAGCTGAGGTTTTTAAAGTGCTGTGGGATCTCTCATCACAAACTTCCTCCCACCCCCCCGCATCCTACCCTCAACCCCTAAATGTCAGCAGATACTTTCTCACTGTTCACTTAACACAATCCCCTTCCACAAAAGAATTATATGAAACCGGGTATCTTCTCACCAGTACATTTACTAAACAACACCTAAAATGACTCTAGTTCATTGTTCTTCTAAAAAGCAACTATAAGGGCTAATTTTACAAAAGGAGGGCACAGCGGACGCAGTGAAAATGTCCCCCCTTGTCGTCCCCCCCCAAAATGAGATTAACCAGCCAGTGATTCAAAGTAGCAAAACATGCCCTCCCCTGCTACAAAGCCGTGCTCCAACAAAGCCAAGCACTCAGTCCTCTCGGAAAACCCTAGCAAATAGATGGTCTTTGCAGCATACCTTAAAGATCAAAAGATTTGAGCTATATCAGAGCAAGGGAGGGGAGTAGATTCCAAGGTTGAGGGCTCTTCATGAAGAATGCTCTGCTGGCAGCTCCCATTTGATTGCAAGACTCCAGCCCAGGCGCCTCCACTGATTGCAACAGCAGCAATGTGGCACATGGAAAGAGATGTCTCTCAAGTAGGCAGGTCCCAAGCCATGTAGACCGTCGATAGGACAAAACCAAGAACTGGAAGCCAAGAAGCATCCAGTGCAGATCACATGGTCGTGTCCTCATGCCAAACACACCACTTGCCCCAGAGCTGGATTACAGCTCTGCCATCTTTATCTTTACCATTTGTCAACTTTCAAAAAAATGACTCTTAAACCTTTGACATTGTTCAGCTTTTCGTGCCGGAAAGAAAGCTCAAAAATTCCCCATCACCATATTGGCCTCCCTTGGAGGGGTGGCGGGGGAAAACACAATCAGCAAACGTCTCCTCCTTTGCCCCAGATGGGTGTCATGCTCTTACTCCTCACAGAAATGAATGGATCAGAGTCCATGCAGCCATCCAATTCTTTATTAAATACCTTTGTGCTACTGCGCTCCACCACCTCTGCTAGAAAGGCCTCCCACCTCGCTAGCTGCTCTTTTAGTAAAACAAAACTTCCTTTGGCTCTGATGACAAGTGGATTCAGCCACCAACTAATTTCATAAATGTAACCAGACTTCTCTTAGTTAGCAACCACTTAACTTGGGACTGTATCTGAACCACTGGCTTACATGTGAAAGAGAGTGTACACTAGCCTATTACCAAAATCCATGTCTAATTTAATGTCTAAATTACTGCCCTTGTGTGTTTGCTTTACACCAAGTTCCTTCTGCATTTGTTATGCATTAAAGCTGGCGAGTTCCAAATTCTCCCCTTGAAGTAGTAATAACACATTCTTCCACAGGGATTAGGCAACAGAGCCCGAAAAAACGTTTGAAAAGCCAGGCTACTCCTTGGTAATCTGCGCAATGCTACCATTAGCTATGAAGAGGTCTGTAAACAGGTTTTTACTTTATCATTCCATGCCACTAGCTGCTGCTCACAAATCCTCTCCGTTCTGCAAAATCCAATTTCCGTTGCGTTAGAGGAGGAAACTGTTTTCAGAAATACAGCCATAAAAATCTCCCAGGCCTGAGTCCTTATTACACTGACATTCACGTGAGAAATGGCATTGGACTGTTTCTGGTGCCAACAGTGAAATTTATTTTTGTGGTTTTCAGTAAATTCAGTTCAGTTTTGTCATGGAATCATTTTTCATCATTTTCTTTCCCCTTCTGCAAATGGACCTGAGAGGCTGTTTGTAGCCCAGATCCCACCAGTTCTGCGATGACTGGTGAGCTAGTACGGCTGGAGCTGGATGACGGGGAACTGGATGACGACACGTGCCTTTCATGCACAATGTATGTTGCCTTATGCGCCCCTTCAAAATGGTCTGGAGAACTGACATACATAGGAATAGAATAGTCGAGCCACTCGCCGTTTGGCAGGATATGCCAACACACCTTTGTCTATTCGGAGCCATTCCTGAACCCACAGATACTAGGTTTTGAGTTATGATCTTAAGGGTTTGAATCTTTTGAATATTTGCTTCACTGCGGAGGACCGGATTCTAAGGGCCAATCTTATGAGAAAATAAGTGCTGAATTCTTACTGACATCAATGGGTACAGTGGATGGTCAGCACCTTGCAGGACCAGGAATGTAGTTGACACCTGCCACTGAGCTGCCCCGCGGTGAGAACCAAGCTGGGCAACAGTAGGGTTCTGTGATCTTGGGCAGGGAGGGACTCCTGCCTGAGGCTGAAGCCTGATACGCTCAGCCTGAGTGGTGTGTTCTCAAAGAGATGACATAAGAAACATCAAGATGCCAGGGGAAAATGTGCCTCACCCCACTACGCTCCCTTGCATTATTTATTTATTCCAGGCTGAGAAATCAGCCGGCAGTCACACCCACCTCCACTCCCGACTGATTGCAATAAATGATTGTGCCCAAGAACTCTCTGGTTCAGTAAAAATGCAAACTGTAAGCTGATTAGATATTCACACATGCTCTTTCTTGATTATCTCACTACTAATATTTCAATGTCAAAACTGGATTCGCACTGCCTCCTGGCTCTCCTCCTTCCTGCTTAATTAATTTTGACCGTCAGCAAAGATGGTCTCCAGCGGAGAGCAGAAATTAAAGTAGGCTGTTCCATGACTTTGCTTGCTGTAAACAGTTATTTGCTATTCCCATTCATACATCATCCCCCTATGACAAAGAAACCACAGCAGCAGAAAATGAATCTCCACACTAAGGACTTCAGCGCTTCAGAAGAACACTTGTTTGTTTTTTAAGACAATGTAACCGGCACAATGCAGCAACAAGACTTGCATTTCATGTACCATTCAAGATCACTGATCAGTTACTACGCAGCTGGAAAAAAAAAAGGAGCGACTTCCCCGCCCAAAATTAAAATAAACACAAAATTTAAATTTTAACAAGCACTTGATTTAGGGCAGATCAAAAAAGCCATTGATAATGATTTCCCCATCCCCTTGTTATGGGTGGATGATTCCATCATCTCCATAAACCCAGTGATGCTGTGACTAGCTGGCTTCATAAAATGCAGGTTGTATGGCAGTTTAATGGATGGCATCCACATCCAAGGCGGATACCTTGACACAATGCCACTATTCTGCTTGATTTTATTGACGCACTCAAGATGTATAGATCCACTGGGGAGGCAGGAGGGAGGAGTGGGCAGCCAGGGAGAAATGGCACAGATGCTGTTCATGCAAGACAAGGTCATGGAAAAATGCTGTCTTCGTCTGTTCTTTTCACACTGCCCCATTCCATGTTCTCCAGCTTGCTGGGCCTGGGGACACTTAACAGTTTCACAAGGTCAGTCTTTTCTACCTAATGCTTCGGCCTCAACACACATCTTCTCTTTTCTGTATACATTTGTCACCTCAAACATATACTGGTCTAGGCTGCATGCATGGTATCGCTGCTCATCAATCTCAGATCTAGGCAAAGGGATCTAACTTTCTAATGAGCCCACTAATGGGGGGTTTATCAATCTAGACTGCAGGACTCCTGCTGCCTCTAAATAGCACCTCAGCCTGGCTTCAAAGTTGGTGCTTTATCCTTGCTAAGATTTCTTTTCTCTTCATCTTTTTGCTGCCACCAGGAGGCTGAATTGCATGTTGCTGTTTTAAACAAAAAGACTGCTGCTCCCTTTAGATCAAGCGCATGGCTACTTACCGCACTGACAAAGCCAACAGGTGATGATTTTATCATGGGCCAGAGGAGAAAATGATTTGATGTCATTGTTATGAGTGCAGGGATTCTCTCTATCCCCTCCTAAACACAGGTAATGGAGTGACACAAGGCTCACAAAATAATTTCCAGATACCACGTGAGCACTGGGTCCACAGGAAAGAGGATGGAGTTAGCGCTAAAGGGACAGTCTAGCCTGGAGAATCCAATGTTGCATCCAGATGGAGCATTGGAGTCAAACAGCTCTAGAGTCTAGGTGCTGCCTTTCCCTCCTGCTCTTCTTGTATTGGACAGTTCCCACCATCTGTGCAATCTCAAGATGGGAGAAAGTTGCACATTGAGCACAGCAGAGAACAAATTAGCCATTCTCATGGTGAAGCACTGGATTGTTCAAGGAATGGGATATGGATCTAACCCCATTAATGGGCTGCTCTGGAACTCTGGTGTGGACCGTGCCCGGGGTGAAATTTGCAAGTGCAGGGGTTCTGGCCTCAGCACCAGCTGACCCCGACTATGGAACTCATCTCTGCTAGATGTTACAGCAATCAGAGACCCCACCACGCTCAGAATGAAATTAAAGACCCCTCTTGTGGCCCGAGCTTTCCCACTGTGACTTCTCTGAAGCTGGCAAGTAAAGGAAGAAGCAGCAGCAGAAGAAAAGACGTATCACTCGGATCTCTCAGCATGTCACAGAGTCCTGTTAGTTCAGGACTTTTCAACAGTAGCAAAGCCACTACGTTTTTTTGTTTAAATCGTAGGGCACTGGGGAAAACTTCTTATTGCTTCAAACAGTGGTGGCGATCTTGCCCAGGGGAGACTGGAGCATAACAATGATGGAAAACCATCCCAAACACAAGACAAGAGCTTTTCATGCAGGTCAGAGAGTTTACCAGGAGATACAACACTTTCACTGATTGCCGCCCTCCCTCTCAAGCTACTAAACTCAATTGACACGTCATGATCAGAAAATCCCTATCTGGGGTCTCCCAAATAGAATTCCTCAGTTAGGTTGAAGAGCTATTTCTGCTGCTCCTTATAATGTTCCCATAAGGAATTGACACTCTCCTCACCTCGAGAAAGAATGGCAATTGTTCATTGACCTATTGACCCATGTACCTAGAGATTCCTAATGGTGGAAAAGGAGAGTAAAAATACCTAAGAAAACTCTGAACTCAGCAGCACTGTGTCTTACTATGAGTCCAGGAGCACAGAGCAGATATTCCCGTGTGTTAGCTTGAAAAATGGGTCATGGGCTGGTTAGATGAGAGAGGCATTTTTATTTAGCAGAGGTTGCTTTGCATTTCAGCTTTGGGACTGCAGGTCCCTTGAAAGGATGAGCTATAGAACAGGTGATTTTTGGCTCGCTTGCTTGAAAACTAATGCTTTTATGGGAGGAACTAAACATACCCTTCCAAAGAAGATCATCTAGTGGCGCATGCTGCAGATGTGTTTTTGTATGTGGGAGTTCATGCGTGCTTTCATGCAAACATGCAACCCGTGCTAATTTGAACTAAGTCACATAAACCCATCAATCAAAAGGGGCAAACGAAATGTGCAGATGTGTCCTGTATCAGCGCAGATTTGCTTTTAGCTGTTCTTTTAGCAGGTGACTTCCATTGTTTGCAGTGTTCTTTCTGCGCAACAGTATTGTTTCTTTTCCTCAGTAAAGTTTCTGCAGAACAGCAACAAACCTACCATGAACAGTCCCCCATCTCACAAGCAGCACTTCGATGTCTGCATGGGTTTTATAACATCCCTTCCTGTGCAGCGCTTTGCTCCTCACTGAGCTCTCAGCCGTGTGGCCTGGCTCTCAAAACAAGTGCAGTCTCTACCACAGCCGCTCTCCACAGCGGACATGCCTCATGAATTTGTTTCTGCAAAGCATCTCACTCCAGCCCCCAGCCTCTTTCTTCCACATGAATGTGCCGTTGTGTCATGGCACAAGACAACCAGAAGGGCAAGAATAATATGTTCCAGTCAGGCTCAATTCAAACTCATCCACTTTCCCCTCCATACAGTCGTAATTCAGACTATTAAATGCCTGACCAGAGCTAGCCATCTGCTTCCAGTCTTCTAGGAATACCGTTGCATAATTCAATCAAAAAAGAGAAGGTCCTTGTTTCATTGAATCATAAGTCACTGTTGAAGTAATTATATTTTTATATCCCTACCAGAAGGCAATGGGATTGTTCATTTTATTGGCTTCCACATTCAGCACAATGGCTCTGCCAAGGTCATGCATAGGAGAAGAACACAAGTTAACATTTCCTGATCCACAGACGGTAGTGAATTTCTCTCTATTGCCACATCTCAACCTCCCATATCAATTGGAAATCACCGAGGTACCGATTTTGTAGTGACTTATGAACGTGCTTAATTTTATTCCACGTATGCAAAGTTAAGCACATGCACAATTCTTTGTGGGCTAATACAACAGCAAATTGGAAACTGAAATGGAGCTCATGGGAGACCCCTTTTCTTATATTCCTAAAGACCTGGGATCCCTTAAATACTCCAGGCTAAAATGCTTTATCCTCCAGATTCTCAATGTACGGTTGACAGCCCTAATGCCTAACAAAGATGTTTTCTGGGCATCAAAACATTTTCAGCAGACTCTATAGCTTTCTTTCTTTTTTTTCTTTTAAATGTCTCCAGCCTTTCTGGCTACCTTCCAAGATGTAAGGAGCTGCTATAATTAGATTTATTGAATAGACAACATTGTGTAATGTGCAACCTGTGAAATTTTAGACAAGAACATACTTTTCGATATTTTATTTTAAATGTGAAATTGTCAGTTTGTAGAAGCTCTGAATTTAAATACCTATTTAGCTGTACACGGTACAACAGACTCCAAAAATTAACAAGTCAGGCCACGATCCGAGTAGGTGCTCTGTCTGGGCCCAGGGGAATGTGGATGAGGAAACCTGAGAACTCCTCCCTTGTACATTTATAATACCAAACACAGGGTGTCTAACTAAATGTCACCCCAGGTGAAATGCATGCTCAGGGGGCTTCATTGGGATTTAACAGGTGTATAAACCTTGTGTTGGCTTCTCTGCAGCCAATCCTGGTAATGACTTTCCAGGGGAATCCACAGCTAGCTTGTGCTTCATCCTATCTCAGGATAACAGCTTTAGAGATGTTTTGGGCTCACAGTGTTGCCCTAATCTGAAATCTGCACTAGCGTCCGATTGGCAGTTTGCTGTTGTGGGCAGGTTGGAAGTGTGCAGCGCTTGTGCCACATCATGCCCAGCTCTATAAAGTGACACGTCCTAATTATACTGCGTTCAGATGCCTTTTATGAGAGCATCAGCAATCATGCCAGGCCCGTAAATACTTACCTCTGCCATGAAGGCGAGACACCATCCCCCATCAGATAATCTGCAGCTAACATCTGAGGGGGAAGACTTAACCAGTCAGAGAATCACGCCACCTTCTCCCAAACACCCACGTTGGGGAGAGAGAGACAGAGAGAAGAGGTGCAGGAAGACAAGCCGGCTAAAATGAACGCATCCCTCTCTTGTGCAGATACAACTAAAAACTGCACTTGACAATATTGAGCACTCTGTTAGCGGTAGATGGGGCTGGAGGTTTTTCTCTTGCTCACAGTAGGCACTTGGCCCAGATGAATGAGTCAATAACTATAATGCCAACTCGAGACAATTGCTTCAGGAGGCATGAAATGCAGTTAAGATCTACATTGTACTTAGCTTTGGAAGATATTCAGGTGCCCCAAGAGGTTTACAACAGGGGAGGGAGGAGAGGAGAGCGTTCAGATTCCTGGCAACAGCAGATACAGATCTGAACAAAACCACCAGGGTGACAAGAGAAAAACAAAGCAAACTGCTCAGGCAAGACATAAACATGCAATAAAAAGGAAGGCGGATGAGGGGAGACATGCACCCTCTATCTTTACAAAGGTGTGGGGCAGGACACTAGGCAATTTAAGAACAAACACCAGGACTTTGGGGAGGACCATGGGTTGATCCACCCACCTTCTGTGAGATTCATCTTCGCAGCACGGAGCCACATGACGAGAGGTTAGACGCAGGTGGGTGTGTGGAGATTAAATGCACCTGCTTAAAAATGTCTGCAACCTGCTGGCTCCTCGGCTGTTCTGAATCTTGCTGACCAGGTGGGCTTTATGCTAGCAACACTGGAGGGAAGGTGCTGGGTTTTATAGGTCAAAGTTATCTTTGTGCAGCAATAAGATGCATCGAGATTGCACGTCCACCGCCATCCGGCCCTCTGAGCTGAAACTGCAAGCTGGCAAGGCCCTTTTAGCCAGCACTGTGTTGCAAGAGAAAGGGAGGAGGATTAATTCAATCCTATGAGGTGATGCCACAGCACCCACTAGTGAATGGCAGGCCCTTCCTAGCACTGTCCTTGGTTGCTCCCTGGGGCTCTGTCTGACCGGCTAGCAGGCACTGCACATTAAAAGGCAGGAATGGGTGGAAACAGCTTTCTTCTTGCTCCACTCACCTGAGCCCATAGCATGGCGCCGTATGCGCTCGGACGCCCTGCGCAGCCAATAATCCAGCAGGTAACTCCCCGTCCTGTCACTTGGGCCTCACTCAGTGACACGCCAATTAGGAGGAATCCTTCCGTGTAAGGGGTTCCCCCAGCTGAACCACTGTCAAGGCAGGCTAATGTTAAGACCAGCAAGCTTGAACAGTAACCCAAACTATTCTGTCCCATAAAACCAGATGACAGGTGGCCTACTTGAAAGGAAATGGGGCATGACAACCTCTACCGAAAAAATAATGGAGAAGTAGAGTCTTGCAGCTATAAGAGAAGGAAGCAATCATGTGGGAACCAAAGAACTTGAGGCAAACGCAACCAGGTTCCTTCCAGACCAGAGCTTCATTTACCCCAGTGTTCCTGATGAAGACGTGGGAGCACAAGTCCTCTGGAACATACCGGCCTTCCTGCAGCGCACGATTCTTGTTTCAGGGTGTCTCAAGTGGTTGAAGACAATGCCCAGGGCATGGAATCTCACCAGGCAGCAGGCATGAAAGGACACCCCCACCCCATCACGCCAGCCCAGAATCATGTTCCAGATCGGTCCGTAACAGAAGCATCTCAGATTTACCTGCCCATTCTGAACAAAAAGGGTATTGCAGGTGTGCTGGGTCTGCCTGGGGATAGCCTAGGGTTGCCTGACATTTCCACTGCAAGCATACTGTTTAGAGTCCACTTGAGTTGGGTGATTTGCTAATGTCATTAATCATGACAGCCCTGTTGCTGTTTATAATATGTACCATTTTTATGTTACTGTATCCAAGTGAAATAACTAGTTTCAATTCAAATCCCTAAGAGAGTGGTTGAAATAGAAGCCTTGTAATAATAAGAAAAGAGTTTAAGGGAATAGAATATATATTTTTTACAAGTGAAACAATTCTTCCCTATGCTATAAAATCTCTTTCTTTCAATGATATCAAGAAAAGGATATTATTTCTGTCACTGGTGCAGTGAAAATGTATTGTCCCTTTCATAGAAGCCAGTGAAAGAATCTGGCTGGCTCATGTGAGGTTACTGAGAAACACTGAGGAATATTGGCCCAGGCAATGTGTTACTGGCTGTGTCTGTCTGATCATGCTGAGAGGGGCAAAATGACTGAATCTTAGCACTGAATGACAACAGGAACCTTAAAAATAATTAAATCTTGGTTTGAAAATGGAACCTATGAAACAAAACCCGCAAAATGACAAACGAAAATTAATCCCACTTCTCAAATTTACTCCTATAGGCTGCTTTAGCTATTTTTTTCGAACCCCTCCATCTGTTTTTTTCAAGCCAGAGCTTGTACTACTTCTTTGCTGCGGGTTAAACGTGAACCTTTCAAGCTGACTCCAAAAGAAGGCAGCCTCTGGTAGCATGCCATCAAAGCAAGGCGTGTAGTGCCGAGTGCTCCACAAAGGGCAGTTTGATCATACGTTGCCTTAAAAATTCAGCCCTCTAATGCCAGTGTGTCCCTCACTGAGAGATGCTTGGGACCAGATGCGTAACTGGTATAAGTCAGTGTAACGCCACTGAAGACCATGGAGCTTGGCCAATTCACAACATCTGAGGATGTGGCCCCTAATCATTTAGCATCTATTTTACACTCCTGAGTGCACCTTGTGTGAAACGAGCTCAAATGCTCCCGAAGGCTAATCTGCACTTAACCTGTGGCAGGCAGCCTGGCTATTAGGAGGGCTGCCAACCTCTCTTCCTTTTACTGTTAAGTTTAATAGGCTGCCTCTTTGCTGATGATTTTAGGTTTTGCAAATAAAACTGCAGAATGGCTCTCTAACAAATACAATCTGTCATTCTAATGGATTCGCCAAAGTGAACTTAGAGGAATTACTGTTTCAGCAGAAGGAAAACTTCCCCAAGTGAAAGGCTAAAGTCAAGCAAACATTTACAGCTTCACTCCCACAGTGTTCTGAGCTGCAGATCTTGCAAGCTCACTTTAGTCCTTCTGTAATATCCTCCCAGTTGGTACCTTTGCCCTCCCGCTGGAAAGCACATCACAGAAAGTCCCCCTGTCCTTTTCAACACGCAAGTTCATTAAGGCCATTGAACTGCAGAGGTTGGTGAAAAGGCATCATTGCTGTGAGACACCAGGGATTTAAGATGTCTTCAGAGACACCCAGAGGAGGCAGCGCTTCTGCAAGCACCAATCCTGGGCTCCAGTGTGCAAGAAGATTTACACAGTGGGTCACTAGCATTCCTCTGTTTAAACAAACAGCAATACATGGAAAGGCTATAGATGTAGTCTCCGAAGGGAAGCCCTGGAAGTCACAGCATTTCATTAGTTTAAAAGTAGGCTGGCTATATGTCCAGCACAGGTTATACTGTAAGGAATAACTCTGCACTGGGCTACAAGGAATGGACAGAACACCTCATTGTTTTTTCTGTCACTCGTGACTTGTCTACGTGGTGCGTTAGTCCGTGTGCGAGGAGCGTAAGATCTCCTCACTACACTGACAGGCACTAGGGACCTTCGAGTGCACACCAGCTGGGCCAACACGGGCCAGTTAGCGCGACATGCTAGTGCAACATGCATGGCGCAGACCACGTAGACAAGCCTGAGGATTCTGTCTATGCGAAAAGAGTAAAGGGGTTTCTCTGTCTATTTAGGTACTACCCTGTCTATCAAGGCAGTGTGTCCAGGGATAGGGCACTGAACTGGGCTCAAGGGATCTGGGTTTTATTCCTGGATTAACCAGTGATCTGCTGCATGATCTTGGGTAAAGTACCCGCTTAGTGCCTCTCTTTCTCCTCCCCTGCTTTCTTTCGCTTGGCTATTGAGATCGTTCGCTTTCCAAGGCAGGGGCTGTGCCTTAGTAGTTGTATGTGCAGAACTTAGCACAACAGGGCCTTCATCCTCCTGAGGTCTCCAGCCACTACTGAAATACAAGCAGATAATAAGGACAGGATCAGAAGAATGCCATACAAATTCTCAACGGGGCACACTAGCAATGGACAGTTTACTGCCCAAAGGGATTTGTTGGTGGTAGGCATGTGTAACGGGAAAAGGGATGTTAGGACAGAAGTGGGAACTCAATGTGAGCTAAAAGGGGCATGTGCCTACGGCATATATAGACGTGTTTATGGAGCCTGATTTTGCTTTCTGGTTTCACTCTAGTGTAAATCAGCAGTAACTCCACTGAAGTCAAGGGATTTAAATCCGTTTAAAACTGGCGCGAGGGAAAGGCGACCTCATAGCATGTGCAAGTTAGTTTGTCCTATCAGCTGGGTTTACACTTTCACGGTTAACGTTAAATATGAGAGAGGTGTAAGAAGTGATGTGATAGGGCTAAAGAACCTTTGATGCTCAAGTAACAATCTCACCCTGGGAATAAAATCTCTCTTTAGCCTCTCCTTTTTACAAATCAGAGCCACCGCTGACTAGTCCAGACGTGTGGAGCCCAAAGCTGCGCTCTGAGTGCCTTAAACTAACGTTATCTGGAGCAAGTCACCTGCCACCTGCTGATATTTATTAGTTTTGTCAGAAATTAGTGAGAGTTCACTGGCTGAATAATAACACGCCACAAGCGGTTTTTCCACGTTGCTGAATTAATAATTAAGGACATCATGGGAGAAGGCTGTACACCAGGAGAAATGGTGCCTCTGAATGGCTTTTTTCCACCACCATTGTAAGAATGAAATGCAAGAAAAGGTTGGAAAGGAACCAGCATCTTAATGGTGAAAACCCCACTCTGAGCAATCGTTCCCAGCTATTTAAACCTCAGAGTAGCTGCTGACTGTTCCAGCGTGCTCCCTTTCCCTCTTGAGTTAGGGCAAGAGAAGAGACTGGGACTCTCCCCCAGTCTGTTAACTACCAGCAGAGAAATGTGTGGCCCAGTCATTCAGAAATCACCTGTTCACACACTGCCCCTGTCCCACATCATCTTGCTGTTAGCTGTGAAAATACCTTGTCAATAACAATCCAGTTCAATTACCTTTTTGATTAATATATTTATTCAAGTAAACATGCATGAGTCATACTTTGGTCTTTGTACTGTCAGATCTGTGTGTGTGTCTCTCTCTCTCGTACACACAGACACACACACACATCTTTTTGGTGGCCTCCTGTGTTAGCCATCACAATTACTTGACTAGCTGGTGGGCCAGCTCTTCTTCTGAGCCGCCTGCTGTGACCACAAAGCCAGGGTGGCTGACCCAGCCGCCAAATCGTGAGATGTCTCTGCTAGCTGTAACACAGAGTCAGCCTGCCAGACAGGATGCAGCAGTGAGACAGTGTAACGGCTGCCCTCCAGAGCCCTCATTCACACATAGGGACGCAAACCACGGCACTGTGTGTCCACGTAGAGAACGACAACTTCCAAGAAGACTGAGCTGCCGGAGGAATTCGCGTGTGTGAGAAACGTGATGGCCAGTGGTTTTCAGTGGATATTCGTGTGCTTAAAGTTAAGCACGTGCTTCAGTGCTTCATTAGATCAGGGCCTGATTGCAGCACAGTCCTGCTGAAATCAATCACAAAACTGCAATTGTTGCCACCCGGCCTCGTTATTCTTCCCCTTGGTTCCCAGCTCCTCCCCCTTTGCAAATCACCGCTCAGAATGACATTGCTGGCCCCGCCAACTGAGCCCAGGAATGGTCACAGCAGGATGTGTTGCTCCTGAAGACGGTGCCCTCCCTCCTCTCCTCTGGGTGGTCTGGCAGAGGAAGGGAGTCGAATTCTTATCTAATCTGTTCCCACTTTCCCAGTCTGCCACTGACCTAAAATATCTGAAAACCAAAATCCCCACGCAACAGTATTTGACATTTCCATTAGCAGATCTCATGCTGTGGGCACATAAACATTTACAGACTTTAAGATGCTGAACTACTTATTAAGCTGCAGTAACCCTGGCTACCGTTCTCATCGGATGCTAGAGGGGCTGGTATTTCAATCCATTTGTTTAAAACGTCCTGATTTAAAGCCTGGGCACAGGCTGGAAGATTTACATTTAACCCTTGAGCTTCGCCGTGATAACAGATAAAACGCTCAGAGCACTTTGTTCACGGTGAATTGCACCCCTGGGTTTCAAAGCCAAACAGAGTAATGTTTTATGGCACAATGATAGCGACTGTCTGCATCCCCAGTTTTGGGGCCTGGTCACTGCCAGCAGTCTAAACAGTACAGAAACCTTAAGGCTACCTTACTGTTAAGACCAATACAAGACATACTAGTATCACCCAACCTGGCACCCTCCTCAAATCAGTCTGACGGCTCTGATGCCCATTAATCCCATGAGCTCCCTTTTCGTTTTCCCGGCTTAAGCTTCCTCTAATGCAATAAAACTAAAGGTTGCTCAACAACTAACAAGCTCTTGTAACAGCTTGGCCAGTGAGGGGAGTTAAAGCAGCAAAAACGGGGAAATTTCAGAGACATGGAGTTCCCCTCAAAGAAACGGAAAAGGCAACTGTGCAGATAAAAGCATGTGTAAATCAATAATAAATAAATATGACTTGGTCTCTTGTCCTATAGGTTAGTGTCCATAGTATGGGTAATATATGAAAATCCTCCGTCTATCTGGTTGGCTTTCGCCATGGCTGCCTTTTAAATCAGTTTGGATGGTGAAGATGTCATTTGTGATACTTAATCTGATGAAGGAAAAAAGAAAGAAAGAAAAAAGGGAAGAACAGCCACCCTTGAGATATATAGAGTTGGGTCTATTTATCTTTCTAAATATATCTTAAAGTTTTATATCCCTGCCTATCACTGTAGGATCTGAGCATCTTCCCTAGCAATAGCCAAATCCCTAATGGACTTCACTGAGTTTCTGGTACTTTTCATTTGTTTATCCAACACATCTCAGTTCTAAAAGTGGACGTTTCGGGAGAAGATTTATCACAGTAATTATTAACTACAGTCCCAGTGATTTAACCAATGTAGTGACTCATTCAGTGATGTCACGTCATCTAGGCTAAGTAAATATTTTAAGACATTGTTTTAAATCTCCTCTTTCTTTTGGATGCCTTGTGGAGCAGTCTACCTACTGCAAATGAATCCTGTTGGTACCAATAGCGCAATGGCAAAGCGGGTGAAATTCACCCAAAGCCTAGGCAACCTGCAAGCCTCAGGGCTTAAGTGGGACTGAAATAGAGCATAGACCAGTGCTGGCCTTCTGCACAGGGGTGAATTTCACCCACAGGCACACAAAGCTGCTCCTAGGAAGCATGCCAGAGTCCCAGCACTGTTAAGCAAGCGGAACGTCTGTCACCCAGACACAATCACGCAGGAAACCGAGGCGTCGCCGTTCAATTAAGCAGGATTTTGTTTCCAGACCGACTACGACCCCCCCAGCACTCAGGCCGAAAGGGACTGGAGAGCATTCCCAGCTTGTGACAGGAAACAACTGGGAGAGAGCAGGACAATGCTTCAAATCCCAGAGAAACCTCAGAAGACCAGAGAGAGAGGCTGGCGCTGTTTGTGTTGGACGCCCTGCAGCTGCTGCTTCAGGAAGGAGAGGAGCTGCCTGTGCCTCTGTGATAAAAACAACGCTTAATTTTTAAAATATTTTTTGTGGGTTTTTTGTTTTTACTGAACAAACTCCTGGAAGGATGCACAGCGCCCCCGCCCTCAGGAGAGAGACCGCTTTTCCGAATCCCAGGGCCGCTTCCTGACAAACAGCCTCTCAGTGTCAACAGGATGAGGGCTCCTGTTCCCCGTTGTCTGAGGGGGGTGAGGAGAAATGTCCATTTGCGTAGCCAGCTGCAGGTGCTAAGCGCTGGTTCTGCACTGGGGAGAAGCTGCTGCGGGCCATCCAAATGACTCCTGCCTGGTAGCAGGAGCGAGACCTGGAAAGGGAGCGCGCAGCTGAGCATTTCACTTGTAGGGTGAAAATCATGCCTGGGCCTACGTCGCCCCAGACATACCCACAATCCGCTCCCTTTTATTAACCCAAGCCTCAGGGTAAACAACCAAGGACACGGGGTGGCTGAGTTTTACGGGGTGGCAGAAGTTTTACTGACGTCTTAGCGCGGGGAGTGTGGAGATCTCCGCCGGCTGCTTCAGCTTACCCAAGCCCACCCGCAGCCTCAGCGCACACTTGCTCTGGAGCGCAACAGATCGGCAAAGATCTGCAGGAGCAAAGCCATAAGCAGCTAAACAACCCGGCCTATAAACTCAGCTTCTGTGTAGCCTTGATTCACGAGCTAATCCTCAGCTTCCTAAGGAACCATGCTGGAATTCAGTGTTCAGGGAAGAGGGACTCGTTAGCAGGCACTGCTTGCCCACTTGGCGTGATGAGCCGTGCAGAGCATTTGAGGCAGCTGGCAATGCTCACGTTTAGAAAGAGCCGGGTGAAATGCCAGGGCCTTCCTTTGTCACTGCACATCTTGTTCAGAAGGTCCCATTGCAGCTCTCAGTCACTGAACAGATGAGCCTCATGTGTCAAGGACAAAGCCAGCTAAGAGAGGAGGTGCCAGTCCGTGTCCTCCACAAAGATCGGGCACAGACCAAGCCCCAGCTGGCCCTCCAAGATACATTTAGCTTCTTCCAAGACAGGTGGACTGCAGGATACAGAGCCAGATACGCACCTTACAATTCCTCCCCGCACCAGCCTTGCAATACTCTAGCCACTCACTTTCAGATGGCATGGGCTATTTTTAATCTGGGCTTTCGAAGGCTTTAGGCCTCTGACAGGTTTAAGAGAAAAATTCTAATCAAGAAATGAGATTTCCTCTCTCTTTGTGCCTCCCAAATCCCTGCCTGTGTTGTTAAATAATCACAAACATGCAGGCAGCTTTAGAGAGTAAATTGTCTCCTTCCTCTCTGTACCAGTCACAGAGAATGCAACCTGAGTCAACACCTGTAATGCCCACAGTGATGTGTCTACTGTCCACATGAACCTTGGCTCTGAAATGCAATCAGGATTTACAGAAAGCTGCTTCTAAGGGTACCAAACTGTCCGTGCCAAGCCTGATGAAAATTTCCAAACCTGGGATTTAAATGAGGTTCTATAAGGAGATTTCATCTTTCTTTTTTAATTCTTTGCAGCAGCTCTTATGAATATTCTGATTCTCTCTCCGAGCTGCGGGAAAGCGACTTGTTGAAGTACAGAGGCTCTTAGCTAGGCAGGAAGGGTCAGGAACCCTTTGCCCTCAGAGCTCTGCATGTCTGCTGCAGCAGAGGAAGCCGATTAAGGCAGGATTAGAAAGACTGTTACGTGAAATTAAAGGAAACCACTCATTGAATGCCAGGCCTATGGAGGGACTGGGCCTGGATCAATGATCCTGCAGGCTGCACTGTATCTGTGCCACAGCTTGTGTGGGAAAGCCCTGACCACATCCTGACCTCCTATGTACAGCAATCTTGCAGGCATGTCCAGGTAACGGGAAAGGGTTAACAGGAGCACCATGACTGGGGTTTCAGATCCAATAATGAAAAGCCAACAAAGCAGCCCCCGGTTCGTCAGAGCAGGGTAAGCGAGAGGCAGCTTGTCCACGAACAGCATGCTAAGGAGGGGCTGAATTTTGTCCCGTGCAAGGCTCTGTCTTCTTTCCTTGAAGTGTGCTGAGTTTAACCATCCTCTCAATACACATCTCTGGTACAACAGGCCAAGCTTTTAGTACTCCCCAATGCACGATTGTGAGAGAGTGGAAAAGATCACATGTAAAAGAGTGAAAGCTAGTGTCCCCCCAAATGTCCTCCCTAGAAACCTGCTTTCATTTCCAGTCCTCTGGGTTTGAATACAGCAACACCTGGTCATTAGGTCTGTGAGACTTTCTTTCTTTTTATTCCATTATCCTGAGAAATACAGATTCATAAGAAATGTAGAAGATGCCAAGCATCAAACACTGAGGTTTCAGGCATGGAGGCCTCTTCCAGAACTGTCAGTAAAGAAAATGGAACAGGAGCAGTTCTGACATCAGCCCAACACATGGACCGTCCATCAAATTAGACAGGAGCTAATATCCAAGAATAGAATTTGGCCATGCAGTGCACAGACAGATTGAAGTTTGCGCACAAGCTCCTTACTGCTGATCTACAAGATCATGACTGATGGCTTTAGGTTTCCAAGCAGACTAATAGCCCACATGTTGCACTGTAGGATAGCGGAGGTCTCCGACCCCGCTCTTTATGACCCAAGAAGGTGCTAGGTGCAGCCATCTTGATTTGTGTAAAAATCTCCTTGAAGAAAAAAATCCTTTTTACCTGGGTCTCCCCAGTTGTGAACTTGCAGGAGAATGTTGGGACCCCAAGATAGCAGCGGCGAAAGTTTGCTCCTTGCAACAGGACAATTTCAGCAAGGGACAGTTCTCTGCAGGGACAGGTCACGATGAACTGTAACTCTCCCCCTCATCTCGGGACAGGTGGCAAAGCCAAGATACCTGCTCTGGAACACAATGCCACTGAAACCTCAGAGTCCCCATGTACCAGCAGCCATTAAACCTTCATTCTTCCCCAGACCCAACTGCATGTAACCAAGTGGCTTCTCCAGCCCTCCTCTTTGCCCAGATCCAGGTTCCCACGGCACCAATTAATATTCATGTATTTTTAGTAACAGGATTTACTGCCTATTTGGCAGGAAATAACCAGCTGCTTGGTGTGCGGGGAACTGGCAGAATAATGCCTAGCAGAAAACATTCAAGAGCTGACAGCAGCTTTCACATCACAGGCACTTCCATGACCTCCCCAACTGCCCCTTGTGATGAGGATTTCAGGACCCCTGACGAGTGTAACCGTAGATCCCGCACACATAGTTTACTGCCATACTAGCATCCCCCCCAATGAAAGAAAAGATCATTCCTGCACAATCCTTTCCCTCCACTCTTATCCCTTAGCTGCTTTTATCTTCCTCTCACCCCCTTCATTTCCATTTCCTGCTGTCTCACTTCCTAGCAAGGTATCATCATTCTTATCTTTTCCTCTTCTGTCCTGTCCTCTTTGAGCAGCTACGTCCGATCTGCATCCTGCTATTTCCATTGTTTAGCATCTTGTTCTTCCACCAGTTTACATTATTTTCCCCATACAACCATATGTATGTACGTACATACATGTACATGTAAGTCTCCCTGAACGTAACGAAAAATCAAATCTCAACTTTACACCTTTTAGTTGGTTCCAGCGCTCTGAGCGGCTACAGATACGAAATGGGTGATCTCACGTTAGGAACTTTCACAGCCAGAGAAACTTTCAGAGAAACAGAACAGTGTGTATTGCTCTGCGTCGTGAAGCCACTTCCCAGCAATCTGCAGTCTACGGACTAGAATGTCTTTTAAAAACTCTGCATTGTGCCAGTGAAGCACAGCCCCTCTTCTTTTAGACTTGTCACGTCTACACTTTCACATGCACCATGTGGCTCAGTTTTACCTGCTGCTGGCTATATATAAGAGCCTGCCATGCTTGCTCCATCTCATTGCTCTGCACATTAGGCACATTCCAGGCCCCCTTGCCTAACTACAAGGCTTCATGCAATTTCTTAAGCAACGTATGGAATCGACTCTGGTGCTGAATTGCAGTTGCCCGCAATTTAATCCAGTTCCAGACCCTTAATCTTTTCCTTAGTCCTGAGCATCCCAGATGCTCCGAAGTCTGCCTTTCTTTGCTGTGTTTATTCAGTCTCGGCTGCTATCTCAGATTCCACCCAGTAGCTGAGTTCTCTTTTGTGCAGCTCAGGCCACTCAGGTTCACATAAAACTTCAAGATCATGTGCTCAGATGCTCTCCAGCTGGAGAGCGGACACAGTTAGCGTGATAAACACAACACGTTTTTGCTCTGCTACCATCCATCATGCCTATAGAAAATAATCATCGAAGGCATTTTTCAGGGAGGCATATAGTCCATATTTACAAAGGCAAGTAGAATGGTGCGATGTGTCACACAGACCGGTCAAAAGCATTTGTGATGCTAATAGGCCATTCCTTTGGAATCATACCGAGTGATGTCATTATTCTTTGCTGGTTGAAACAGAGTTATCAACCAGAAAGGCGAGAGAGACGGTGAGATAGGACTCTTGGCAACTCTTCCTGCATGACTTTTTTCCATCAGTAAAAAGATCCTACCTCCCACCAGGGGTTTCATCAGGTTTCCAGAGTCTGTAAAGTTGGCAGAGATCCCTGGATGGAGGGGTGTGCGAAGTATGACAATGTTGCAATGTCTGTATATCTTACAACACTGTGTATGTTCTCTATATGGGGTATATGCTCCGTCCTATTCTGACACCGAGGCCTCACCATAAACTAGGTGAAGACGAATTAAGATGACTTGCCGTGAGGATACCCCTCCGTTCCACCCAGTTGATGGAGGAGAGTGCACAGGGTAGCAAACAATCCCTCCCCAGCTTTGGGTTTTCACGGGCTACCAGGAATCAGCAAGAATAAAAGTGCAATCAAAGGATGAGTCACATGCGAGAGGAACAAGGCAAGGGGAGGCTTGGAACTGCCATGGCCCAGGAGGTACCTGTCCTGGAGATAAATTGTGTCAGTTGTAGTCTCTGACCAGCGCGATAGCTACGTTCTGGGGGGAGTGGGGAACTTATATCAAGAGAAAAATTGGTTAGCCTGTAACTAACTATACACCATGTCTTTGGTCTTGCTCACTGCTCTGGCGGTTGCCGGATGCTATTTAGGTTGTGGGGTTCAGAACAGGGAATGGAAGTCTCTGATGGGGTAAGCGGGTGAGTGTTCAGGGATCACAGGGCGATCAGTCTGTCGTGTGTTCTCCAGACAGATAAATGCAATTTCCTTTGGGCCGCCTTCCCTGCAGCAGTCACTCGAAAAGCTTCCCAACAGCTTCTCAATGATGAATTTTCATGTCTGTCTATAAACAGCAGGCCCTTGTTCTCCAGCCCAGCACCTGATAGATGGAATCTGAGCTGCAGCTGTTCTTATAGAGAGATTGGCATCGGTGACACACAGCTGAGCAGGGCTGTTCAGACTTCATGGCCTTTAACCAACATTCCCCTATAGAATGTTATAGCACCATATGGCAAAGGACTTTTTCCCCTCGTATATTTTCCGTGTTAAGTGTTATTTTTAAAAGGACAAGGAGAAACACATTTTTAAAAAAGGGAACGCTGACTATACAAGCCTCTTACCTCCATAAACGGGGCCGAGGAAAGGAGATCAAAGCAAGAGGCAGAATCGCGCCTCTTGGCAGGGAAAATGGTTTTCCCTGTCTCAGAGAAAGCGAGCACATTTTGTTGCGACTGATGCAATTTGCTGCTGCTGGAGGGGTTAGATATCACGAGCAAACTTTGATACTACTTGAATTGACTTCCATGGGTGTTGCACCTGCTTGTGTGCGAGAGCTGAATTTGCCCCTTCATCTTTGGCATACACAGATAGTATGGCTTAGTTTTTCAAAAGTGACTAGTGGCTTTGAGGGGCCAGTTTTCAGTAAGGCCTACAAAACCTCCCTCCAAAGCATCTCCAGTTGGCCACCCAAAATCACTAATCACTTTTGGAAAAGGTAGACCTATGCCTCTACCTCTGGCCCCAGTAAATTCCAGGGGAATCAGGGGAGCGTCTCTCTTTTATTCCTGCATCAACAAGGCAAGCGTGATTTCCATTAGGGCGAGTTTCCTGTCTGAACAGTCTTGCTGATCCCTTTGCCCTTCTCCATTCCTTGGGGCCATGTGAAATTAAATGTCACACCACACCATGTTCATCAGCCCATGAGACCCGGTGTCAAAAAGCCCCAGCTTCCTTTGCATTCCAGATGACCTTCAAGGGAGACCTCTGCCAACATATCAGGTTTGGGTTTGTTTGGGCACGAATCCTCCGCCTCCTCCCTTCTCCCTCTTTCAAGTGTCTGATGTGCTTGTGAGTGCTCTGCAGCTGGAATGCAAATAGTGAATCCCTCCTTGGCTCCCTGCTTCTTGGAGGTCAGCGCTAAGGCTGCTGCCTGGCTGTGGGGCCATTGGGCCAGGACAGCAGATTCAAGCTTATGGGAACTCAGGGCAAGGGTGAAACCAGAAGCAGGAAACTATTACAAGACACAGAGCTGCATTATGGGTCCTCTCCCTCCCCTTGCAAACCATTCTGTCCAGTGGAATTTTTGGGAACAGGTTTGTTACAATGATCAGAAGCTGTTCCCCGTTCAGCCTCTTTAAGGGAAAAGGGAAATGACAAAGGCTATTGTACTCTGACAATGACCATGTGACTGAAACCTCATTTGCACTTAGCAGATCAGCATTCTGGCTGCATTCAGAAACGCATCTGCTGACGGTAGTGACCGAAATCTATTCCCACCTCCTTGCACTCCGGTGAACCCTGCACAGTCCCCCATGCCATGGGAAGTGAGCTGCATTCTCTCCTGACTCACACATCATCCACAGAGAGCATCGATCAACCAAGTTGCACTCGCAGGGCTAAATTCTGCCCCCGGTTCCACCTGTGTCACCCCATCGACGACACAAGTATAAATGAGGGCAGGATCCTGCCTGCAGAATCTTTCTGGCTAGTGATGGCACACGAGCCAGAAGGAACCTAGCTTGGCTGTCATATCCCAGCGCAAATTGGGGGTGGAGAGGGGACAGAAATTATTTTGCCTGGGCAAGCTGAGAACATTCGAGATGACATCTGAGGCACAAACATGTGACCTACAAGTTACACAAACTGAGCCCCTCCACCTCTGAGCTTGATGCTCAGGACAATAGTGGTAGGCAGAGACAATATGCATCTCTCTTAATTGGCAGCAGTGGGGGGCCTTGACTGCTTGCAAGGGAAAGTAATTCTATAGGAGCACTTGACTCCACTCCTGCCTCCCCCCTCCCACGCCCCCAGCTACCCCACAGCCCACTTACTCTTCTATAGCAGAGACGCTTCCTTAATTTGTTTGGAAATATTTTTAAAGGGGCTGATGTGGTGACGCCAGGTGTCAGAAATCACGTGGTCTCTCTTGGAAGCAATCACCACAGCTGCAAAACCTTTGCCAGATCCGCTCGCCTTGCAATTAACATTTTGCTTTATCTGCACAAAGTTTACATATTCCTTCCTTGTGCAATTTTGGGGGAAGGGCTGCAGTGTTCAGCTGTTTAAAAATAGCAGCCAAGCGCCAAACACTAGGGCCTGATCCTGTGCCAGTAGCTAGCAGCCTCCTCTTCCCCCAGCTCTCTGTGGTGCTCTCCTGAGAAACAGGCCCCAATTCTGCATCATTTGGTTCAATCTGGGCTCCATGCCTGAATTGATGTGAATCCAATTCAAAGCCCCATGTGCCCATTCGATCAGTTTACAGAGCTGCCGGGGCTGAAATGATTGATCTTGGTACAGATATCTTCTCATTAGTTTTGCTGGCTTCCCAGATCAGATACATTATAGGATGTTTTATTGCCCCTGATTCACTACACCTGGCCCTTTATCTTGAAGTTAGAGGGCTGGGTCCAAGTTTTTATTACACTGTCTTTGTTTTCCTCGTGTCTGCAGAGATCTGCTAAATTCCCTCAACTCTGCTAGTGGGGCGGGACGGGGCTGAGGGAAACCAAGTTTTAATTTCAAGACACAAAGGTCAGGTTAGGCAGTGGGAGGGGAGAATCTATCAAGGCACCACAAATCAAGGGGGGGAAGGTTCATTTATCGAAGGAACCAGTAACGTTTATCACACTTGCACCCTTCAGACAAGATCATTGCACGCAGGATTAGTGCCTGTAAAATAGCCCAGTCCCTTCATAACGCTGTGTCGGGAGATCTAATCCTGGAAGCTTAAGGATTCTCCCATTCCCCTTGCAATGACACAAACTGTGGAAGTGGGAACACGCCACCTTTGTCTTTAAAATCCTGAATCCAGAATGATTTTGCAGGGGATCAGGAATGCCTACTGATAATGGAGGAGAAAAGAATAAAGCCCAGAAAGCCATCCAAGGATACGTGTCAAATCTGCATTTAGACAGGAGCCAGTGGGTTTGGGACAAAGGCTGATTCAATATTTGAGCCTGTTTATATTCTGACAAGAACAAATAACGTGTTTGCTGATTCGCTCCCTTCCTCTAGGGAACCCCAGAGAGGCAATAATCACAAACACAAAGAAGATGAATTTGAAATTCTAACCTATGATTATTGTATTTATTATTCAGCAACACAGGTGTGCGCAGCACCACAGCTATTGCCAATTAATGTGGCCACCTAGACGTGCATGGAATTAACACACACCTCTATTCAAGAGCATAAAACAACAGAGAAAGGAAGGAAATATCTATTAATTCCCCTCCCCACCCTTCACTGGCCTCTCCTCCCACCTTTCCCCATGTGCTGCTGCTCCTCTGTCTTGGGAAAAGCTGGAGTGAGGTATCTGAAGTGAATCAATTTAAACTGGTGCTTCAGAGGCAAGTTCAAATGTGGTTTAAATAGATTGTTACTCTTGTGGATTTACAATGCCTGAGCTTTCACTAATGCATCATATACCAAATAAAGTGTAGACAGATGGACTAAACTATATTTGGTATGTGATGCATTAGAGAATACGTATCTACATACATATAGATAGCATACATGTGTACATACAAGTATACATATACACACTCTAGAGGTACAGTTTTTTTTAAAAAACATCACTTATTTATTAGGGGAAACCACACATAGAGGGTGAAATCTTGGCCAATTGAACTCAGGGAGAGTTTTACTATTGACTTCAGTGTGGCCAGGGTTTCACCCATAGTTTCCACTTGTGACTTCGTGCCTGTTGAAGGTTTGGGAACAGTTAGCTGGCACAACAGCGACAAATGTGGTGGTGTTATTATTTATTTGTATTATGTTGACCCCAGCCGAGATCAGGACCCCATGGCGCTAGGCCCTGTACATACATAGACTAAAATATCGTCCCTGACACAAAGAGCTGACAATTGCAACGGAGAAAGGGAGTATTTGTATCTCCACTTTACAGGTGTGGAATGGAGACACAAAGGGAGTGAGTGACTTGACCCAAATCACACAGTGAGTCTGTGGCAGAGCCAGAATTTGAATCTGTAGCTGCTGCTTCCCGCTCAGTGAAGTAACCACAAAACCATCCTTCCTCTGTATGCACTGTATTTCCTTGGCTTCCTAATGAAGTTTTATAGCAAATCCTCCTGGCTCTACCATAGTTTTACTTTACATAGCGAGGACAGAACTTTCCTATGCAGAGAGATAATGGTTTCATGGCCTTCTTACAATTTATCGCTACGCAGCATAGCTATAATTTGTCTACCTTAAAACAAAACACTCTCTTGCCATGCAATAAATGTCATTATTTTCGGAGGGAGGTTCTTTCATCGTTGCTTGCCCTCCTGCGGGGGAAAGATTAATTTCTAGCAAAGATTCCCACCTGAGGGGAGGGGAACGGGGAAAGAAATTACAAAACAGAGAAGCGCATCGTGTCTGAATCAAACTAACTTGCACGCCTTAATCTGTTGACTCAGGGCCGCCTCAGTTTGAATCAGACTTAATCCTCGGTGTACTGATATTAAAAGGCGCAATAGAAATGCTTACACAGCCCATTAGCTTGACTAAATGTACCGAGTAAATGTTCATTTGTCAATACTGCTTAGAGTCCATAGTTTATTTCCAGCCTGCTCAATATCACTCAGACCCGCAAAGGTTCTCATTTTTATTTAACTGTCCCAGCTGCTTTCCTTTTTAGGGACTTTGCCTCACTCCCACACGTCTTCGTTCGTCTGTCTCTAGCATCTGTGCTGACCTCAACACAAACTGCTTCAGCACCAGATCCAAAGCCCAGAGCCCAAGGGGTGTTAACAGTGTGGTCTAGTGGCTAGGGCACTGGACTGCGGTGCCAGGCAGCTTGGGTTGTAGTCCCAGATTTGTCATTGACCTTGAGAGAGTCATTTCTCTTTTTGGTGACCCTGCTCCCCTCCGCCTCCATATGCTTTGTCTGTATGGTTTGTTTACTGTTCTTCAGGGCAAGATCTGCCTCTGACTATGTGTATGTACAGTGCCTAGCGCAGTGGGCCCAGAACCAGACACTACTATAAATACAAAGAATAAATTTTAAAAATCCACATCACGCAACAAAGGGGGTAGCAACCAATGGCTTACTGAAACTGTGGCTGCACCAGCCAGCCCTATTACTACCCCAGATCTCCCTCTGCATAGACTGCCGTGCAGGAAGTCCCTGCAGAACAGAATTCGGAGGTACTCAGTTGTGCCAGCATTGTGTCCCCTGAGCAGCGGAACGGTGCTGGTGCTGGTACCGGTCAGTCACGGCTACAGAGCGCTGGCAATCTCTCAGTACCGTAATAACACACACAAGGCTAACGCGTGTGGGTCCAGGCCTGCATCGTGTTTGTCTCCCCAGCACGCTGAATGCTTGGCTAATGTATGAAAAGGGGGTGCGGGCTTAATCACAGGGCCCACAGGACATTCTGAGATGCAAACTAGGGAAACGTGGACTAGCTGAAATTACTAAAAGGGCCGGGCACAAATGGTCGAAAGACTGTACTCGATGAGAAGTTATCGGTGGTTCGCTGTCAAACTCGGAGGCCATATCTAGTGGCTATGACCCACAGGGGTCTGTCCTGGGTGCAATATTTTCATTAAAAACTTGGATAATGGAGTGTAGAGTGTGCTTATAAAATCTGCTCATGACACCCAGCTGGGAGAGGTTGCAAGCGCTTTGGAGGACAGAATAAGAATTCAGAATGACCTTGACAAATTGGAGAATTGGTCTGACATCAACAAGATGAAATGCAATAAAGACAAGTACAAGTACTACACTTAGGAAGGAAAAATCAAATGCACAAATACAACGTGGGGAAAAACTGGCATGGCGTTAGGATTGTGGCAGAAAAAGATCTGGGAGTTATAGTGGGTAACCAGTTGAATATGAGTCAACAGTACGATGCACTTGTGAAAAAGGCTAATATCATTCTGGGACATATTAACAAGAGTGTAGTGTTTAAGACATGGGAAGTAACTGCCTACCTGGAGTATTGTATCCAGTTCTGGGCACCACTCTGTAAGAAACTGGGGAGAGTCCAGAGAGCAGCAAAAATGATAAAAGGTTTAGAAAACCCGACCTATGAAGAAGGGTTAAAAAGACTGGGCATGTTTAGTCCACAGAAAAGAAGATTGAGGGGAATGTGCTAACAGTCTTCAAATACTAAGAGCTGCTATAAAGAGGAGGAGGATCAATTGTTCTCCATGTCCACTGAAGTAGGGCAAGAAGTAACGGGATCAGTCTGTAGCAAGGGAGATTTAGGTTTGATATAAAGAAAAACTTGCTAAGTTTAAGGGAAGTTAAGCTCTGGTTCAGGCTTCCAAGAGAGACTGTGGAATCCCCATCACTGGTGGATGTTGGACAAACACCTGTCAGGGATGTTCTAGGCTTACTTGATTCTGCCTCAGTGTGTGGGGCTGGACTTGATGACCTCAGCTCTACGTTTCTATGATTCTAAACGCCAGTGGCTGCAACCCCCACAAGGCAAAGGTCTTTATGAAGTAGAGTTGGGTCTGCTGCCCAGGATGGGGGTGAAGCTGAGCGGGCGGGCAGTGAGATTATTCATCCTGGCTGGATGGTGGAGCTGGGCTCTACAACCAGTCCTACAGAATCCACTATGATGGGGTTGGAGAGGAGGAGAAGAAATGGCCACTGGGTCTTTGGTGAGCCAGATCCCACTGGCCACATGGGGTAGTGCAGTACCGTAGCTTCAGAGGAGACCCAGAGCTGCCCAGGCACTGATTGCAAATTGGCTTGGGGTTGTATTGGGTTGCAAACATCCATTTCCCAACACACACATCCCAAGTAAGCAGGCTGTCTGTGTGTGGGAGAGAGAAAATGTCACCCCGTATTTTACATATTGTACAAGTTAATACCCAGAAGGCTGGAAAATCCTCAGCACATTAATGCTGCTGGGTAATAATGAATTGGCTGGCCGAGCTAGTCCTGCATCCATATATCAGCTTCTCTTTTGCTGAGCGGACACTTGTAGAATTCCTTCATTAACAGGCCTAATGCTCTTTTTATCTTACTCATTTTGTGCTGGGGGAATTTCAGTGCACGCTGTCATTTTTTAAATAGAGAGAAAGCCAGTATGATAGCAAGCCGATATCTCCTCCTGACCTGTAACTAACGACATTCTATGGATTAATGATTTAACATCGCAGAAGGGTGTGAATTGCCTCGGCTGCCTTGGCAACCTAGCATGAGAAAGTCATGCTTTATTAGCAAATCCATTACCTGCAGTGTGAAAATGAGTCCATAAAGCAGTTTCCCTGGCTTCGTCCTGAATGAAAGGAAGAGAGCATTCCTGTGAGAGTGTCTATTCCTAGGTACTGTGCAACACCGTGCATTCTTTGCTCAATTAATAATTAATAATAATATTAAGATCTTGTATCGCACTTTTCACCCACAGATCTCCAAGTGCTTTACAAAGGAAGGGAAGGGTCACTGTCCCCTTTTTGGAGATCTGGCTATCTACAGTACTCACCTGACCCCCCCTTACTCTAGTGCAGGGGTCGGCAAACTTCACTATCAAAAGAGCCATTTTTTGGAGCCGCAAAACATAGCTTACTGCGGCTGAAGAGCCGCATGCGGCTCCGGAGCCGCGGGTTGCCGACCCCGGCTCTAGTGTCTGAACATCTGACGTCTTTACCGTATTTATCCACAGCACCACTGTGAGGAAAGGCAGTGCTGTTATGCCCATTTTACAGATGGGGAAGCTGAGGCACAGAGAGACAAAGCGATTTGCCCCAGGTTGCACAGAATGTCCGTGGCAGAGCTGGGAATTTAACTGGAGACTCCCAACTCCCAAGCTAGTGCCCTGGCTACTGGAACACCGTTCCTCTCGGAGATGGGGGAAACTGAGGCACTGAGCAGGGGTGACGTGCCAGTGTCCTCAGCCTTCTTTGCTACGTACTTGAGCACATGGTCTCCAGGATAATCTCCCTCATTTGCGTTCATATCTTGAAACACAGGACGAAGCCAGGCTGGCCCCCTTTCAAAGTCTGTGTTGAATGGTTAGCGGCAGAGCAGTCAGCAAGAAGTGCTGCAGAGACAAACTAGCCTCTTTCCCTGCTGCATCACCCTCTGGGGTCTTCATGCCAGCTCACCACGCTAGGGCTGCACCTCTGGAATTGAAAGGGCCTTTCCTTGCCTTTGCAGCAAACTGAATCCTGACCTAAGACTGGCCTGAGCTGGCTGGCTGGGACCAGAGAGGGATTCTCACTTCCCCTCCCATCTCCAGGCGGGCACAACTTTTCCCCAGGGACGAAGGAAAGCTGAGAAGCGGCAGCTGGGCTGGCATCTCATGCGACTCCAGGGCCTCGTGATTTTAGTCCTGTGTTGGTTACTGACCCTACCAGCCGGGTCTGCTGCATGTTCTCTTTGAGCACTCATCAGGGCTTCGATTCCATTCCTTTCTTCAGCCCCCTGGAGCAAGTGCTGCCAGGCCTGAAAGAGGAGGACACCGACCAAGATGGGGATACACGTCAAGGGAAATCCCCCACTTAAATAATGTGTTTTTCCCAACCCCTTCCAGGGCCATAGCTGCTGGTGGAAGCAACAGCCAAGCAGGCCACAGGGCTGGATGTACGCTCCCTGAAGTGTGATGCTCTGACAGTTACCCCTGCCTTAGAGCTGGGGGTACAGAGCAGCGATTCTCAAGGCGGGCTTCGCTTGTTTTCGCTTTCACGTCTTCCTGGAGCACTTCCCCCTGCCTCCTTCATAGTCTCTGCTGCTTTTGCATGGAAAGGGGGAGCAGAGTCCCACCCCCGCAGAGGAAGGATCAGGGGAAAGGCTGCACAACAAGAAAAGTTTGTCCCCAACAAACAGGAGGTTCAGCAGAAGCAGAGGAAAAGGACAGGCTGCGAGGGAAGGCTAACCTCTGCACAAACACGTATGATAGCTAGCAATTTGGGGGCAGGAGCCAGAGCGATTCTGACAGGCGAGCAGTTCCTTCTTTGCTTTCATTAGCCCATCGGCCGAGCATGAGCAGTCATTGTTAATAACAGCCTCAGTGCAGTTAGATGTGAGAAATGGGTCTGTCCATCTGCTTTCAAATCAGATCCCCCAGGATTAATTCATATTTAGCGCTGCAGGGAGGGTTCCACGTAACAGGATTTTCCCTGGCAACATGAGAAAGCTGATTGAATTCCGCAGGTCAGATAATCAGGCATATTACTTGGACATTGTTCTGGATTTCTAGGTCCCAAGGATATTTGCAGGGAAGTGTGTTTATTCTGTGGCACAGACACACCAGTGGGTTTGTCCCCCTTTAACTCAGGATCACCGTCAGAACCAACACCATTTGTTTCTGCTAAAGGCCTGACAGCAACGGTAGTGAATCAGGAGGTTTTAGTGCCAACGTTTCAGCATTCAGGGAGCAATTCCCCCCTCTTCCCCCCCGCCCAAAGCCTCCACCTCTGCCAGCAACATGTCTTTCAGATCCTAGGGTTTGCAATCTCTACCTGCCCGTATAGGACTTGCTATTACCTTGACGCGTCCATGACCGAGGAGATGCGATAGGTGTTCTCTGTACTCCTGTGAGGTTTGTGAAGGGTACTTAATTTGTGCCTGAGCTGAGCCCCAGCACCTGACAGCTTGCCACAATCAGTTATGAAAGTAAAAAAAAAATTGCTTGAACCCTGGCACCTCTTCCATTACAAATTAAGCACTGGCCATGGTACTCTGTATTCAGCTACAAACACTGCTGGGCAACACCCGCCAGGCACTCCCTGAGAACAGAGGGTGTTGGTGTGTTTCCCTGTCAGTCGTCCCTCTCGGGGAGCGGTGGCACAGACTGCAATGGAGATTTATAACTAGAGATTCCTGTTCCCAGGCTCTGCCCAGGAGCATGTTGGACCCAGTCCTTGATGTGCTGGGTATGCCCAGCTCCCACTGACGGCCAGGATGCAGAAAACGTAATGCATTAAACAGCAGTGTGGGGATTTTGAGCAAGGGCACCCCTCTCTGCTCACAACAGGAATCAGAACACGCCCACCCTCCTGGCTTCACCGAAGAGACCCTGACCATGTCAACTGGATAAAGTTTACTTTATCTCCTAGGGATGGGCCCAGGTAACCCCTAGTGGGATTTGAGCCATAGGTCAGGGAACCACTGTGTGTTCCAAACCTGACAGGGAGGCCACGATGCCGTGCACAGCCTCCGGGGGGTTCTGCACACACCAACAGGTGTACGAGAGGGGGGTTTTCCTGGCAGGTGACCAGAGTTTGGCTGTGGGTGTCTCTCCTCTGATGCTGTCAGGATGTGGCATTTATTTCAGTGCCCTTCTCAAAATCTCTGAATTCATCACCTGTCATTCCCTAGGAGGCATCTGTGCACAGTCCTAACCCCATCCAGGGGCAGCTTCTAGGCAAAGACCCGCCCAGGAGCTGAAACAAAAATACTTCCACGCCAAAACAGAGCATGGATAGCATCAGGAATGTCAGCAGTATCTTGGTGAATGGATTTTTTTTTATTCTGACCAACAAATTAGGAGCTACAAGACTAAATCTTTCATTCTTTCTTGTAGAGGTTATTAAACCCTTTGAAAGGACGTAAATGGGGTACAAAGAATTACAAATAACCATAAAGATAAAGCAGAGCTGTTCTGCTTAGGCACGCTGGGGGAGGCACAAGCTAGTGCGAGCATAAGACTAGTCTATTTCAGGACAGCTTGGGTACAAGAACGGAGACATCACACGTCTCCGGAGATTCAGTTACATGAAAACACTTTTAACAGCAAAGATGACAAGAACGTGAGTGAAACCTGGAAACCCGTTATAAATAGGGTTTGGGTCTCAAAAGGAAATATTTTTAAGCCTTCCTCAATGTTAAAAGCTGTTTACAATATTTTTCAATTCTGACACTGTTAGCAAAGGCAACCTACTTTCCCTTGGCTTGTGCCTAGCAATTAATACCACGTGGTGTCAGGCACGAAGAACGATGAGTTTGATTGCATCTGCTTTGTGTGCAGGTCTTTATGAGTCAGCAGTTCTTCATTAAACTATTGGCTCAGAATCCTGCTTCACACAATAACAAAGTGTGTGTGCAGATGTACACGCTTTTTATTTCATTCAAGTTCTGTGTATGGAATTTTATCTAGTAAAAATAGACAAAGCCACAGTGAGAGTTGTCCTTTGTACAGAAGAGAAGCTGTTTAACGAATGCCACACAGGACTGGGAGCCAGGATTCTCCCATCTGTGGGAGATAAATCAAGCTTTGTCCAGTTTACTGGGTGTGGGTCTTTTTGTTCTGTGTTTGTACAGCACCTAGCACAACAGGGGCTTGGTCCATGACTGGGGCTGCTAGTTGTTACTGCAATACAAATAATAATAAAAAAGACATTTCCCCCCTCTCTCTGCCACCCAATGGACAATGCTTTATTTTAATTAAATTTTAATTTGTATTATAAGGATCAATATGGTAATTCACATAAAAGATACAATATCTGAAAAGCATCGCCTGCTGCGTAATATTTACTTCCCTCACCGAGCTGCTGTGGGAATTAATTAGTGTTTGCAAAGTGCTGGTAGATGTTCAGATGAATGGTGCTGTGCAAGTGCAAATTACCCTCACTTATTATTATAGCAGAGTGAGGGAGAAGCAAGAGAGATGCCCTAACAAGAATCAAGGGCTAGCTCCTGTGGCGGGGGGGTGTGTGGAGGGGAAAATACAATTGAGCCCACTGAGCCAAACGCATCCTTAATGCAGTTTGATCTCTGCCAGTAATTGCACCCGCAGAGAAGGCAGAATTTGGCCCCCCGGTGTTCACACACAAACTAAACCAAGCCCATAAATTCAGCAACTGCTTCAAATTCAGGTGCCAATATATCTTAAGAAACAAAGGTGTGTCTGAGTGACTGGGATGGTCCGATAATGTAACTCCATCCCTTCATTGGTGTAAAGTATGAAGCTTTACTTGTCAGAGCCCCTGGCAGATCCCATCATTTCTCATGCGGTCAGGCTGCTGGGGTGTGATTTTAGGTATTGTAAATAGGTTGGAATGAACCCCGTGAATGAAGAAAAGGGCGACGAGGCCAGACTCCATATTGGATGCTAGATCCAAAATGGAGTCGAGCAGGATTTGGCCCACAGTGATGGTTGGCAGGGTGCCAGCAAGGACAAGTCCGCCCAGAGACGGGGCCAAGAAGGCGGGAAGCCTGAAGTTAAGTGCCGTGTGCATAAGAACCAGCGTGCCGTGTGCACACTAGCGTGCCGTGTGCATAAGAACCAGCGTGCCGGGTGCA